>CM075809.1:41042699-41476699 GCA_037975025.1 Excoecaria agallocha
GGAGAATATTTGGCTTGTAGTTTAGAGTAGAAATCTGCATGAACATGGGTGATGAAAGATACAACGTTAACTCTTTTTTTTTTATTAGTATTTTTGTTATTTGTTTCATGGGGATGAGAGAATGTTGAAAGTCCTTTTCATGCTGAAAATTTGGATCATCTTAAGAAAATTTTCTTATGTCGTACACGTGCAATTTATGATGGATTTGAATTTCTGTAACTTGTATCCACACATTTGCTCCATGCATAATTATGAAAAGTCTTCGAGTACACCCATTTAAAAATAGGTGGCTACAAGCTTTTTTTTTTTTGAATGCAGCTTCAATTTAATTGTTAGTTGCTTAACTAAGAGATTTGTGAAAATAGATAATATATGAGGGTAACATAAATCAGAGGTCACAGGTGGCATTCTTTGGTAGTTGAATTTAATTAGAGAAATGTCCTCCATATTTAATTACTGGTAAGGGTGCCGACGTTTGTAATTTTGTTGCTTGTGCTTTTACACTTAAGTTTGATTTAACCCCTTGATTTGCTTCATTTCGTTTAATAATTATTTTCTATTCAAAGTGGAGTGGATTGGTGGACTAATTTAGGTTCACACACAAAACAATCAAATCGTTTCATTCTAGATATTTATAAATATTATATATCAAACACGAGATTCAATAACAAAGGATCTTAAAATCGAGCAGAAAACATTAAACATACGGGACTAAGTAAAAAATGAGCCCAATTTATATATATTGAAGTTAGCCGGCCCAGTGTGTTCACGATTTCAACAACTGATTAAATGGAGGATCATGATTTGGACTTTATCCTATTCCTTTCCCTTGTATTGGCATCTTTATGTAGAATTATTCAAAATCTATATGCTCCACTTCACCATTAATCATGAATGACTTTATAAATAAAGCAGAGTGACATATATCACATCCCAATTCTTCTTTAGTTGTCAATACTATATGATCACTTAAGAATGTATTTTGGCCCCCAAATTCTGTGATTGACGCAATCAAAATTATTGCTAGGAGATGGAAAAATTGTACATTTTTAAAATGCCCATTTTGTGGGTCATAGTAAGTTTGATCCACAATAACACATTAATCCAGCAGGTGGGTGTGGTGGAATGAAAATTTCATTGGCTTCTTAAGAAAAACTCCATGTTATCATGAAATACACAAGATACACACCAACGAAATAAAGAATTCGCTTAATTTAAACGAACAAAACACTAATAGAATTTGCTTAGTTGAAAGAAACTGTGCATCCATATTTATATATAGGTAATTCTTCATCACATCCGTCATTGAATGTGTGGATAATCATAATAATATAAATTTGCAATACACGTAAAATTTGCTACAATGTAATATAAATTATGATTTAATTCCACTCCGTGCGGGCTGTAATTAAAAACAAATGGCCATTCTTCACAGAGTAATCCTCAACATTTACCATCGTAGCTTTTCGGGAAAATACTGCAAAAGTTACATATAAATAAATTATTATATTATACAAATTAATTTGGTTACCGAATAAATTAATAAATCAATTAGTGGGTACCTTTTTAATAAGCGATTGGTAATATGGCTTCACCTCATCAACATCAATAAGAACCTTGGTCTTGCTGTATAGGTCATACTTGCTGAAAAAAAAAAATAAATAAAAACATTGATAAATGTTTGTAAATTTAATTGGAACATGCAAAACAAAACGAATTAGAAAAAATGGAGATTAATGGAAGAAAAATTAATAAAACTTACTTAAATATCTTGAGCCACTTCAAATTCTCCTCGTCCTCTTTGTTCATTAGGTGCCTGTATGCTCCTCCAGTGTGGAGAGCTGGTTAATCATTAACAGAAATTATTAAATTAATTAAATAAATTCATTCGTTTTTATTAATTGACATAAAATAATTACTAATATACTTACGATAAAAAGAATGGAAGCGGACAATGAACAATGCGGCTGGTGGTAAAGTGGTTCCATTTTCCTTCGCAACCTTCAGATTTGAAAGAAAAAGGTTAGGAGATTAATTATTTTTTTATTAATTTATAAACTCATAAAAAGTATAGAAAATTAAATATATACCAAGTACATATAGTCATCGTGCCCAAATGAGATCAAAACATTTTCCAGTCCACATCCTTCCTCATAAATTCCATTCTTAGTATTATAGGCTGGATTTTTAGAATCTGGATTTTCTGCGAAATACTGGCAAAAATGGAAAAAAAATATTAACATTTTATAGTCAAAACAAATAGACTATTGTTAAGAAAAAAAAATAAAATAAAACAAAATATTTATTTGGATGAACATTACCTTGTGATGAATAATAGACTCATCAAAAGCACACCCGAGGGGGAATGTATCTCCTATATATATTATACAATTCAATATTCAATAATAATATTTTTTGAAAATCAAAATACAAACAAATTACCACACGTTAATAATAATAATAATAATAACAATACAAGACTCACCAACAACAGCCCATTGAGGAAGCGACCCCCACTTAGGAAGAGTAAGAACCTTTCCAAGATCTGAGAAACAAGAAGAAAGAAGCCATTGCTTTTACATTTATTTTCCTTGTATAAACCGGAAAAATCTAAAATTTGCACATCAGAGAAATATTTATTATTCCACTAAAATATATTTTTTTAATTTCAGGGATTACAAGGAATATCTATAATATGTAGAAAAAAATACCGTGAATGAGGGCAGTCAAGTGGAGCCAATCTTCATCGGGGTAATCTTTCCTAATAGCTTCGGCAGATTGAAGCAAATGCTGGATTTGGGGTTCATCAAGATCAGGATCACTCTCATCAACTACTTCATTCAAAAGTTCACAGCATTCCCATATCCCCATTTCTGCCTTATCCAATTTTCCATATTCAACTCTCATTTTCTTCACCTGCATTTTTTTTAATATTAATATTAATATTATCTTTTAATTATCATCGAGATTTATAAAAATCAATTAGTTATGCTTACAAAATCATAGGTTTGGTTAATGTGTTGCTTCCTGTAAAATTCCTCCACAGACTTTTGCCTTTCACTCTCAGCATTATAATCCCTGAACCATTTTTGCACCATATAAATTAATATATCATATATATATATATATATTACTCAAAACACAAAATTAATGAAATAATTAAAACCTGAAAGAATTCCCAAATGAATTGATTTCTGGTGCATTAAATCCATCACCAGATACAGGTTTTGGAATTTCAAATCCACCATCCAAAACCAATCCCTTGATGTCATCCTGGTGCTTCTGATCCTCCACTCGAAGCCCTAAAAACCCCAAGAAGCCATTAATCAAAATGTATTATTTTTTGTTTTAATCAGAAAAAAGAAAAAAATAAAAAGAGGAATGACATACCGAGCTCAGGCTGGCTGATGATAATAGTCATCTTGATTGTTTTTTTTTTTTAAACAGATGAAGAAGAAACGGAGAAAGAAAGTAAAAGCAAAACGAGGAAGAAGAAAGGGTAGGATGGGAGATGAATTGTTTGGCTGGTGAATTTATATTACCCTTAAGCAGGTCCTTCCTTGAGAATTGGAAGGCTTGGAGTCCTTAGCACAAAATCTAACACTTTCCTTGTTATCCGATTGAAGCGTTCTATTTAAATGCAAATATCCACAATTGGCATTGTTATTGCGCCATTTTCCAATCATGTATCTCCACGTGCCCATTTTTATATTAATCCATAAGAGGATTTAGTTGACAAATTTCGGATTTTTCGTCCTAAAACTGATATTATTTTTGATTTTCTATTGTTATCTAGTTTGTTTAAAAATCTGACGTGGAAGCATAAATTTTTGGCTATAAATGACTCGGTAATAGTCATATTTCGTGTTCCACCGAAAAAACACATGCAAGGATAGAATTACATCGATCTAGAAAATAGAAATTCCGATTTTCTTACGTGTCTACAACTATGCACTTTTTGCACGTGAGGATTCCAGTTTGTACTTAATTGTACTTAGCACAGGAAGGGCTAAAATGCTAAATATCTAAAACTAAATCCCAAAGTAATAAATAAAAATAAACTGACTCAGCACTACGTGGACATCATATCACAATAAGCTGCACACAATGGGAATCTAGGGTAAAACTGACTCAGCGTCTAGTCACATTGACTTTCTTTTTCTGGCTCTTTAATCAACGGCACATATTTTAGCATTAATGATGTAATCAACGCATTAACAGTTTAGAATTTAGTTTTTTTTTTAATTTTATTTTTCAGTTTCCATTTTTTCAAGTATTTTAGTCGGATGGATGTGAGCAAGTTGGTAAATGTAGGGGAAGCCAGCTGAGATATTTTGTTTTCATGTAATTATATAAAATAAGATATGTTGCGGCTAGTGGCTAATAGAAAAATGTATTAACGAAAATGGTAAGAAATTTAGATTTTTAAGTTTAATTTTGTCTTTATATGAAGAGAATTGTTCCAATTATAAATCCGATAATGCAAAATTCTAAATTAATTTGTTTAAAAAAATCGAATTAAATAACGAAATATCTTATATAAAAAATATCATTCATGATTATAATAGTGTATATTTGTAAAGTTAAATTTTTTTATAAATAATTAATCTATATTATTTACAAAATTAATTTCATAGTGTTTATGTTAAATAAAAGTGTTTTCTTTTGAATATTTATATACGTATTTTTATTTGCATATGGAGATAATGTATAACTTTTTATTTAATTTCAAAATTATGAGATGGTATGCATGGAGTTCACTCATTTTCCATATGAAGCATACATATATATGTGTGATTTTGATTGAGAAATATTTGTATTATGAATACATATTGATATTGAAGTTTAATATTTTTTCGCCCATTATCGGAATTTACATGACATTGTATACTTTTATTTATTTGTGGGCTATTATTATGTAAAAGAAAAATATTTAATCAATTTAATGATCGCAAAATAAAAATGATCACACATAAGTGAGACCCGACCCACTCAGTCTTAACAACAAAATAGCCCATAAGATGAACCTTCCAAAAGTCTCACCATTAAAATTCCTAAAATATTAATGCCATATCAGTACTATTTTAAAGCCCATTTTCTTAAGCTAGTTTAACGGCATTCATTTACCAGATACCGTTACCAGCTCTGTAGTTCTAGGATATGTCATCGTTTACACTATAATCTGTCAAGATTGTAGCCATAAAACGTTAAATGTTCTGAGACGAACTGTTCTTTCATTATAGATTTATAAACGGTAGAGGCGATTCACACAATAGTCAAGGACTGCAGAGATAATTATTTCAAAAAGACAAAAGTAATAAGAAAAAAATAGTTGAACTTTACAATTTCTGAAAGCAAGAAGTAGCCCTTAAAGAAGTTTTACTGAGCATCCTGTTTCAATAACTAAACAATACCTGCTTAAATGATTTGTTATATATGGCTGAGCAAGGTAGTTTCTATTTCATATACATCACAAATTCAAAAGATTACATTTTTCTGTTTCCGGAAAAAAGGCTGCGAAGGAAAATTTTTGCTTTCTGTCTCTGTACAGCATAAAAAAAAACATATATTTTCATTGGGTGGTTTTACATCCTTTTCCCACAATGTTATTATGTTCAATTTGAAATGCTTTCGAGATCAAGTGGAGTCATAGTTCCATAGGTTGTAGCCAGAAATGACAGAGCTAACAGCAAAGGCAATGAAAGCCAGGAAGGCCATTGCCACCGAAGCACTAGCCATCTCTGTGAACTCATCTTTGCCCCAATTAGATTGCCAATCATCAACGCGGGTGGCTGCAGATGATGATGCTGAAATCAAAAGATATGCTAATATCTGCCAATTGAACCAACAATAAAAGCTTTCCCGTTAGATACACAAAAGTTTAAACTACAGCATGCATGCGTGTGTGATAATATTGTCAGCAAGTTTGTTGTGAATTTGGTCAAGGACTTGACAACTTGTCAATTACAAACCATAAAAACCTCATTTGCCAAGTTAAAGACAAGAAAAAGCGGACTTCATATCAATCCAACCCCTTGCAATGTAGAATAGAAAAAGCCATTTATACTTGAATTTAAGAAAAACTCGTACGTTTAAATTCTGTGATGCCAATCATAAAACCACTACTGAAATATTATGAAAAAGTTCACAACTTAAACCTGGAATTTCAGTTGAAGGTTCAAGATGTGTACAAAAGTGCGCCAGCTGGACACCTTAATTTAAGTTCCATTGGCATTATAAATTAAAATCTGTTTTGACTTCTACTCTTAATAGAATGATTACCCATAACAGAATAGCAACACAAGTTCCATTATGCAAGACTTGCGGTCAAACCTCCTACCAAAACACCTCGCAGAATAATTATTTTAAAAAGTAACAGTCTGCTAAGCTATAGACGTTTCTGCATAAAGCATACTCCACAAACTATATCAGCACACTGGCAACAAAGAGAAGTCAACTGAACTGCAAACCCAGATTACAAAGACATTATCACAGCATGGAGCATGAAATGCAATAAAGAATTGAATACGAACGGTGAATACAAATCACTTGCCTGATCCACGAAAAAATTAAACTGAAAGCGAAGGTGTTGGCGGATTACATGTTTCCCTGTACCCAGATGGTAGCCTAGATCATAAGCTTGGAAGGCCGAGTACACAAATGCAATCACATTCACAGCCAAGCAGTATCTGCCATTAAACAGGTAGAGGTATTAGATCAAATAACTTCAAGAAAAAGAATTAGGGGATAAATAGAACATCTCAAATGCTTATTCAGTGAAATTTCGGCAGACAACCAAAAAACGGCAAACTCTGCAGCTTTAATTCACCCAAACTTCTTCTTTCTTCAGCATAATAGCAAAAAATTTGATTTCTTGGCATCATAAAAATGCATAGTTAAGGCCTTGGATCAGTTACCACACTACCTATCATTCTTAATCAAATCAATCAACAGCAAAGATAGCTAAAAGGAGGTAATGCGTGATATATATATATATATATATATATATATATATATATATATATATATATATATATATATATATATATATATATATATATATATATATATATATATATCTCCAGAGATAGTTAAAAACAGATTTATCAATTTTTTCTTTTTCAAGAAAATTTCAAACTAAATTATTTATTTATATTTCATATTGAAGCAAAAACACATACCATCTATCTCTAAAATAGTAAAGGAAGTTAAACTTAAACCACCAGAAATTTAAAACCAAAGCTACAATTTTTACGGTAAAATTTATAAAGTAAATAGAAAACAGACCTATATTCTTTGTATCGATCATATGAATCTCCACTCCACCCTTGAGTCTTATCAGCGGCCATAACCGAGAAAGAAATCAAACACAACACAACTTCACTAATTCTAAACCCTAATTCAGCCACCTTCATCATTCTCTCTCTCCTCGAATTCCAAGGCTGAACCACCGCCGATCTGCCATCAGCTCTCACCTTGCCGACAACCGGAGGCCTTTCCTCTTTTACAGCCCTGTTCACCATCATCGGAGGAACTTGAGCCTTAGCCTGATCAAAGGGATTAGTGCGAGCTGCATTCGCTTGAGGCAACGGAGATGGCTGCGGAGTGCATTGAGTGAACTTATCGACAGCAACGATGGCCATGGAGTTGTCGACGGGAGGAGAATTTCCTGGGGAGTTCATAGGGGAGACAAAGGGTGGCGACTCGTGTGGGTCTCCCTGATCGGAGGGGAGTGGTGAACTGAGCCGGAGAGGAGAGTGTGGTGATTCGAAGTGAGAGTGGTTATCGGAATTTGAAGACGATGACCGCTTCATCTTGCTTGGGATTGGAATTCTGGGTTTCGATTTTGTTTCCATGATATTTTTTGATTTTCGCGGAATTTAATGAAAAAGTATAAGTCTGTATTATTCTGTTTGAGGAGCAAGAAAGTGGAAAAAGAGGCAAGAAGAAGCTTTAACTTCATGTTTGAATTGCATGTGGGGACCATATCCACGTGGCATGTTTAGATTTAGGAGCTATGATCCCGTATTGTTAATTGATAAGTGTCTTAGACTCTTAACGTGGACTAGCCTTTTAAACGGCCAATGAACAAAAAGAGTCTCTGTAGATTGCATGACGTGGCGATTCATGATTGGAGAAATGGAAAGAGAGAGGTAATTGCTGCAGCAGGGGATTTTTGTTATTACTTAAGAGAGTGAGATTCCTTGCAAATAATTGCGCGGTAGAAAGCAGAGAGACTTGAAGTATATTTTATTGGAAGTTATATAATATACCCAAAAAATATCTCTAATTCAGCTAATCTTCCATATAATTAAGCAAATAATTTCAAGTAATAAAAAATAATCAACAAAAAATAATACAGTGTTATAACGAGTAATTAAGAGGAGACAGAGCTTGACCCAAGGCAAGAAAAAGGAATAAAAACAAAAAGCTAACAGCAGCAGCAAGCTTTCAGTGGAGGCTATATATTTTTATTATGATTAATACAAGCAGTGAACAAAAGTGAAAAGCATTTCTTTACAAGTGGGCATTCTTTTTATAAGCTAAGGACAGCAAGCCACCAATTTCTCTACACAACTTTTTCATTATTTTTCTTCCGCAGGTCCGGTTCCTCTCTGCATTGTAATACTAAAGTAGAAGCTTTGCATGAAAAAGACATGTTCATACTCCTTAACACCAAGCAAATCTGTATTATATTTTGAATATCAATTCTACAGGGTCCTGCTATTAATAATTGAATACCATACCCCTATTAGTTGTATAAGAATATACCTATAAAGGCACAAGAAAAGCATCATTTGCTTAGCTTTATCTCCTAATAATGAATCCTTCTTCGCACCAAGATTGCTCTACTATATGCCTTCCATTACAAAAAGAAACGATCGTACTTTCTGCTTTTTCAAACTTTTGTATACCACCAGACATTTTATTACCTGCTTTTCACAGCGCAACGATGCCTTTAAGCAAAGAATTGCATTAATGACGTTCTTGTCTTTATCAAGATTCAAGAACACAAATTGGACATTTTTCTTAATGCTATTGCTCTCCACCAATCGATTGATATTTTTCAGGTCCATATTATATTATCGGACCCGTGCATCTAATACGAAAATTAAAATAAAGTTTCATAATCATTCAGTGAAGTGCATCAAGTACACTAATTTGGAAACTTGTAATTTATCATCATCATTGGCAACTCTCTACAAAATTATTCCTTCAAAAGCATTACAATATCGTTTAGCTACTACAGTCACACCTACAAAATGCACTATATCATGTTATAGGTAAACTAGCAAAGAAGATTTACACTAAAAAGAAAACATCTTATATATGACAGGGATGAAAGGAAAAATGCCCCAGCAAAAATAAAGAAATAACATATTAGAATACAAAGGCTTAAGAAGTGCGATAAAACTGACTCTGCCTCTCAGACACCATATGCCAAGTACTCTGCTATCTGATACTTCTCATATCTTGCTCTGCCAGAGTGGAGACAAGAAAAAAGGGGCTTACACTGGCAGTTTCAACCGGTTAAACAGGACGAGAAAGCTTTGCTCTGGGATAACATAGAGGAAACCGAGATCTGCACCTTTGACATATGGCCCAATGCCCTAAGTAAAATCATAGCAAGACCAAGAAATTCAGCAGAATTAGTTTAAGCTATTCCTCATTGGATTTGCAGGGGGGGAAACACAAGCACATAGCAAAAATCTGGAGAACCTGACTTACCTTCCCATTGAGTTGGAGAAGTTCACCATCAACCCACTGTGGATTTCGGAAACCAAATTCTGCTATTCTTCCCTGGCCTTTGTAGCTTGCAACCTGGATCAAATAGCCCTTCATAATCAATTGCATGTACCTCAACATGTGGAATGACCACAAATAGGCACCAAAAAGTGATTTTGATAATCAAATATGAAATATTGCACACAACATGCAAACACAGCTGGAACTCATTCCTAAGAAATCGGGTTAGATTTTGCATCAGTCCCTTTTCTTTTCATTTCATTTCTGAGCAATAAAACACATTCACAATAAAACATGGTTTAAACGAAGAGATGGGTTCTCCTAGCTAAGTTCATGATTATATCATGACAATCCAGAGTCTTCTTAACGCCTACAAGAGTGTACAATGTTCTGCCTGCTTTAAAATGACTACCATTTTTATGGAAAATGAAGTTCTGCTTTTCTGGAGTTTTCATAGGATTGATTGCATGCTTTTTCAAGGAACTAATTAGTCTAAACTTTTATTATAAATAGGTTCATTATCTCTACATATTTTAGAATCAGGGATAAAGAGCAAGACAGAAACAGCAATGGCAGCAACAACGAAATTACCAACTGTCAATATGAAAGCAGCACCACATGATCTACTGAACAAAAAAAAAATCACAAACAAACTATACGAAAGCGATGCATGTGCAAGTATCATTACCACTCCT
This sequence comes from Excoecaria agallocha, assembly GCA_037975025.1. Lineage (NCBI taxonomy): Eukaryota > Viridiplantae > Streptophyta > Magnoliopsida > Malpighiales > Euphorbiaceae > Excoecaria > Excoecaria agallocha. Next base: position 41,053,142 of record CM075809.1, read on the forward strand.
AATTCGTCTGGATACATCCCGCGGTTAGAATAGCGACTCACTTTCCCAATTTTGGCACGAAATGTAACCTAATGGACCAATGGAGTATACTGCTCATTAGTGTGAATTTACATACTTTTCATTATTGCGGGGCCAAAATACTCGTAAGATGCAAACCTGGCCAGCAGGAACATTGAGATCTCCAGTAAGTTTCACTGCCTCAACATACTCAAAAAATCCCACATCTAAGGACTTGTCATTCCCACTATTCCAATGACCAAATTTACGTCTCAATTGCACAATCTCTGTCCCGTAAGGGCCAAATGCACCAACATAGAGGCCTGCATTTCAACCAACAAGTTATACTGGTAATAATATATATATATATTTAATTTATATAGAGGACAATGGACAACAGAAAGGAAAGACAACATCTACTGACCATCAAATGGATCGAAATTATTATTGGATGTGGTAATTCTACTGAAATTTGTGTACTTAGATAGACGGCTCTGCTTCTGAGCTTGACTAACAGCAAGTTTGACAATTTCACGTACATCTCTAGAAACCTGAGATGAACAAGATAAATAAGAAAATCAACCTCTTGTTGAGAGAATGTATGCTGACAGTAAGTAGCAGGAGGTCATGAAGGCCTTCAGGCAGAGGAAGATTTGTAAAGTAAAACTAAAACAGATCATTAACATTCTAGTGGCTCTTCAATTACGAAATCAGTATGAAACTTGACCCAAAACAACAGCATTGAACTTCAATAATGACAAAATCTGAGCATCTAAACATTATTCAATTGATTATGAAACTGCTAATTAAAGTATTAGAGACTTTCTCAATAATGATCCTTTTAGAGAAACTAATAAACCACTAAACAGTGCATTTTTTTTTAGCTGAGAATAAATGAAAGTCAGAGGTCTGATATTTCTAAGAAAGCTGTTTGTAGTTAATAACCATATCCATGTAAACAGTGAATTTAACAGATAACATGAAAAATAAGAAGTATATTAAATAAACTTTCCAAATCTAGTGCATTAATTTGAATGCAAAACCAACCTTTGAAGAAACTTTATCAGCACTCCAGAATGCCTTCGCAACATCTGGAGGCATTAGCTCAGAAACACCTTTAGCTGCTATAGATGCCACTTTTATCCTGGATGGCTTACTTTCTCTACAGTCATAATCTAGATATTTATCAGGGATGTGTACTACAAAAGAATCTCTCTCCATGTCATTAATTTCAGCTGGAAGACGCACATACTCATCCTTATTAGGAGTATCATCATCATTGTGTACAACTCCACCAATAAAAAGCTTCATATCCAAATCTTTTCCTTCTTCCAAGGGGTCATTTCTACCTTCAATAGAAACTTCATCAGGCTGAATCTCTTCCAAATTATCAGTTTCATCTTCAGAACTTTCACTAGATGCCTTCTCATCATCTTCTTGCATCAACTGCTTCACAAAATCATTGTCTTCTGTCACTTCCTCACTGACATCAACATTCATTACTTTTACTTTCAAACCTGGAATCTTATCTTTAAGAAAATTGATCACACTTTTTATCCCTTCCTCTGTTGCTTCCTCAATATTTATGCCCTTCTCCTCCTTTCTCTCTGCCTTGACTTCGTTTCTCTGAACATCTGAAGCAGATGCCTTCTCAACCTCCGAAGTAGATGGGCTTTTAACAGATTTAGAAGGTGAACCGGCAGAGCTCGCGGAAGCTCCTTTAGCACGTTGCAGACATACAACCTGACAACAGATGCAGTCTCAGAAATAATTCATATGCAGAAGAAACTATAAAACTACAGAAACAAGAAAAGAATCTCATCAAGAGATGACACACTCTTGGAAAACTAAGAATGGATGGAATAATCATTATGTCTAAATCACAAGTTTTAGCACCCAGAAGATCTTTACTGCTGGCTGTTATCAATTCACTGCCACAAGTACTCCTTGAGTGACACTACAAGTCTCTCCCCCCTCCTCCCACTCTTTTGCTCTTTCTTGGTACATATATATACCCATCCACACACACACATACACATCCAACAAGGTAATTGGTCGAAAACTACTTATATTTCTGTAAAGACCAACAGTACATGTGAAAACTGACAAAAGAAGCTATTTATATAAAAGAAAATTAGCAATCTGTCCAAAGTTTAGATACATAATCCCATGCATAAGCCCCAAGGGCCTATAACCAGCACTCCCATCCTGAGCAAGCAGTGGACACAGGTAGCATCCATTTCTCATATCCTTATGAAGGTTACTGAAAGTCATATGCACCCTTGGCCTAACCATACTAAATGTCAAATTGTGTTGATTGAGATATTCAGCCTCAGAATGTTGATTGCAGGATGATAAAGGAAAATAAAATCAGGAAGATTCACTAATAAGAGAACCCAAAAAATGAACCCAATTAAATATACAACTCAATTTACTTGCATGCACAGTTATAAGCATTTTAATATCTCCAACGTAATGAGGGCAGCAAAAGCAATGACAGGAATTCAAAGATGAAACTCGTCATACTGGGCATTAAATGAGACAATTCAATGTGTAATATTAACCTACCCTATCCCATCTGGGTCTTCAACGCTAACAAATGTCATTCTGTACTGTGCAATTGAAATAATTAAATGCACAACCACCTAAAGGAACGGTTAAAGCTCACCTGCATAACATATTGTTCATCTGCATCTTTGACTACAAAAACTTCAAACAGTGGAGTTCCAGGAGATGCAGTGACCAGCTGCCTGCAGCAAAAAGTAATTATTATGGTGTGCGGTGCAACAAACAGTAATCCGAGCCACAAAAATTGTTTCACCTTGGACTGTAACTCCTGCCAACAAATCTACCAACTCCAGGTGTTATGCGTACAATTCTGCCAAAGGGATCATCAGAATCTGTTGAATAACCCACCCACCAACCTACCTGTTAAGAGAAAAATGAATCTTATGGAAAGAATTTCAAAACTCCAGTACTATCATACACAGTTGAAAGAAATGAACTAACAAAGTCAGAAAGGATGCTTTGAGCAGTAAATGTTAACATTTTGTAGAACAATCTCTCTCTCTCTCTCTCTCTGTCTCAGTGAAACACATCCAAAATAAGGCACAAATTTAGATATGGATTGTCAACTAGTGATCTCATTAAAAGAACAGGCTTCACGTTCCATATTGTCTCAATTTCCTGCAGTCACAACTCATACGCATACACATCATAACTACTCACTTCGACTTCTCTCTGTTCAACTGGCTTGCTTGTACAATAAAATTCAGTTGAAGGGCCCACACCTAGTCCGCTGATGGTACGAGTCTCATAATCTCAGCTTTACTTGAACACTAGTAGAAAAAGCCCACAGTAGATGAAACTTGAGATATGCTCTATGACGCTATTTTTCCATTCCCCCCATTTAGTACCTTGATCTCTGAAAGATATTTGGAAATTATTCGAAAACTTAAACCAAGTCCATTTTAATATACGTTTTTCCTTTTTGTTGTTCGAGACATATAACTCACTCAAAAAATTCATTTAGGATTAAAAACATGAAACCAAACCGCATATGAGGTTTAAAATGTCACTACAAAATTTCATTCACAAACTAAATGCCAGAAATAGTAAATGACCTTTAAGCTGTGGGTATTCTATCATGAGTATTGAATGTCGAGAATTTCTTAAAAGTTCAGAGCAAGTAACCAATAACTAGATAAGATTTTCAAAGACGAGAGAAGCTCGCTGGGGCTCTGATAATTACCAATCCACTGGCCGTGTATTTACACAATCTTGAAGCATCGTGATACCGTTCTTCCTCTATTGCATTCTGCAGATAAAGCACATATTATATTAAAAACGTTTTATACGTGCAGATTTTTTGTTATTGTACGGCACACTTATGTAGAGTTCCAACCTGCAACTCGGACATTATCTGAGCAACAGTATCCTTTGAAGTGGCTTCTGCAATAGACATCTTCAACTTTGCAGCTTCTTGGAAGTCTTCCTTCTCAATTGCATCTTCTAGTTGGAACTGTCAAAACCAGCGTTTGATTAGTATAGCCCCCCAATCAGTTCAAATGAAGTCCGCAGTCAAACAGCTCAAATAAAAGCCTCAATCACCATTATCATAATATCAACTTAATCTAAACTTAAATTTCATTATGAAAGAATAATTCTAGTTTAATTATAAAGGGAACAAGCGCTTAAATTTTCCAAAGAGGCTTAGCAATTTGCAGGTTCTTCACCAATTTCTATAACCATATATTGACTCGATGAAAGATGCGTAATTTTCGTTCCAGAAAGTAAAAAGTCCTTCCATTTTTATTCGGGCTCTACATGCCATACCTCACAAAACCAACCAGAAAGTGACTTTTTTAAACCAAGAAACTAAAGAAGAGGGTGGTAAGGGCCTCAAGGCAATTGCATGGACAGCACAGAAGAGAAATTGACCCCGATTTTCTATCTAGATAACGAATATTCTTCAAAGGGAAAACGAACCCAACTTTGAAAAAAAATAAAAAAATAAAAGCAACTCAAAAAAAAAAAAAGAGAAGTGATACCTTGAGTACAGAGGCAAAATTCTCAGCTTGTTCAATCTCAGAGAAATGACGGGTCCATCTATTCCAATCCCACTGCAAGGATGAACTAGCACCAGCAGTAACATTACTGTTGCTGCTATTATTGTTATTATCGTTACCATTGCTACTACAACGGCAGCAGTGAAAACCAGAATTCTTGCGATTCTTATTAGGAGAAAAAGAATAGAACTTTTTGTTCTTGTCCTTGTTGGTATGGTTATCAGACAAACCCCAAGCAAAGACAAAGCTCAAATTGGCCGATTTCTTAGCTGATGATAAATATGTGCAACAGAAAGGCTTCAGCTGGGGGACCGTAGTGACCGGTTGCCCAAATCCGATTACATTTGGCGGTGTCATCACTTTGTCAACGAGAGGGTTCGATTATTTGGGTATGATTGAATTGAATATAGAGGAGACTGAAATGGAGTTCCTGTTGATGGTGTTCGGCAAAGAACACTGAGATGGGTTGGGGAGGAACAGGATAATGTTGCGGAGCCCAATTTAGAGTATCCAGACACCTTTTTAGATCCAAATCTTTTTCTCTGCCACTTCTCCCAAATATTTCATTTCATTCACGTTGCTGTCTTACAATTTGTTATCCCATTTATACCCATACTTTTCTTACAAATTTTCACCATTTTTTTCTAAATAAGATTTCATAATTTTAGGGACTTGATTTGGTGATCTTTGCGTACCGATTAGCAGCAAATAATGACAGTTGATTTGAAAAATAATATATTTTTATTTTTAATCTGACTGTTCGAATTGTTGCGTAATGAATGAAAGTAATTTTGTCACCCTTTTTCCTTATTTTTTTGTTACTACAATTTATTGTAAGTTTTTTAGTATTGATTTTTTTTTAAATTCACTTTTTTATTATAGAAAATATATATTTTTTTTTATTTCCAAATTTTGACGAGTACATCAAATCTCATGCATCAATAAGATACTATACATGTACACATTTGCATACATTTTCATGCCAACTGAATTTATTTTTGATAATATACAATTTTTTTAAATTATTAATATTTAATATATTAACTTTTCAACTAGTTCATTATTAAATTATTCTTCCAAATTTATTAAGAATGTGATATCATCACTATAAGAACATATAGTGTATCATGAAAAGTGCTGAACAATAATTAAAAAAATAATCTGATATTTTTAATAAATTTATGTAATATTTTTTTAATTTTTAATAACAGAAAGTATCTTTTATATTTTTAATAAGTTCAAATGATAATTTAATAACTTTATATAGTTTTTTTTAATGTAAATTGGATTTAGAAAAAATAGAAGTTAAAATCTGGAAAAACAATGATGTCGTATCTAATGTAATAAACTCTTTTGTTGAATATTTAATTAAGAAAGAAAGCTTCCCGTGGATTGAACTTTCTGTTGAAGAGGGACTGCATAAACTTAGCTTGCAAATTCATAAACTTAACTGTCTCATTTATCGTTTTGATTACGATTGGCCTCACCCGCTTGACCAGATATGAATATCATCTTAACCAAGGAATTTATTTTAATTATAAATTAAAAAATTATGGACCATTGCATATAACCTTTCACCATCCTGTTCTGAAATTATTACAATAAACTAATGGCACAAATTACACAAATATGATCTGCTAGAAAATCACTAGGATCAGATAATTGGTGAATGGACATCAGACAGACTTCTGTGCACATGCTGCTTAAATTGCTTGCAAAACATTCTACATCTGTTCATCGGCTTTCTATCGTGCCAACATATAATTATATACTTATAAAGCAAGGACATACACGTTAATCAAATTTCACATACAATCAGAATAAGCATCCTCCAATCTACAACCAGTTCTCATCACCTACAGTATTCTTCCTTGCAAGCAAAGACTTCCACTTGCAGCCGATAATGCAAAACGCAACTATATGTGGTAACTTGTGGAAAATTACTTTCCAAATAAGTTTGAATAACTATGAAGTACTCATGAACAAACATGACTTGGGTTCTCTCTCGGCCAAAGAAAAAAATTGAAGTGTTGTTAGTGTTCATATGGCTTTTGATGAATTGATTCTCTTTTTCATTACAGTGTGAACCAGTTGAACAGTTAAGAATTGTCCATGACAAATATTCTGTACCTTTTTCTTAGCACGAGGTTAGAGATTGGTTATAAGACTAGTGTTGAGATGTTGGCGAGTGACCAACAAGCATGCTTCCAACTGCGGGAATTGGTTCTGCCCCCATTGCTTCTCTAGTTGCCGAAACTGCATGTCCATGCTCAACAGCTTCCACATTGTCGTCCACATCAGTGGCAACCCCAGCATTTCCAGTGCGGACAGGTCGAAGCAGTCCGTGCAATCTCAACAGATAGCTCTGGCTGGAAGGATAGGATCTCACGTAACGGGTGGTTGTTACAAATGTGGCAGGAGGCCGTTCAGGATCAACACGAAGATTGGATAAGGCACTGAGGTCAAGGTTTGGAAAAACTGAGCAACGGCACCGCGGACATTTCACATTCAGTCGAAGCCACTCGTCAATGCACTCTACATGGAAATTATGTGCACATGGCAGGCCTCGCACCTGCACATTTACTAGTGAGCCAAATGGAGCCAAGCAGCATCTAACTATTCCTTAATATGATCTTTATATCGAGCCAAATGGCATCAAATGATTACATACAGAGTTGACCACACACACAAACAGTCTGTGTTAAGCAAATTTTTACTTTTATTTATTTGTTTGGAACAGACTCTAGGCTCCAATGTAGTAGCAACTAAGAATTTTTTCTTCAAGCAATACTTGAGATGGTAAAACTACTAAACTAGTCATTCAGAAAACGAAAATATATACCTCATTCCCCACATGGAACTCTTCTAGACAGATGGGACATTCACTGCAGTCAGTGGGAACAGCCTTTAGCCTGAACTTGGGAAGTTCCTGAATGAGTGCCTCTACTGCTTCTCTCTATTAAAAACAAATAGAGACAGCTATCAAAACAAAGAACTGCTAAGAGATTTCATGAATATTATAATAACACCAAAAAGAACTAATTACATGATCTCAAAGCATAATAACAACAACCAAGGAGCACTATACAGAAACACAAAAAAATACCTGCTCAATGTATACCGGTAGAACAAAATTAAATTAAAGAATACAGTTTGTGCTTCTACGAATACATGCAGGTGGAAGTGCGGGTTTATGTGTTTTTTTAATTTAGAAAGACCTTTTTAAGCCTGTCTGGTCAGTGGCAAATCCAGAATTTTGGATCAACGGAGTCAAATTAAAGAAATTATCTATAATTAAAAAGAATTGGCACCTGACAAAATTAAAAATAAAAAATAAAAATTGTTTAAAAAATTAGGGTTTTGCCAATTGCAACATTTTACTTCAAAATTTCTAAGTTTAAAACAAAAGAAAATTCAGGTTCTTCACTAATAATTTATATCAACAACATTTCAAATGGATTTAAAATTAAAGTTAAGGATGTTTCTGCACTACTTTTCCTTTTCCTTTTCCTTTTCCTTTTCCCATTCCAATTGGAAATTTAATTTTTATTGGAGCCATTATAATATTACTTACAGCAGATCAAATGAATTCGAAAAACTACAGATGGAACTAAAATATTACTCCATCCCACCCACTTTATTGAGCACACTTCCATTTTCACGTGGATTATTTGAAACTATATAATTGACTCACATTTTCACTAATATGTACTCGGAACATGTTTGAGAAATAAAAGATATTTCATATTTATTCATAACAAGATACATTAAACAAGGGTATATTAGGGGTATCAATAAAAGGGAAAATGGACCATAATTTTGAAAAATGAAAAAGAAAAGCATGGCTACCAAAGTGGGAAGAAGGGATAGAGAGACCCAACTTTATATGTTTAACCAATTTCCAATTAGTATCTCTAGGGAAAAATCCCCAAACAATATTGATGGGAATGTGATTTTCCCTTTAGATAACAATCTGTGTTTTTCAACCCATTTACTTTTAACATTTGTCCAAGGCCTAAATCCATTTGAACTAAACAGTATATTGTAGCTTTGAAATATCAGTAATGACAGAAATCCAAAACATGGACTCAGAAAACCTCTAGTGCCATACTTTACTGTCAGGCACAATAACAAGAATGCACACCGAATTGGAGAAAAAATGTCCATTCCTGCCTTAGTAATAGTGACTACTCACCTGAGTAGTAGTCAAATAAAGTCCAGGATGATAGGCCGCAGCATCTTGGCCCATTCCTCTCATTTCTTGACCTGCAGCTTCAAATGCCCAATCTGGTACCCGGATCATGTCGACCAACACCTACATTATCACATGCAGGCTAATTAATGGACCAACAAAAAGAAAGGAAATGAATTTCAACTATTATAGTGGATGAAATATTTACCCCATATTCTGAAACAGGAATCCCCTGCTGAGCACGCAAGAGATGTGCTTGCCTTCGTGTCAGCCACTGAGTCAAAGAACAATGATAAGAAGTGGGAGTGGCAGCAAGAAAGCATTACAATGTATTTTGCATGGCAGGGAGAAAATACAGATGTAATGGTAATAAAATATATTGAAAGAGATTAATGACTATCACTATCATACTTCAGTCTGTTAGAACTGCAAATGATAGAGAAGGTGCTATACTAACCTTTCGCATAGAATTGCAAGCAATACCAATCAGCAAACCATAACTGAAAAGCAACCAAATAACGAATCCCCATTTCTGACCTACTTCTGGCAACTACATGAATCCAAAATGGTACTCTCCTTTATTAAGAATGCCATCACTCATAACACAAATTTGAAAAGTAAATAGAGACAAAATCTTACACAATTTCTTGCAGATGTGAACCATATCGTGCCAATTATTGTCCACGCCCAAAGAAATGGATATAGTAACAGTGATAGAATTGAAACAACCACTATTCTTCCACAAAAACGGGCATATCTCTGCTGCCACCCAAAATCCCTAAAAGCATGTGAAACGAAGAATTTAGTCATCTTAACTAGAAAGAGTATTTAGAGATCTCAATTGTTGTTGACCTGAATATTAGATCATCAAAGTCACAAGGGAGACAAAACGTTCAAGTTCTTTATGCAAGAGTACAGTGAATATTAGAAACAAGATTCCAAAGTTGAGAAAAACAAATAAGGGACAAAAGAATAAATTCTCCAGCTACTTGATTTCTTTGTTTTGGTTAAAAGGGAGGGGCATATGGCCCAACTACAAATGTCGAAAGGAGAAATTGAACTCAAGACCTCCGCACATTTGATTGTGTGCTGGCCAGACCGAATCTTAATGGTTACTTGATCATATATTCTAAGAAATATCCAACTTATGTATTGCAACAGAATTAGACTGATTCCTTACATATTCTGATCTCCAAGACACTAAAGACCATGTAGAAGTTGTTCTGCATCATAATGTCACTATGCGTTTTTTTTTTACTAAAAAGGAAACATTTCCAAAGTAGTCAGTAATTTTTAATAATAAACATTGATGATCCGGAATACAAGATAAAAAGGCCTTACAAACCCATTCCAGCAGCAAGTCCATTATCTATGAACATCAAAAGGCGAAAAACGAAAACGGCGCTATAATCAACCTGAAAGAAGAAAGACTTCCATATCAGCAAAGTGCAAACTCCAAGAAAAGAACAATCGCTCAATTAACTAACTCCACAGGTTGGATAGGAGCAGACTCACCACGATCCATATGTGTAACGGGTATGTACACAGGCGATATCTTTTCCAATTGATTGCAACAATGATTCTAAGTAGGATCATGAAGGAAATACATATACAAAAGCTCACTCTACATTTTGTCATGAGAGAATATCAGATAATCAAAAAAAGAAATCCAAACTAATCCATAGCCAAAATGCGATCTTGCTCGTTTGAGTACTGAAAGGAAGAAAGATGATGTGAAACAGTGATAGATTTTTAGATTAAAAGTCAAGATTTAAAATTAAATCACAAAAATGCACAAAAAGCATAAATACAAAAGAATGAAAAAACAAAGAAACGGGAATAGTAAAAGAAAGGATACACACTGGTGGCTAGCATCGACAAGAAGAACCCATCGAACCTGCAGCAACACATTTCCACATAAACAGGAGGAAGAAGAAGAAGAAGAAGAAGAAGAAGAAGAAGAGATAAATTGGACCAATATGATACACATAGCAATATAAAGAATAAAGATGGAAAGATAAGAACTACCACTTGAAATCGACGCCCCCGAGAGCCATAACCGCAAAACCCTAAGGGACTGAGACCCGGCACTGAAACCACATTTCACAACATAAAAATGCTCCGAATCCGAATCCGATGCCCTGAAACGAATCCGAATCTTTCATGTATTTGAGTAAGGGAACGAGAGATAGAGAAGTTGAGATATTTATGTTACGTGTAGAAAGAAGCTTTCGTTTGAAGCAGAGAAAGAGAGACAAAGATGGAGTGTATCTGTGGAAAATGAGAGCGATGGATGAGGCTCAGAGACGGAAGGTTGACGGCAGTCTCCGTACTGTTACTTGACGGTATTCTTTGTAATTTTTTGTTATTTAAATGAACTGATTTGTTTTAAAAAAAATTAAATCAGGTGCCAATAATTGCCGGACACTTGTGGACAAATGGGAAGCTACCTGATGCCACGTAGGATACCTTACTGACGTGTAAAAAATGAGCTTCTCAATCGGAAATTTGAAAATCATTTGCATCACAAACCTATATCCCAACCCAACTAGTACATCAATTACAGAGGGAAACATTTTTTAATTTTTATCTCACATATTCTTTTGGGCACAACATATTAAACTAAATTATATAATAAAATTTTCAAATTTTGATAACTATTTTTATATGCAAAGTGCAACTTGGCAAAATTCAAGCAAAGTCAACTTTTTTTTAGCTGAATTTGAATTTACATATAAAATCCAGACTTAATTTGACTCAATCAGATAATATATTATGTGTATATTTTTATATTCTCTTATTAGTTATATAATTTAAAATATATAAAAATGCACACAAAAAAAATAAGATTTTATGATAAATATTAAAATTTATACATTTATTAATATATTATATCTTTTATAGTATTTTTTTATAATTTTATATAATATAAGAAATAGATGAAAATTATATTTTTATTTAAATATTTTTAACGGGCTAGTCTAAACTTTACCGACACCAAGTCAGCGCTAGACCCTCATCCTAGGTCCTCAGTTCACTTATTTGGATTTGAGCAGGGCTTGAACAAAGATACAAAATGTCGAATTCGATTAGGTCCAATTCAAACCCAATCCAAATTAAAAAATGGATATATCAACGCCCCAGCATTTTTTCTTTTATAAAATGCCAAAAAAATTTGAATTATGGATATCAAAGTCTTACAAATCAGTAATATTAATAAATCAAAATATAAATAATTTTACACAAAAATATTATATTTAGCATAACTCGAAAAGCATTATGAGGGAATATACTTGTAAGTAAGAGGAACTTAACTTAATCAAGTTGAATTAAATAAGGTTGAGTCGATATTCAAATAAAATCATTAATAAACGAATAATAAATAAATTAGAACATATATATATATAATTTTTTATTTTTTTAAAATTCATTAAAAATAAAAAAATTATTTATGCATAATACAGGAAAAGCGATTTTTTTTATATTTATATTATAAAATTACAACAGATTATAAACGGATTATGAATAAATAGAATGATTCGCGCATGTTAGGAGAGGCTAATTGAATTGAATTTGCGGATGAGTCAAAATTTGACCATGATGCCCATGGGATAAACGAAGGCAAAAATCATAAGTTTAGTCTAGCCCACAAAAGCTACAGGCGACGTGAACTTCTCTAAGCGAATATTACAAACCGGGAACCGGAAGTCCTTTCTGAAGCTTGCGATGTTTGCAATAGTCGACTTGTAAATAATACAGTTACTCAAAACGTACTGAGAAAAGTTGAACAAGAGATGTTTGGTTCTGCACCCATTAACGTTTTAGAAGCAAAAGAAAGTAATTGCAGCTTATAAGCTCATCACCCACGAGCTGATAAATGATCTCGGAATCTAGAATACATTTGATAATAATCCCTGCAATAAACCAAAATAACTGGACAAGTATTAAAATTGATCACACAACATTCCTATCTCTTCCAGTTGACTCCATCAAATCTGACTACCAACAGAGAATATGAACGTCGATACTAAGAATACATACTGGAGAGAGAGGGAAATTGAGAGCTAACCACTTGAAATTGACGCCTCTTGTAGCCATGATCGTGAACTCAAAAGCTTGGTCTTGAACTGATAAGATGAAGGGAGAGTGACGAAATGCGGGAGAGGGAATGGAGGTTAAAACAGTCCTTTTGTTTACTCAGAATAATTAAGCCGCCAAATTGTGCGTTTGATTCGGTAGGCTGCGTAGAGATAGCCATAAAGAAGGAAGAGAATAAAGAACCTTATAAACTTTGTATCCTTTTTCACAGCATAAAATCACATTCTTAGTTATCCTTAAACTTTCCCCTGATAATGGAATACAATTATCTCTTCTAGTATAGTTTTCCGGTAGAATAAATAATTGGCAACTCTAATTAGGGAGTCAATTTTACTTATGATCACTAAACTTATACCTACTCATACAAAAGTAACTGATTTATTTTTCGTGATTTAAATATCGTTAAACTTATCATCTTTTTGCAGAAAAATTATATTCACCGATTTTCGACGATAATTTTTGTCGAAATATTGATGTGGCACGCCATATTATATGTCTGGATACATGTAACACGGTTCATCAGCAATCACGTCACTAAAAAAATTACATCACACGATATGTCAGCATGCCACATCTTATATCTAGATACACGTGGCCTCTTTCGGCGACGTAGCTATTGATATATTGTGTCATGTGCGTCCAGACATATGATATGGTATGCCACATCAGCATTTCAGCAAAGATTATCGTCGAAAATCGGTTAAGATGATTTTTCTACAAAAAAGTGATAAATTTGATGACATTTAAGTTACGAAAAATAAGTCGGTTACTTTTTGATGATTAGACGTAAGTCCAATGACTATGGATAAAATTGACCCCTAATTAGGCCTATATATGGATTTTTGCTTCTTACATCAATAGAGTTTTAGCTGCAACTTCCAGTTAATAAATGTGCATTTGGCTCTGGAATTACCCATGGCCCAAATGATTAAGGCGCTTTTGAATTTTTTTTCAAGTCATCAAGATTGAAATTTACATTCACATCTTTCCAAAAGAATATAAAATGAAAATTGTATTAGTGCTATACAAAAGGAATTAGCACATTCAGTGTTTAGTTACAATTCATTTGGGTGATCAAGATTTCACCATTTCCACAAATATATCTTTATATGCATTAAAAATCATTTAGAATTTCCAATGAATAAAGCACTAGTCCTTAATAACAAATGAGTATCAAGAATTCTGCAACCTTTTAAGCACAACAAGCTTATAGAAAGTCTTGGTTTTGAAGAATAATGCAGCAATAACAACAAATCCAAAAAGAGTAGCAGATGCCATTATCAAGAAAGATATTCCATGCCCTCTTCCACTTGATACTGCTTGTTTATCATAAGAATACCCTATCACTCTTACTGAAAGAATATAAGTCCCAATTGGACTTGCTATGGCAATTGAGTTAAAAATAGACCCCATGTGTTTTATACCAAATATTTCACTGGCAACAGTGGGCATTAATGACCAAATTGATCCATTACCAACACCCACAAAAAAAATAGCTACCCCAAGATTTCCATGGAATCTAGAAGCTATAATTTCATGACTAATTGTCATAATTACTATAGTAATTGCCATTAACATTGGCCTGGCCCATTTTCTTAAATATAACAAGAAATCTGATACATACTCAGCTCCAAAATGACCTATAAAATTCCATATGCTCCACAGAAAAACTAACATGTTAACCTCAGTGGATTTATAGTTTAGTGATTCTCCTACTTGTCTTATGTTATTTGTAACAAAACACACACACGATGGAAGAATTATGTTTTCTATATTTCGAATAGAAGACAAAACTATAGAGTTTATACAATAGTAAAAAATCTAACGAGGAAACTTCTTTTTTTTTTTAACAAGAAAAGTAAATCAATTTACAGCTAATTACAATTCATTCTATAACACTCCCCCTCAAGCTGGAGCATAGATATTAATCATGTCCATCTTGTTATACAAAAAGTTAACTTAAGAGCCATTTAAGGTTTTTATGAACAAATCATCCAACTGTTTTTCTGTTTTCATATATCCCGTTGAGATGATATTATTTTGAATCTTTTCACGAATAAAATGACAATCAACTTCAATATGCTTGGTCATTCATGATATATTGAATTGGAGGTAATATGAAGAATATCTTGATTATCACACCAAAGTTTTGTTGGAGACGAAAAATCTATACCAATTTCAGCAAGTAAATGATGAATCCATAAAATTTCACATGTGTACTATGACATAGCTCCGTATTCAAATTTTGCACTAGATCTGGATACTATAGTTTGTTTATTGCTCCTTCAGGATACTAAATTTCCTTCAATAAAAATATAATAGCTTGTTGTTGACCTCCTATCAATCTTAGAATCTGCACAATTAGCATCTATAAAATACTCAATGTGAGTGTGTCCATAATCACTGTACAGTATACCTAATTTAGGAGCACATTTCAAATAACATAGGATCTGCTCTAGAGCTTTCCAATGCTTGATCGTAGGAGCAGTCATAAATTGACTAATAATGCTCATTGCAAATGCAATATTTGGATGAGTTATTGTGAGATAATTCAATTTTTTAACTAACCTTCGATATCTTTTTGGATCATCAAAAGGATCACCATCATCCTTTGTAAGTTAAACACTGGGAACAATAGAAGTACTGCCTGGCTTAACTTTTAATTTTTTAGTTTCTGCAAGCAAGTCAAGAATATATTTTCTTTAAGATAGAAGAATTCCCTTTTTACTTCTCGTCACTTCCACTCCTATGAAAAATTTCAACTGATCCAAGCCTTTAGTATGAAATCTACCATGCAAGAAAGAATTGAGTGAAAAGATACATGTAAAATCACTCCCTGTAATCATAATATCATCAACATAAATCACAAGGAGAATAATGCCATCTTTTGATTATCTATAGAAAATAGAGTGGTCGTACTGACTCTTTTTTAGCCCAAACTCTTAGACAACCTCACTGAATTTACCAAATCAGACATGAGGACTCTGCTTTAATCCATACAAGGACTTCTTCAGATGGCAAACTTTCTCATACTCCTTTTGAGCGACAAACCTGGTGGTTGCTCCATATAGATTTCTTTCTGAAGATCGCCATGAAGGAAATCATTTTTGATATCAAGTTGATGTAAGTAGCAGTGGTGGAAAACTGCCAAAGATATGAAAAGGCGAATAGAACTTAATTTGGCAACTGAAGAGAAAGCATCGGAATAATCCATCTTATAAGTCTGGACATATCCTTTGGCAACAAGTTGAGCTTTCAATCAAGCCACAGAACCATCCGGATTAACTTTAATTGTAAAGACTTATTTGCAACCCACAACCTTATTTCTTTCTGGTAAATTCACTAACTTCCAAGTATTATTTGTATCCAAGGCATTGATATCCTTAATCATAGTATCATATTATCCAGGGTGACTCAAGGCTTCCTTAACTATCTTAGAGATAGATATAGAATGTAAAGATATAATTAAAGAGCATGTCGATGGAGACATATGATCATAGAAAATAAAATTATTAATGAAATAAGTGGATTTACAATTATGTGTACTTTTACGAAGAGCAATGAAAAGATCGAAATCAGCAAGAGCAGGATCAGATGACCAAGTTGCTAGTGCATGACATGTATTATTGGTGTCTCTTCTTCTAAAGTAGATCTAAACAATCTGTGATCTTGCTGATTTTGAAGGATCATCACTTTCTATCTACTCAGTACCAAAAGATGCAGTAGGGACATCAACAGACTCTCGAAAAGATATCACCTTATAAATGAGCCACTTATCTTCCTCCCCCTGACTTGTAAGAATGGGTGAAGATGAAAAGAAAGATTTATCTTCTGAGAATACCACATCAACTGAAATCAAATGTCGCTGCAGATTAAGGGAATAACATTTATATCCTTTTTGAAGATGCGAGTATCCCAAGAAAATACACTTCAATGCCTTAGGATTAAGTTTGGTAATTTGGGGACGTACATCTCAAACATAACAAGTACTACCAAACATTCATGGTTCCACTTGGAATAGTATTTTATTTGGAAACAAAATACTATAAGGTACATCACCATTCAACACCGTAGAGGGCATCCGATTAATCAAAAAATAAGCTACAGAAATAGCATCGATCTAAAAATACTTAGGAACATTCATTTGAAATAATAAAGCTTTAACTGTCTCAGGTAAATGTTTGTTCTTTCTCTCAGTAACTCCATTTTGAGAAGGGATATCAACACAAGAGGACTGATGAAGAATACCCTGTTAAGACATATATCGTTGAAAAGAATTTGACATATATTCCTTAGCATTATCACTTCGTAATATATTCACGAAGGTATTAAACTGGATTTTAACTTCAGCATAAAAAGTAGAACATTGGGAAAAAACTTTAGAATGATTCTTCATAAAATAAATCCAAGTCATATGAAAAAAATCATCCACAAAATTAATAAAATATCTGTACCCAATTTTCAATATAACAAGATAAGGACCCCAAACATCCGAATGAACAAATTAAAAAGCAAACTCAGCTCATTTATTAATTCTAAGACCTGAAGATCTACGATAATATTTTGCAAAATGACAAGACTCATAATCCAAAGAAGATACATCATGAAGCTACGGATATAACTTCTTTAGACTAGGTAGAGAGGGATGCCCCAATCGATAATGTGCTTCAAAAGGAGAAACTACACTGGAACAAGCAACAGATCATGGTACCCAAGAATCCGGCATGTATAGACCACCAGATACTTATTCTTTATCAAAAACATGCTTCGTCATAAAATCCTGAAAAAGATAGTGATCAAGAAAAAATGAGACACCATAATTGAGTTCTTTGATAAGTTTACTCACAGATATCAAATTAAAAGTTAAGGTAGGTAGATTTAGAATAGAAGGTAGAGTAATAGAAGGAATCAATTTGACAGTTCCAGAGCCCATAATATTGTATGATATCCCATCAGCAATAGTAACAAGTAAATGAGCTTTATAAGATCGAAAATCAAAGAAAGTATTAGGATTACCTGTCATGTAATTTGTGGCACCAAAATCAATTATCCAGTTGTTGCTAGAGGAGATAAGACATGTGTTACCTACCTCATTAGTGGTCAAAATGGAGGATCTCTTTAACATTTGTTTGTGCTTAGCATACTCTTCGGTAGAAATAGTGACATTATGCTCAAATGATGAACCAGAAGCAGCAACATTAGCAATTTGTGCCCTTTGATTGCAATTTTACAATTTCTTACAGTAGCACTTCATATGACCTGGTTCTTTACAATAATAGCAAATAATATCAGGATTTTGATGATCATTGAATTTATTTCCCCCCTCGACATATTCTTCTTTTCACTATCATCCTCATTTTTTGGCAATAAAAGCACTATTTAGCTTACTAGAGAAAGCATTATCAACATGAAATAACCCACTAAACACATCTTCAAAAGTAAAAATTTCAGAACCAGAGAGAATTTGAGATTTGGCTGTCTCAAATTTAGATGGCAAACCAGCTAGAAAACTTATCACAATCATTTTTTTCTCTCTGAGCCTGTTGCTCTCTAATATCCACACTAAAAGGTAGAAGTATATTCAATTCTTCATAAATTTTCTTAAACTCCATGAAATAAGTGGTGAGTGATTTTACCTCATTCTTCGCACGATAAAAGGCTTTACAGACATCATAAATATGATACTCATTTCTTTTTCTAGAATATAAAAAGGCCAAGTAATCTATTAACTCCTTTACCCATTCGTAATGAGAAATTAAGCCAAACACATTTCTTTCAATTGAGTTTCTAATCTGTAAAAGTAATCGCGAATTATTTCTCATCCAAATTTGCTTTTCAATTTTACCAGTAGGAGGGTCATTAGTTAAGTGATTATTCTTATCCATACTACAAGATAAATTTTAATAGTTCTGCTCCAATCAAGATAATTAGATCCATATAATTTTTCTTATGTAATCTTAGATAAAGGAATGATCTCACTAATAGTTTTCCTAACAATTTCTTTATTGTTATCCATAATATCCACAAATAACAAAAGTAACAATAAGGTAGTAGACCCAATATACCAAGCAAATAAGAAATATGCCAACGTCCTCACCAAGGCACCCAATAAAAACTCATAGAGACAAGAAGCATCTTAAAAGAATAGAACCTCAAGTGAGTGGAGAAGAAGCATCAAGAGGAGAAACCACCTCAAGGAACCACCGGGATCTTACTGAAAATAGAAAGGCGACGTCGGAGGACTCAAGTTTTTGTAAATCTTATTTACTAGGATGCTATAACCCAGAGGATTTGTAACTACAATATCATGCTCAAGAGTGTCAACATGCAATCTGTTATTATCAAGCAATGGGATACATATATATGAATGGGTAGATTTCAGATCTATCAATGCATGAATAAAAGTATTAAAATGGTAAAAGTACCCGTAATCACATTGGGGGCATCCTGATTATCATAGGCTGCATAGCATATGCACATGCTGGAATACGAGTATCAGGTTTCTCAACTGTCTCTGATGTGATCATTTGTCCACCAATATTAGAATTAGCTCTTCTACCCCTTGAAACCCCAGGAATTGATCTCTCTAGCTGACTGACTGCTGGATACTGCCTATCAAGGCAAATCTTTCTGAAAATGCTCCATAGACCCGTATCTAAGACACACTCCAATCTTTTTCCAATACTGATCTCCATGTTTCTTCTCACAATGCTTGCATGGAGCAATCCCTCTCCGTCTTGCCCCTTGAAGCCCTAGGAACAGATCTCTCTGGCTGTTAGATATTGCCTACCAGGATAGTGATTTTGTTTTCACACGTAGATTTGAAATAATTTTGAAGTTAGGTGGAAGTGGGTATACAGCAAAATCTAAGTCACATCAGTAGGAGTGGAGAGATTTTGGAGGTGGATGCACGACTCAATTTCTTTTGTTACTTTTTAAATATTTTGGCATGTACACCATATTTTGGAAATGTATATTTTTATGTATTTATTTATGTAGATTGGCATTGTAAATTAAGTTCATATTGGAGTGGTTATATAAATTATAATTGAGTAATAGTGGCATATTAAATGTGTTATGTTTTAAACTTAATTGAGATTGAATTGTAAAATATCGAAGGAAGGGCAAAACATTGTGTGTGGAAGTTTGAATTGGAGATGAACGGTAGGATACGTTGAAATTGAAGTATTTTAGAAATTTTTTTTGCAGGAGGTTTTTAGCAAATTTCAAGGGAAATCTTACCGAAATTTTTATAAAATAAGTAATAATCGTTAAAGTGATAAGGTTTTTAAATAGATATTTTATAATTGGCTATCTTAAAGGAAATGAAGTTCGTGTGTGACATCCGATATCCGTATTTTTTAACGGACCAGGTATAGGGTGTTACATAATTCCATGGGGTTCAAGCTTAACAAATTATACTATGAATTCTAGTACTATCTAAGCTTGACCTCAAAAGAAATGTCGGTCAGTTATTTTTAAAATGAGAGAACACTCCAAACCAGAAAGATTAAGCCATGGTAGCAATGTAACGTTGTCACCATCTTTCAATTCGTCATTAAATATTGTTTTAGGTGCTAGATAGAGAGGGGAAAAAAAAGGATATTGATTTGATATTGTTGTGAAAATCTCTGATTTTGGTACTTGAATCGAAACATCCAGTTCGGTTCTTTACATTTGTTTTGTTTTGGTCCGGTTGTGAAAATCTTTGTTTTCTTTTCTCCTTCTATGGAACCCACTGATTAATGATTCCACAGTCTTCTTCTGTTCCTTCATACTTCAGTTCGTAGACTCGAATTAGCAACAATTCCAGGAGATCCTGACAAATGAATGGAACTGAATGATACAACACCACTTGTAACCACCTCTGATACGTAACAAGTAAAGAGCGAGTTACTTTTTCTTACTGTCGTGTTCTTTTTCTATTGTTTCCCCAACAAAGTAAGTGAATAATTTCAGTTACAGAGGTGGGTTTAAACATTTATATACAGTAGAAGCAGGTTGCTTGTAAGCAGGAATACTACTGGTATCGACAAATCTGACTTCCCCGGGTGCAAACGAGAGGTCTCTATGCCTGCAAAAACAATGGAAGTCAAATGATTCCTTTATAAAATTGCCCTAGCAATTCAAGATCCCCTGCTTACCTCCGAAGGTAAAGTCCGACTAAACCAGCCTGTAGAATTGTTAAATTGTCAGAATCTGGGGACACGATGATGATTGTATCTCCCGAGTACTGAGTTTCAAGAATTGACATGAGTTGTGTTACACGAACAAATACATCCGAGACACTTTCATTTGGGGTGCCATCATCTATAGGAGGTGGCTTGTTTCTTGGAGCTATAGTATCTGATTCATAAACCTGAACCGTTGCCAGATATGTATTTGCTAAGAAAGCACTTGCATAATAAATTCAGCAGCAGCTCAAGTCTAAATTCAATTTCTTATATTCCCATCTATATCCCCTGAAAAATTCTCATAATGGCACTTAATACATTAGACAAAAGAACCAGATTTCATAGTGATAGTGCAATTGCGATGTCTAAACCAATCCCCACCAAGGGGTGAAAAAAAGATAAGTGGCATTTAAAAGGAGCAAGACCATTGAAGACACATCCTTAAAATTTCATTGTTAAACAAACAGATAGAGATGTTTACTTCTGAAAGTGCTTCCAAGTTCCTGCCTTCATAAGCTCCCAATCCACGAGCATCCAAGAAGCTATACTCTGGAACTATGCAACTGCAATCAACAGAAAGTCTTTTCATGTTCTCAAAAGAAACTAAAAATTCAAGGCTAGAATGAATGATTCATCAAAGCTGGTACGATGCAAACAAAAATTGAGGAAAAAATTAGACTAATTAACGGCAGCAATAATCTCTGCGGCTTGGTAAGCTCTCTGAGTAATGGAAGGCCAAATCCAACAGCCATTATCACAAACTCCTGCTGCTTTCAATTCTAAAGCAGCCTTCAATGTATGCTTCTTCCCTTTCTCTGATAACCCACTATCAACCGATGTTTTCGCAACTGGATTCGTATTGATAACCCCTAGGCTCTCAAATTCAGATTCCCCAGCTCTCACCAAGTAATATCTTTACTTACCCGCAGAACAATCGAACCAAATCAAACGAAAGAAAATAAAATTTGATATCAATTACGCAAGTTCAAACCTCAAATTGAGGTTGGAATTATCATTATCCAATGGGCGTAATCTGCATCAGCTTTAAATCTAAATTATACTGTCAAATAATGCTTGGGTTCGTGAAATTACCGATTGCTCAGGCGGAAAGGGGGCATTTGGAAGAGGCCACGGGCGCCGGCGACCGATATGAAGAGAGGCGAGATGGAGATGGAGACTGAGACTGCAGTGAGCAAGTGGCGGCGGTTTATTGGTTTAAGGCAATAGATATGGTTTTGAGGGATGGCGGTAGTTATTGACGGCGGAGCAGGAGGAGATAGCCGTGGAGGTGGGGTGGTGGTTGCTATCATTTTGGCGGGTTTTGGATGCTGTTGGTTTGTTGGTACTGTTAATTACATGATCATCGCATGGAGAAACGACATCGTGTAGGCAACAGCTGATCAATGTCGTTTCGTCGGACGACATGGCATTTTAGCAAGCAATCTATACTGAAAGAATCGTTTTGATGGGTCCTGTAGTTTGAGGCTTGTGGTTGTCATTGAACGACCTTAGGTAAAGTAATTAACAATGGGGTCATGAGATTTTGAAGCAAATTAGTGAGATTGAGAAGGGGATTAAAGATGAAAAATGTTAGGAGAAATTAGCTAAGTATTTAGCTACTTGAATAATGTATAATTCTTTTCAAGATTTTATAATTTAGCGACCCAAAAATCTTCTCCTTATATTCATTATATATTAGGAAGAAGTTGAATTTTTAGCTTGTTATTTTATTGATAACCGATTTGGACTAAGAATTGAGCATAATCAAATTCATTTCCCTCTTTCCAAAATTATCAAATCAAAATACAGCATAAATAAACACATTTAATGTGCAAGGAAATCGGAGGACAGGAACTTGTGGCTGTAGCTGATCTCCAGTCCTCGTCTGCACACGAAATTGTTAGGTCTAATAGTTAGAATATACATAAATAAATAACTAATGATGCTCATAAAACTAAAAAGAAATTCACCTGCAGATGGCAGATGTAAAATCAGATTGGCATCTTTATCACTAGTGCATGGTCTTCTGAGATTTGGGATTAATCTGCTTAATTAAATCATTAGCAGTATCGATACCTGAAAAACATTAAAAATTAATTACTATAACCATGCACTTATATAGCCTAATCTTCCAAAAGGAGAGAGAGCTAGAAAGAGAATAACCTGCAAGATAAGCCCCAGTAGCATATCCTATATATTTATTACTGGTATGCTCTCCTGTAAAGTATACTGGACCAACAGCAGCCTTTTGTACAGAGATAAATAAACAAACAAATTAACTCTGATTTAATTAGTAATTAATTAAATAATTAAGGGCAGAGAGACTGACAGCTAATTGGTCTTTGCGTTGCTGATTGTAATTAGCAGGCCAGTTAGAATAGCTGCCTTTGTAAAACTTGTAGGAGCCCCATCTGGGCACAAGTATAGCTTCTGGGTTTGGTATTTTATTTCCAAATAACTTTTTTAATACTTCCATTATTTCTGCTTCTATTTGCTTATCTGTTAATTGCTCTATTCTTCTTGATTCATCTGCTGTTACTGTCACAAATAAGACGTTTGATCCTGGATACTCATTCTCCAAATGCTGCAATTACATTATAACCATTATCATTTCTTTTAGGTCGATTTGTTAAATATTAAAAGTAAAGGCATAGATTTATGTGCAAGTAATACCTGCCATACTGGATAGTATCCACGCCTCACATGGGTGTAGAGGAAGAACTCAGTTCCCGGTCCGACAGGCCAGAACTTGTAAGGGAATTTTAGAAATATTTTGGTGTATATTGTCATGCTAAAATCTGATATAGCAATTCTTTTCCACATCTGAACTCAGAATTTTGAAGACATAATTATAAACTTTTAACAAAAAAAGAAGAATTAATTAAGGAAATTTGATGGAGAACTTACTGGTAATTCTGGCTGGAACTTAATTAGATCACTTTGTAGGACTCCGAGGCTGGCAGAGACAATTACATACTTAGAATTGTATACTGAACCATCCTCAGTTTTCACGGTGACTCCTTTATCTGAGTATCTTATCTCTTTAACGATCTATAAACAGTATCAAAAAATTGCATTTTTATTACATATAATCATTAATTAATCCCTTTTTTTTATAATGACTATATGTAGATGGGTCGCCTTATTTAGCTTAAGCCTGGGATCACTTGTCAAGGAGGAAAGGAACTGCTTGGCAAGATACTGAACTATAACCTCAAATCCTCGAGAATCCGCCACGAAATATGGATCCTCCCCATGATCTACCAACTCATTTCGAGGGTAAGTGTGCTTCAAACTTGTCACTTTTGGTGGCTCTGCATCTTCATAATCATTGTGATAAAAATCTATCACCATTTCAAGGGGAGTTGTTGGTACCCTGCACAGTAAATTCTGTCAATATTTTCTTCCTAATTTAGTTAATAAGAAAAAAGAAAAAGTCTTTTATTAATTACCTTTTGAACACGCGTTGTGCTGCTAAAATTGAAACATCAACGTCGTTCTTTAAGCCAGACAATCTCTTTGAAAATTTATCACAAAAATTATCTCTAGCAGTAGCAACCTTGCTTACTTGTTCTACTAGTTGCTTAGGATACAGACCACCTCTGCAGTATGATAAAACTATGTTAATCATATATGTGATAACTAATTGGTTTAAAATTAAGGAAATGGGAACGCAGTAGTTTTACTCTTGTTTGTAAGTGTTGGATGTGATATTTTCGTAATCATTGAGATAAGTTCTGAGTTTGAGTTTTTTGGCTATTTCTAGCAAGGGATTGGTAACAGGTCCCCCACCGAATAGCCAATTGCCACCCATTTCAACTGTGAGTCCACTAAATTGGGTTTTCATTAGGCGACCACCTATCCTTGGACTGGCTTCCAGTATCAGTACATCATGAATTCCTGCTTCGTGTAGTGTTTTTGCTGCTGCAATCCCTGTATAAGGTTCAAAAAAGACACTGAGAATTAATTTAAATCCACACTAATCCATCATTTCAAAACCTTACAAGTCTTTAATTTAATAGATACTCATTATTTTAAGTTAAAGTCTGTCTATAAAGTCACCTGACATTCCAGCTCCGACCACAATGACGGTGGGCGAGGACGTTGAGGCGGAAGCCGGAACCAGTAAAAGATGGAAAAGAAGAAAAGGCACCATGGCTAAAAGCTTCTTCATTATTCTTTAAACAGTAAAGATTAAGTAGGGGTTTAGATTCAAGTATCTTTGGCAAACCCCCTGGTTCCAATCACATTTTTACAGCTTCGTATAGATTATATTCCAAATCTATGCAGAGCACCCACCAAAGATATAAAAGCAATTATTTCAAGGCATACATCGTGTGGTACGCCACACATAATTATAATAATATCCAATTACCCATGGTTTTGTTTTAATCCAGCTGTAGCTTTTCTTTATTTTAAAGAAAAGTTCTTTATTTTATTTTGAGTCAAATCAAATAATGCCTTATCTGAAAAGTTCTCAATTTTAAACTATATACCATATGCATGTGCTTCACAAAAACCAAGTATAATATAAGCTATTGGAAATTTCCTAGAATTAGGAGAATTGAGCTGTCATCATGCTATTTTATTACAAATTGTTCTGTGAATTATAGAATCCCATACATAAGTCGCAGATTTATAAACAAAGTTTTATCAACTTTGAAATATTGTCGCCAGACTAAGACTAGAATTTAATTTCCTCATGCTCTTTTAATTTTTCATAGGTTAATTGGTCTTGCTTCTCTCGGATATCCCTCCAAAATAGCGTCCAAGAAGGGCAGCTACCTACCATATGCTTTTCTTAACATTAACATATTGAGTTAAATGCATGTTATATATTCTTTCTTGTGTCTTTAAATTATTCAATTTAAAATAATAAAATAGTTGAGTTCAGGTTTTATATACGTCTCGCAAGCATATTGTTCTTAATTTTTCTTTTAAAAAAAAAATTCATATTGTGATTAAATGATGAAGGTTTTTATTAATTCATATAATGCAATGAATTTTTATTTTCTTATAGAAATCAAAATGCAGGTTTTTCACATAGTTTTCGCTGATTTGTCCAATTAAATTCAGCTTTCGCATTTGAAAAACGTGAGAGATAGAGAAATAGTTCAGCAAGGCCAGGGAGATTAGATCCTATTTAGCATATGGTTAAACAAAACGACAATAAGATTTGCTGATCTCTGATTCACATTAACCCCTCACTTTTGGCGTTTATTGGCACTGTAATAAACTTTTTGTGGGAATAATTTTTTAATCATCTGTTAAACTGTTATTTTTATGTTTATGGATAAATGACTATATTTTAATGTAATATTAATAATTTTTTTTACAGGAGAACGGGGGATCAACAAAAATCGATTTGGTCCAAATTAAAAAAATAATACATAATAAATATTAATTGATTTAGTATGTATGAACTTAATATAAGCAACAAAAGTGGTCTTTGTTTTCTTGCCTTTAATTTTGTTGGGAAAATCTTGACATTCCAAGATACATTTAGAAAGAAATAACTAAAATGTGATTAAAAAGACATAGTACACTCTGCAAAACTTTATTCTTGATAAATCTCAAAACATCGTGAAGAGGAGAAAATCTAGGCAGTAAATAAGAAAAAGAAGTCAATAAGCTTTGGTGTGCAGATTTCAATCGAATTGAAGGTTTCGAGCCCTGCAAAAATGTGTTTATTCGATTGTCCCAAAAATTAGCACTCCGATATTTAAATTAGCAAAAAGTTTAACTTTTAGAGAGAGAATATATTATTTAGAGAGAGAAATCAATGTAGAGTTTATGAACTAAACCTATTATTTATAGAGCTAAAGAGGCTTGAACAATGTTTATGAATAGTGAGCCTATTATGAATAAGATATGACCTATCATTATAGGTAATGGTGACTTGATGGTGCATGGCATGTATCAGACAACCCTATCAAGGCAGGGAGAGATCCCGTCAGATTGGACGGCCTCATTTCTCGCATTGAGTTAGTTGATTTTGGGAGGCTCTATAGGCCTTTTGTTCTTAGACCTCTTAATCGTTAGGCCTTTCAAATTATTTTTTAGGGTGCTATCATTTGTTTCCCTTCAAGCAATTCAATCAAGAGATCGATGGTTTGGACCGAGTGATGGTTTGCCGTAATTTTAAGATTGAAATGTCAATGACTCATCCGTCGTAGGACTAGAATTTAACTTGCCTTGTTTAGGGTGTTACATCGATTGAAGACTTATTATTTAAATTGATCAAGAAAAAATTTAATGCTCCGATTGGGATATTACATCGATCGAGAAAATTTCAATTGCTTCGATTGGAATATTACATCAATCGAGAAAAATTTCAATTGCTTCGATCAAGATATTATGTTGATTGAGAAAATTTTCAATTGTTTCGATCGAAATATTACGTCGATCGAAAATTTTGGTCATTACTTAAAAGACTATGATTTTATTTTTTCAAGCTGGATGTTACATCGATCAAGAAGTTTGATCTTCGATCGGAATGTTACGTTGATCGAGAAGTTTGAATATTTTTTTGTAAATGAATTTTAAAAAGCCATCTTTCAAGATTTGTATTCCTAACCTGTTTACTTGATGCTTTTTCCTTCGAGAGTTTTTCAAAGTCATTCTCTTTTTTCTTCTAGTTCAAGCTTCCAATGCTCAATTGTCCTGTTATTTTTCTCAGTTTCTATAAGCCAATTTGCAAACGAAAGGTAGAATTACCTAAAGGTGTTACTGGCATCACATCGTTGTTTGCTTCTTTTCCATTCATCTATCAATGGTTGTTTGAGTTGTTACCACTGTGTTATCCTCCCTGGAAGGTCGATCGATTTCATAAAGGTCGAAAGTTGTGGCCTGGTCTTGTGACTTCGTGCTTATTCATTTGTTACCTTCAGCATGAGGAGTTCTGCAGAGTTTCGTCAACCTTTCTTCTCGATCCATCTTTTTCTTGCCACATTTGGGGCTTCTACAAAGGAGTAGGTTAAGTATCTTTGATAGAGAGCGAGGTTGCCTAGTGGTGACGCTGGTTGCTGCTTTCGCTTGCTCAATCATGGTGACTTG
Source organism: Excoecaria agallocha (assembly GCA_037975025.1). Lineage (NCBI taxonomy): Eukaryota > Viridiplantae > Streptophyta > Magnoliopsida > Malpighiales > Euphorbiaceae > Excoecaria > Excoecaria agallocha. Next base: position 41,081,227 of record CM075809.1, read on the forward strand.
TTGAACGGGCGATCAAGTGACCTGCCATTTCAGCTAGCTGATGCTTCATTTTTCGCTTCTTTAATGGCCTTCGTTTTGCTTTTTTATGCTTTTATTACTATAATTTGTTTTCTTTTTTGACACTTCGATCCATGATCCGACTTTAATGGAAGTTGACATGTGGTAATTTTATTAATGACTTTGAAACATTCTAAAGGCTTTATAAATAAATAGGTGTCTCTCTTTCATATTTTGTGCTTTTCTCTTTTTCTTTCTTTTTTGCCTTTTGCTCCTTCTTTCCTTATCATGAAGCCTTCTGATCTTTTTTTGATGTTTACTTTTCAGCTTCCCATTTTAGGAAAAGAAATGAATTGTTGGGGCTTTTCCATTTTTATATCACCTGCAATGGCAGGTGGTATAGGCTTTGCTTTTTGCTGCTTTTTTCATCCTCATTTTCTCAAGTCGAGGCTAATTTTCTTTCTCTTTTTAGGTTCTAAGATGCCATAAGTGGGATATGTTTGCAACATCTTAGTTGATAAGAGGTGGTCTTGAAGCATCAAATTATGGTCAAGACTTCTCATGGTGGTGGATGCATCCTTGTGTTTACTCCTTTATTTTCCTGATACCATTCTGATGGAAAAATGTTGCAAAAGTAGGAGTGGTGTTGTAATATTATATTCTTTTCTCCCTGTATTATTTATTTATTTATTATTTATTTTTTAGCAGAGAAGCTCTTTACTACGTACCTCTGAACGAAGCTCTTTACTATGTACCTCTGAATGAGAAAGTTTTTACTTGTATATCCTTGTATTTCATTTTTTGTTGTGTAATATTCTTGCCTTTCTCTTTCTTCTCCTCTTGTTTATATATTAGCCTCGTAATATATTACTAAAAACTAAAATACACGAAGATGGGATAACATTTGAACTTATCTCATGAGGTGACGCTTCATAAGCTTGTCCGATCGGTATTTGTTTATTCTTATTACTTTGACTGTGCCATCAATTTTGATCTATATTCTTCTTTTTGAAACCTTGTGTTATGTTGCTTTGCTATCGTGTTTCACTTTTCTGATCAAAATAACATCGATAGATCGATTTCAAGAGATAAAAAGATTTATCAAGCGAACTTCCTTTTTATTACACATTTTCACCGACCTTTCAATTGGGGTAAATATTTTTATCGATCTTTCGATCGAGATAGATATACATCACATCGATCTTTCAATCGGGATATATATACATTTCATCGATCTTTCAATCAAGATAGACAAACATTAGATCGATCTTTCGATCGGGATAGATATACATTTCATCGATCTTTCAATCGGGATAGATATACATTTCATCAATCTTTCTATCGAAATAGATATACATTTCATCGATCTTTTGATCGAGATAGATATATTTACCTTCACTCTTTAGTGCCTTCTTCACCTTTCATTTTAAGATAATGGCTCACGCTTTAATTGCCTTCATCCTGTTTTCATCCACAGGATGGCTCTTTCCTTCGACCGGCACATGTTTCATTAATCAATAGGGCCCTTTGCATCTTTTTTTTCTTTGATGTTTCCTTCTTTTACATGAAAAAATAGGGTGCCTTATGGTATCCTTCTGCCCTTCCTTTGGACTTGGGATGCACTATTTCTTTTTTCTTCAGACTTGGCTCTTCTTTTTCCAATTCAACTTTCTCCTCTTTTGCATTTGATCCGATCAGGAATAGAGGATGAATCCTTGCTCGCCTGGACTTTTCCTACTTTCTTCTTTTGATCGTGATTCCAATTTTTCTCCCTTTGCTTTTACTAGAGGGAGGAGCTGGTAAGGCAGGTGCATCATCCATATATTTGGTTATCGAAGCAAATAGGGATGACTCTTTGTTCCTTCTACATCTTTTTTTATAGAAGAACTGTGAAGGTTTAACCCTTAATGCATGATATCGAGGAAGGGAAACATTTCATCCTCCTTCAATATTAGCACGAGCGATTTCATCTTCCTTCAATATTAGATCTGCTTTTTCGATTGTCTCTACCGCCTGTGGAGAAAGATCCTTTCAAGATGGCCCTCTGGCTTTGGAACTTGAGCCATGAGATAAGTTCTTTTCTTTGATATAAGGAGAGGAGTGACCCTCATTCGATTTTTTCTGGAGATAAGGAGAGGGTGACCGTTTCATCCCTTCTAATATTTTTTTCAGTAGGATAGTTCTGGGAATCTCTAACGTCTACCATATGGTATCTCGAAAGGGAGACGTCTTGCTTTTTTTCGATTATAGCAGATAATCTTTTGCTTTCTTTTAGTCCCAAATTTCATTTACCATAAGCCATTTTCCATGCAATTTTGAAGATTTTTATGGTATGCTTATTATTAGTTGTGAGTTCGTGCTTCCATGTAGTTTCAAAAACTTTCATGAACCTTTACTTACTGGTTTTCTCTTTGTAGTTTCGTATCTATATTTCTCTTAGCACCGTGAGGAGTAGATATTTTCGTTCACCCATCGTCTTTCAACGAAAGCACCAAATGATAAATCTCAAATCATCATAGAGAGGAGAAGATCTAAGTAGTGAATAAGAGAAATAGGTCGATAAGCTTTGGTATGCGAATTTCAATCGAATTGAAGGTTTCGAGCCCTGCAAAAATGTGTTTGCCTGGTTGTCCCCGACATTAGCACTCCGATACTTAAGTTAGCAAAGGATAAACAACTTTTAGAGAGAGAAATTAGTGTATAGTTTATGAACTGAACCTACTATTTATAAAGCCGTAGAGGCTCGAACAGTGTTTGTGAATATTAGGCCTATTCTGAATAAGGTATGGCCTATCATTATAGATAATGCTAACTTGATGATAACGTGTGTTAGGCAATCCTGTCAAATCAAGGAGAGGTTTCGTCCGATTGAATAGCCTCATTTTTCGCATTGAGTTGGTTGATTTTGGAAGGATTCTATGGGCTTTCTGTTCCTGGGCCTCTTAATTTTTTGGCCTTTTAAATTATTTTTTAGGGTATTATCAATTCTAAACTTTAGTTGTAATATGTTGATCATTAATTAGATTTTCCTTATATATATATATATATATATTGATGGTTAGATTGAAGTATCTCGAGTTCAATTTTCAGTGTGTGGTTAAAATTAATTCTAATTCTAAATTTATTTATATTTTTATAAATTATGCTATTTAGATTCAAATTAAAAAATAAATAGAAAAGAAAAAGAAAAAGAAAAACACAACAATTAATGCTAATATAAAACTTATATAAAAAATATTTAAAGCTGAATTTAAATGAGCTAAGAATCTCATTATTCTTGAAATTCTTAATAATGCATAACCTAAAGAATTAAAATTCGACATGTACTGAAAATTTCGAAAACTCTAGTGGATACGAATACAATCAATGCTGCATTCGCTATCATGTTAGATTTTTTATTTGTGTAATTATTTACCCTTATTTCGTGGCCTATTTTCATCCCAATTATTGGCCCCTTTTAGGTATTTACATCAAGCCCATTGGGCAAAAATATATATAGCCCAGCACATAAAATTATGCATTCAATTTGTCTATTTTCACAGTTTTAGCTCAACCCAATATTAGGAGGTTCAGCTAGAAAAATAGGCACATTAATAACCAGTAAATGTAAAGCCCAAAGTAATGGATCGTTTTTCAATTCACCATCAACAACTGCAGCTGCTTCGCTTCACGATGATAAAGATCGATGCTGCAATACAATTACCTCACCTCCCTTTTGAAGAAATATGATGATTCAGCAGTACTATTAATGACCAATTTATTTTCAAAATAATCGGATTTAAGCCCTTAATATTTCGAATTTGTTTTATTGAGATTTGGAAGTCCATTATTTATCAGTTGTATTTACATGAATCCTTAAACCAGTATATTTTTATTCTATCTTATTCTTTAAAAAAAATTAGAAAATATGAGAGTGATGCATAAAACTTGAAGAAAAATAAAAACAGTAGAAAATTCCTTTTACCCTTTCAATGCAGAATATATGGTTAAAGTTCAATCGAAGAATATTTTTCATTTTATTCTAAACTTAATCGGACGGTTAGATCTAAAATCTTATAAACCATTTACTATTCTAATACAAATATACAATAGATAAAAAAAACTTTTTTTTTCAATACCATAAATTAAAAAAAAAAAGATCAAATGTGCATTTTTGCCTTTGATATTTTCCAAAAAGTACAAATTTACCTCTAATATTTCATTTTGGATATTTTTACTCCATGTAATGAAAATAGAAGAAAAATACATATGCCGTCCAACCCTGTTAAGGTTGACCGAAGTTCCATCAGTTAACGGCTGACATGTAAATTTTTACCACGTGTCAACGTGTCACTGAACATGTCATCGCATACATGGATATGCGTGATTTGCACATGATGGGTAAAAAAAGGACAAAGATGCATTTTTGCCCCTTATATTTGGCTAAAAGTACAACCTTACCCATAATAGTTCGGTTGGAAGATTTGTACTCCTCATGTAATGAAAATAGAAGAAATTTACCCCTATCAAATTTGATCAAAGTTTCGTCAGTCAACAGATAATATGTCAAATTTTATCACGTGTCAACATATCATTGGACACGTCATTGCACATATGGAGAGATAAAAAAAAATTACTTTTTTTCCTCCTCTCATTCTCTCTCGAGTTTAGCTTGGTCCTTCTCAAATCTGTATTTGAGATCAACTCCTTTTGCTCCTTAGTCCTTACTCTTTTCCATGAAACCTACTTTGACATTTTTCAAAAAGGCTTTTAACGCATGGGGTTATCTCCTGTTGACTTCTACACATTGTTGGGTTTCGATAAGGAAAAAATAAAATAAAAACGCAGCGGATATATGTAATACAAAAAAAAACAATTTTCTGTTTCATTCTCTCAAAAATGATGGCTCACTCTTTTAGTATGTCTTCTTAGAATTCTAAATTATACATATCATATATATAGGTGACCTAACCCTAATTAAGAGAGAGAGAATGTCGGGCCAATATTTCTTATTAAAATAAGAAATACTTTATTTCTTATTTAAAATAAGAATTATAATATTAATCTTAATTAATATTTATTTATTTTGAATTTTAATTTGTTACAAAATAAAATTCGAGATGTCCGAATTAACCCTTAGTTCATTCATCACATTCTATATATGCGACCCAATAGATTTATATTATGTTGGTCGTGGGCTCCAATCCTATCGCGGGCCCACAAGTCATAAGTGGCCTTTAGCAAGACATTACGACTACTCAAATAATATAAATATCGATACTTCGATTTTGACCTAATAGAACATGTTATAATCCTTTTGTCACATGATATCTTATTTGAATATAAGTTATGGTCCATGTCAAATTTATATAATTCAAACATATAATTTCTTGATCACTAAGTAAAATAATAATATTAAATGACATTAATCGCTGCATCAATTCAATTGCGCACGGCCATGCATTTCTCGGTTCTACTTATTGAGGGGCCCAATAGATATCTCTCTCATAAAAGAGGGACAAATTCCATTTTGATTATTCACTATCCTCTGAATGATTCTTATCATATCATAACCTTTATTATTATCCGATTAAAGATAATGTCTTATTATGTCAAAACATAATGTTCCTCATGTAGGATACTATAATAATCTCAAGTCTAAGAATCAATAACATAACTATTATGAGATCACTAATGACATTAACCCATGTAGTATCTTATAGCGGGTCTATCCAGTACCCCCTATTCTCTAATAAGTACCTATAAGTTTGATTTATATCACCATATATAATTACCCCAAGATTATCAATAAAACTTGTACTAGTTTATATTTATCATTATTTCTTTTAATGATAAATGACTAGGGATAGCCAAAAATAATACTGAATTGTTATTTATAAACATTATTATATTCTAACATACTAAAATATAATAACATGAAGAAAGTCCAATTTTATAAAATGAAATGTGACATTATATAAGAAACCAAATATATGGCATAGGGAATAACCACTAACACACATGCCATTTAAATTCTATTTGACTTGTAGTTTCATAGATCTGAATCTTCTTCTTTATAAACTTCTCCAATTTCCCATGGCAGTTCCTGAACTTCTTCCTTCAAACCCACCACCCCTATAGCAATTCCTTCAAATTTCAAATCCTTCTTTTTTGTTTTCATATTTTTCTTTACTTTCACTCATAAGTTCATCGATTCACTGCAAATCCAATTAGCTTGTAACACCACAAGAGATCAACAAACATATGTCTCTGTTTTAACTCAATCCAATCTTTTCCCTTCAAATCCAACCCCAATTCAAATAATCCACCCTGCGTTATCCCTTTCCCATTAGAACCTCACCATGGTAGAATCTAAGTTAAATCGGTCTTGAACACTGATAATCAAAACCTTACAAGCATTGCAAATATGTGTTTAGAGCTGGTTGGTTATTCCAAGAACTGCATTTTTAAATCCAATTACAGTTTACCCATGGCAAGATTAAGAAAATTTGTGCTTGGCTTAGCGTATCTCATACCTATTAAACCGATTGTAATGGCAGATTGAGATAGTGAGGCGAAAACATAAAGCCAGTCAATTAAACGATGTTGTTTTTGGATGGTCTGATTGAGATTAACAGCTATGCATTAAGTATGATAGTTTTTTATGATTTATTCGATAAGCAAACGCACTCGTGACAACCATTGAGAATCGAGCAAGATGGCTTCTAGGAGGTGAAGGGTTCATCGCCGAGGATGAAAATGAAATTAAGAAGGGAGTTTCCATCAAACTTAACATTGAATGTGATGGTGTATAAGGACAGAAAAATAGAGGTTATAAAACAATAAGGAAGCGGTTAACACAGCGCTTGATAACGGAGTGGATTGTACATTTGTGATATATGTAAAAAAAGGAGTATATGAGGAAATTGTCAAGATTTCGTTTGAGAAGAAAAATGCAATGTTTGTAAGAGATGGAATTGATAAATCTATCATTACAGAGTATTTAAGAAGGAGCAAGCTAGAATCGAGAGAGAATGAGAGGAGGAAGAAGAAGAAGTAATTTTTTTTACCTCTCCATATGTGAAGTGACGTGTCCAATGATACGTTGACACGTGATAAAATTTGATACACCATCTGTTGACTGATGGAACTTTGTTCAAATTTTATAGGGGTGGATGATAGGGGTAAATTTCTCCTATTTTCATTACATAAAAGGGCATAAATCTCCCAATCGAAATATTAAGGGCAAGGTTGTACTTTTTGGTAAACATGAAGGGTAAAAATGCATCTTTGGCTTTTTTTTACCATCACGTGCATCCACACGTGCGATGATGTATCAAATGACACGTTGACACGTGGTAAAAATTTATATGTCAACCGTTGACTAACGGAACTTCGATCAACTTTAACAAGGTTGGACGGCAGGGGTATTTTTCTCCCATTTTCATTACATGAGGGGCAAAAATCTCCGAAATGAAATATTGGGGGCAAAGTTGTACTTTTTAAAAAATATCAAGAGCAAAAATGCACCTTTGGCCTAAAAATATATCCATATCGCCAATAAAAATATAAACTAGAAAATTTTACTGTTTAAAAGTATGATATTATTTTTTAATTTCATTTATTTTAACACTTATAATTGTTAAATATAAATACTTTTTTAACAATGATTTTGTATCTTTTAAAATTTATCTCTTATTCTTCATTTTTTATTATTATCTATATAAAATATTTGCCTCAAAAAAAATTATATAAATATTATTTATTTAAAATATTTAGTTAACTTTAAAGATTAAATATGATAAAATGGTGAGAATAAATTATTAATATGAATCTATCAGTTTTATCAATTTAATATAAACATTTTTCGGCTATTAGTACCTTAAAATTTTTATTATAAAATTTATAATATGAAATATCTTAAAATTTATATTTTAGACAATTTTATTTTGATATATTCAATTTTAGTAATATCATATTTGAAACATCTAATTTATTAATTTCGATTTCTTATCAATTTTTTTCCGATACGGTTATGTGAACCATAATACTGCTCCTGTTTCTTAATAATTGACGTTGGAGAAAATGTACATTAATTAAGAATTGTAATTACTCCACACTTAAAAGATTTTATTATTCTTGATAACTACAGAAATTACATCTCAAAAGGCCTAGTAATTTCGGTCCAGTAATTTCGGCCCAGTAAGTACTTAAGACGGCTTAAATCTGCTAATAGGAAAGAATAGAGTGAGCTAGAAGATAATATGGGGAAGTGTGGTCTCCGATCGGACTGATGGGACGTCTTGTCCTATCAGCCCACTGGCACAAGCCAACGCCTATACTCTTCACCTACCTCCAGTCACATCGTCGCTCACCTACTCTAATTGCCGATTATCATCTCCCCAAGGTACTCGAGCACCCTTTCCCCAAAACATCTCCTATAAATAGCCAAAAACACAATGGCACCAGATATTAAACTCTGGAGACTCTCTCTCTTCCTTTAGCTCTTACTCCCAAGTTACTGACTTAAATTTCGGAGTGCTAACGCCTGGGTCCGATCGGATACTCTGTTTTTTGCAGGTCCTTCCTTCCATTCAGCCTTCGAATTGCCAGCTGCTTTTCTTGCAAGATAAGGCATTTTCAGCCTTATCAATTCTTATATTAATTATATAGTGTAATTAATGAAGTTTGAAAATCACTTTTGTAAATGCAACTTAAAAAGGATTATATTTGATAAAAATTAATTAATATGTATTGATTATATCAAAATATTGTGTAGTATATACAATACAAAATTTGAAACTATCTCCTTACATCTATTGGAAGCAGAGAGAAAATTAAACCCTAATTAATGTCCCGCTATCAACCATTTAAGCTACCAACTTGAACCTATATCAAGGGTTTGAACAACAACTTCAATAACGTTAATGATAGTCCAATTATTTTTACTCGTTCCAATAATCCCTAGAAATGAAAATAAAATTCGATTGGAAACTTTCAATAGTCTCAACCATAATTCAAATTAGAGCATAGCGTGGAGAATGATAGATAGAAATTGTAAATAGGAGAAGCTTTTATAAGGGGACCCATTTGGCCATTGATGAGGTTCAGAAAAACTCAGGCTTTAACTTAGAATAGAGAAAGAAATTAATGCGGTGGTTTGGCATGAAAGGCCATTAAGATGAAGGCGGCATATCTTGAATTTCACTCAAAGCTGCTAAATGTTGTTATTCTTGAATATTTCTGCCATGCCTATGTCCTACTTATGTTCTTGCTGTTCACTGCAAAATCACTTCTCACCGTACGATGCATACTTGCGCACTAATTTCTCGCAACACATATTACTTTTTTTATATACATTCAAGCATGGGCAAAATGGCTTCCAATAAAAAAAAAACTCCACTTTATTTCCTAATTTAGAAGGCGAGACACCAACAATTTATTAATTATATCCACTTATACATAATCAGTCCAAATTTTCTAATTATTTTCATAAAATTAATAAGTTAATTTTATCATGTGAGAAATTTGTTAATATAGGTGGCATTGTGGGGTCTTGATGACGAGGTAGTTTGGGTCATAAGGTCGGGCGTGGACAAGACATTACCCAGCAAAGTTTTTCAGTTCCTCCATAATTTCAACCTTAACTTTCTTTTAGTTTGGAATATCTGAACTTTTGTGTTCTTGAGATGCTAGTGCCAACAATTTTCTGTTTTTTCTTCAGCTTTGTTGTCAGTAATGGCCTCAACTTCTTACTGCACAATTTATAGCATGCAACCCAACTTTTTCCATCAATATATTTTTTTTATTAGGTAGAATGTAATGATTTTTTATTAGGTAGAATTCATTACATGTTTAAAATTTATTAATCTGATTAATTTAATATTATACTTAATAAATTATAAAAGGAGCAAAACACTTCATTTTAAATATTTAAAATCAAACATGGAATAAAACTCTCTTATTATTAATTTCAAAGAAATTAAGGGAGACCAATATAATACAATTTCAAAGATAAAATATATATTATTTTATAGAATATATATAAAATAATGAGATTTATGTATATTATATTGTTACCACGTTAATTTTTAACTTTTCAAATACTTTATATATTAATCAATACTATATTATATTATAGTATTATTATCTCAAGTGCAATTAAGTAAACCAAATATGGCGTTGGATGTTAAAGCAGAATAAAAAGTAAGGGAAAATGACATAAAATCAACTTTCGAGAAGAGTAAAGATGTATTGTCGTTTCAATTGAGAGGAGAAAAAGCTTCCACAATAACACTACACACACTTTCTTCTTTATATGCTGTAAATTATTTAGTGATAATTAAGCTTAAAAGGAACCAAAATATACGAAAACCTATGTGGTTACTTTTTTTTTTCTTTTTTTATTATTATTATTACTAAATACTAATAACAAAGACGAGTATCCATCGATAGGATACACAAATAAAATGTTTATGTCTTAGTTAATTAAATTTCTTCGATAAAAGGAATTCGCCATTAAAAACACCAATATATTACTCTCTGCTACCATATTCAACTTCAGGGCAACTGATATTATCGATATCTAACATTTTTATTTTTATTTAGTGTAAATTTAACTACCAAATGAGTCTAAATCTAAATTTTGAAACTCGAAAACTATGCTTAAACTCGGATTTACGCATTCACATCATCCAAAGATTGACCGTCACATCGTCTTTCTAATTATTACTTCTGCAAGGCAATGAAAAATAAATGACAGTATACGGAATTAGCAGGAAGTAAAAATAAATCAAACTGCTTATTTACAACAACTTATAAATAAATAAATTTACCAGCAATAAACATATGTAAAGTAAAAATTATTATTTAAAAAAACGCAAAATTGTGATCGAGACTAGGATACAGCTTATTTAAAAAAAAAAAAGACTAGGACACAGCTGAATTGCATCAAAGTGACAAAAGAACTGAATCAAATCCAACTCAATTTAATTATAACTAATTATAAGTTATGCTTTCTCAATCGGCAACGGTCCAAGTCATATCATTCTCAAAAATCCAATGGCAAACCTCAATTTTGCCAGGCCTTGACCCTAATGCCACAAAGGCTCCGTGTTCTTGGCTCCAAGCTGATGTATCCAAATGACAAATTGCTACCCCTAGATTGATCTTCTCTTTGCTCTCGACCTTCAGAATTTCTGCCTCGTAAACCCTAACTTTGGGCACTGAATGACAATAATACAGTAAGTACGGGTACAAACTTTGATGGCATGACACTGATTTAGTTACTTCTCCACCGTTGATCCCTTTGACTGACCCTATCATCACATTTTTCTTTGACCCATTCACATTCTCTGTAGTCCTAACCACCACATTGTGCCCTAACACCGAGACGGCAAAGTCTAACATGTCCTCCACCGAGCCTACACACCTCTTGGTCTCTCCCCGGCTAGGTGCTCTCTCGCATTCAGCCAGCGCGTTCAGAATCACGCGCTTCATGGTTGAATTCTCTGAAGCATGAAATATCTCCTTAAGTTGGGTCAAATGGAGGGATGAGAATGGTAATTTTGATACAATCGACCGGGGCAAAAATGACCTTTGGGGCATTTTGTCCCTAATGTCTGGCATTACCATAACATTTCCTTGCTTTAACATGGACTCCCTGAAAAACTTACCAGGCTCAACCCATCTCTTATTTACAAAACTGCCACTGCTACCAGTACTGTTAGTGTAGCCAGAAAAAGTGACACCTTTGATAATATAGTCTTTGAAGGATCGATCAGCACCGTAAGTTTTGAATCCAATGATGGTATTTCCCTTGGATCCTCTGCCATATTCTTTGAACGTGTCATTTCCAGGATTGAATGTTTTCCCATAATTTGAAAAACTAACTTTCCCTGCATTTGTGTTTCTACCATAAGATGTAAATGAATCCTGACCAACATTGGCTCCATTTCTGTAACTAGAGAAGCTATCAATGGCAGAATTGGCTCCAGTGCCATAACTCTTGAAATTATTATGTGGGTTGTTACCTGAAACGCCATAGCTCGTAAAAGTATCATTAGCTGCACTACCTAACTCGCCATAACCCGTAAATGTAGAGTCAATAATATTTGAATCTCCACTATAAGTTTTGAATTCATCTGGAACTCCAATTCCATTCTTGCCATAGCTAGTAAATGATTCAGCCCCAGAATTTGTTTCCCCCGTATAGCTTGAAAAAGAAAGCTTATGGTTGTTTCCATGCGGGTCGTATGTGGTGAATCCGAGACGCGGTACATTGACTCGGTCTTGATAGTTCTTGAACTCGCCGGAGCCGCCAGTGGCAGCAGCGCCGTAATTGCCAAAGCTTGCATTGGCTACATTGCCATCAGTACCATAGCTAGTGAACGTTTCACTATGCCCAGTCGCTTCTCGGCTGTACTTTACAAACGAGTCGGAGACTGAGTTCAACCCGTTCGAGTAATTCGCGAACGAGTCGAGCCCTCCGAGTTTAGAGCCGCCGTAGTTTGCAAAGCGTTTGTTGGAGTAATGTGCAAAGTTGGAGTCCTTAGGATCGGACAAAACTTGTTTTGAGTCAAAAGAGCAAAATAAGTTGGCTAAGGAACAGAAAGAATGAAAATGGGAAGAGAGTGAGTTGTCGGCGGCGAGTTTGGAGAGGAAAGCAGAGTCTGCGGCGGTGAGTGGAGAAGATTTGGAGAGAAGAAACGGCGGTTTAGGGTGGGTGTTAGAGATATGGGTATTCCAGTAACGGACGAGAGATGCTTTGGGGGAGAAAGGGTTAAGGTGATTATGAGCAGAAGAATCTTTATTTTGAACAGCAAAAGAAACCTGCAATTTTTGTAAGAAGAAGAGACAAGAACAACATGTAAGAAAAAATAAAATGCAAGTGTCCAAAAATTACAAAAGACAAGAAAATAAAGTAGCATAAGAAAATGAAAAAAAAATGAAGTACCTTGAAAGATGAGATTGGTAATGAGAGAATGAAGAAGAAAATAGGGAAGTGAAAGAATCGGTGAGTAGCCATGGAGAGACTCGTGTTTGAGTAAAAATAGATGGTGAAGAACATATATAAGAGTTGGTAATTCATAGAGAAATAAATACCTTCCTTTTCTGCCAAGTTTGCTTTTCAATAAAGTTGCTCCAATAATGAATTATCTATTTTATTTCTTTTTCAATTATGTTTTTGCAAACTTTTAATTGTAAATTGTCTGTAGATTTTCTAGATCTTGCTATAGGAAAAGGAGATCTCTTCAGGCTGCAAACTTTATGGTTTTGGATTTGATTATTATCATAAATTAAAAATAAATCAAATTATTGTATAATTTGTACAACTTTTTAATTTATGAAAGAGACATTATATTCATATGATGTATAAATTTGAATTTGAAGAAATTGTTTGAATTGACTCTATAATCTATGAAATTATTTTACTTTGATTATATATATAGTATTGATTTTGTTTGAAGAAAAGAATCTAGCTATTATTAAGGTCATTTGCATAACTGTGATATAAAAGAGAGCTCTCCTTTATGGATCATAAAATATGCAATCCAACTATAATTAATCAAACATTTTTCAAAAAAGAAAGAACCAAATAATAAAATGATTATGATAAAAAGTTCATAAATTCGCTTATTAATTATTCCCTTCGGTTTTTTTATCAGTTATTTTTATTGTTTTCACTATAATTAAGAAATAATAAATATATTTAAATTTAGTAATAAATTACGTAATTAAGACTAAATTATCAAATCTGATTGGTTCTGATTTTATTGAAAAAAAAATAAATTAAAAAAATAAATTAAATTATATTAAAAATCTAAAAGTGATTGATAAATAAAATTTGAATTTTACTTAAAAGTGTTATAAAAAACGGAGGGAGTATTTCACTTCTCTGTTGTATGATGAAATAATTACTCACAATGGTGAAAAAAAATTTTCTTCGCACAAAAAATAATGAAAGTCAATCATCCTCACTGACAAATAAAAAGTAAGAGGCAATTAATACATGAAAATGAATTAATATTCTTAATTTATATTATTCGATTATCTAAATAATAATAAGCAAAGGAAAGGTAGCCATTAAAGACAAAGCGTGAAAATCTGAGTGAAGATGAGAGCCAAAGTTTGAACAAAGATTCGATTCAACTGAGATCTGTACTTACAAGTAGTTTATGATTAATTAATCATGGTTTTATGAAGAATTAGACATAGAAAAACGTAAAATATAAGAATTAAAATTGAAACTGAAGCTTTTCAGCAGACCACAACGTAATGTCTGAGAAAAACAAGGATCTAATCCGGGAGCAGTTGGGCAGATTCCACTAACACTATTTTCTAAATTGGTAAGCAGAAAGTAAAGACAAAATCAACGTACAAACAAATTTCTTAATCTTATTGTTATTATTATTATTTTATTATTTTAAAGAACAATTTACATTAAGTTAGGGCAACAATTAACGTTATCAGAAATGTCAAAAACAGACGCATGTAGGCAAATATGCTTCCTTTTTGGCTGAATTATATTTGACCAATTTGAACTGTCTGATACTGTACTCTAGTTTTTGTTACCAGTCCCATTTCATGGGAGATTTTCATGCTTACTTGTTTAGGATTTTTGTAATTTTGTGTCTGCTTTGTTTTTCTCATTCTCAATAATCTTAGGTTTCCAATTTTTTTTTTCCTTTTCGGACTTGTATTTTTGTACCTTGCAATGAGTTTTGTCTCGTTATATTAGAATTGTTCTTAAATCAGTGAGATTGTTAAACAATTATATATATTACAAGCTTACTTAAATTCGGCGTATACAATGAAATAAGCCAATAATATATAATTATTTACATAAAATTGATTGAAAAAAAGAACTGAGCAGTGGTCAATATGCATAGGTACTAATATATTATTAGATGGGTTCATACAATTTGTTTTAAAATGATTTTGGAAAAATTTTCCAGGTAGGGATATAAATCTATAAATTGATGTCAAAATATATAAATGTTGCAAACATTCCTATAGTAATCTGGGCCACAAACTAATGGGCCAAAGATGATATCGGATTAAGGGCCATATAGATATAAGTTAGACAAAAAATATTTGGCCCAATATTTATGATGCCACCAACCATCCTCAGTCTACGGATAACCACATGTATACGTCTGGCTACTGAATTATGTTTTCATTCTTGCACAAAGCAATCTCTTGTTTTGCAATTTAAAACAGTTAAATATATCAATTTTTGCAATTCTCATAATCATCTGACGAATCACCAAAGTTTTACTCGACTTATAAAATAGAAATCATGGGTGATGCTAAAATTAAAGATTGACGGACAACAGCCAACTAGTTTGCGAGATTCCGAGATTACTCTCTGGGTATTTGAGGTCAAGTTGTAGCAATATTATTGAGAAGGAAATGTTATAGTTCACTGGATGGAATGGCTGCTTATACCTTTGACTTGTCCTCAGATAACTACAAATTTCATAGACCATCTCTCACTTGTCTTTACATAACCATAAATTTCATAGATATGAATATTGACTATAGGCTGCATATACAGTTTTTCAATTCAAAATGATCTCTGCTTCATTAATCCCCGCAAATGAATGGACGAGAATTAGTACTGTTGCCACCCATAATATTGTTGTGGATCACGCTCTTATTGAAAATCATATTTCAAAGAAAAAATAGTTAATACTATTGAAAATATATAATTTACTCATAATTTCATAGAAGTTTGTGTCCTATCCATGTTTAGAGAAACCGAATTTAAATAATCCACTTTTAAGGAATGAATTCTATAAAATTTTATAGAATTCATTTGTGATTTTAATTGATAAAACACAAAATGATTTATCTGTAAATGGGAGAGCTGGTAGTTAAAGGACCGGTTGAATGATTGGACCTGCAAAACGAGTGCCCGATCGAACCCGGACATTAGTATTCCGAAACTTAAGTTAGTAGCTTTCGAAAGGAAATACTTAGAGAGAGAGAGTCTCAGATGTTCAATACCTGTAGCCATTGTGTTTTAAGCTATTTATAGGAGTTCTTTGGAGGGATACTTGAGTACTTTGGAGAGTGATAATCGGCAGTCAGAGTAAGTGAGCGGCGACGTGATAAGAAGTAGATGGAGAGTATGGGCGTTGGCTTGTGTCAGTGAGCTAACAGGACGTGATGTTCCATCAGTCCGATCGGACATCATGATTCCCTGAACTGTCTTTCAGATCACGCTTTGCCTTTTTTGTTATTGGGCTTGGGCCCTACCGAACGTTATTGGGCTGCCTTGGTTGGACCTTTAGAAATGTATTTACCATAGTTATCACTAATTTTTTTATATTTGGAATGAAAAAAATAAGAATTGAATTTTATGAATTAAATTTCATGAAATTCATTGTACTTTTATCAAATTCCATCAAAATAGGTAGAATTTGTAAATGAATTTCGTATTTTTTAAAAGCAAAATTTTGAAAAGCTATGATACCTTTATTTTAGTATATATTAAATTGTTATTTTTAAATTTTATCGCCGTATACTACTCAAATATATATATATATATATATATATATATATATATATATATATATATATATATATATATATATATATATATTCATGTTTTTTTGAGAATAACAATTCAGTATTTAATTTTTAAAATCAATTTTTATTAAATTTTAAAAATATAATTATTTTTTAATTTGATTTATTTTAAGTAATTATTATTAATATAGTTATAATAAATATCATCATCATTATTTTTATTGTTATTATTATTATTCAACGTAATAAAAATTAAACAAAGTAATCCTAAATAACAATAGTAACAATTTATTATTAATTTTTAATGTAAAAATGAATATTTTAGTTAGTTCTAACATAATTATGGATAAATTTATTTAATTAAAATGCTCTAAAAATATTAGAAGTCTAAGATTATTACATTTTAAATTAATAAAATTTTGATGGTAAATTGACTCAAATATAATGAAAAGTATTTTTTTATTATAATAAGTCACTTGTATGTTATAAACTTGATTCAATATTAAAAATGCGTACAACTCATTTCATAAATATAAAATTAATTTCGGCGGTATGTGAATTCTATATAATTCGTTTGCTTATTGGAAGTTATTACCAAAAAATACATCAAATTGGTATTGAGGGTATTTTAAAAAATAAAATAGAAATGAATTTATTTACTTATTTATTTTAAGTCTAAAAATAAAAAATTTATTTTCAATTCTCTATTTTAATTATTTTATTTCAAGCATAAAAATTTATTTACAAATAAATTTTATGTAAAATTTATTTATAAATAAATTTAATTCTTTTATTTCAAGCATAAGTTATAAATTGATTTAAATAAATTAACAAGAAAAGAAAAGAAAAAAGTTATAGGACGAATGAAGAGAGTAGTTTTTTTTTTTTTTCATTTTCTCACAAATGAATTTACTTTACCAAGTGGGTATGTGGCAACTACTTTCGTGGGTGATTATAACAATATATTTATTGCTTCAAATAATTAATATAAGTAGCGTCATAAATTTGGATTGAAACTTTTGCTACCTTCGTAATCCATCGCAATCGTACATGTATTTAGATTAAGAAAAATATTAATATGTTTTTAATTTTAAATCAAATCATCATCTCATAAAGAATGGAATAATAAGATATTTTATAAAATAATTTAGGGGATAGTGAGCTCTGATTTGATTTTATTTGTTAGTATATTTGAAAAGAGAATATGTGATAATACTCGCATTATCTCACACCACATACCCAAATTTAAGAGATCATAATTAAATCACGTCTAGTCAATTGATTCATATGCTTAACGGTACTCTATATTTATAAATAAAAAAGCTCACAAGACCTACAAAATTATTATTTTTTTTCTCTCTCTGCTCTCTATATGTATACTCCCTTTAAGAAAGCAATTATGCTCGATTTTCGGACTAATTTAAATTTTAAAGCGATTGTTTGTTTTTTGAGATCAAACTCTCTCCATTTTTATTATTTTCAGACTTATTATTTTGTTATGGCATAGTACAATACATTTTTGATACGAGGAAAAGCTCATAAAAAAATAAAAACAATATTAATAAAAGAAATAAAAAATTAGAGTTATATTAGAATATAAAAATAGTTTTCAAATTTAAATAAAGGCGATAATAAAAAAAATACAAAATCAGCAATGATGGTTTAAAATTCTGGACAAAATGAGACCATAAAAAACCATAACCGTGGAGATCCATCTTCCCAAACAACATATTAAATCATACCACCTCATACCATCCTATTGTAAACCATAATACAAACCCGATTTTTGTCAAATCAAATCCTTAAATTTTTATTTTTTACACCCATTAAATTTAGAGTTAGCAAATTTAAATGAAAGCATACAATTTTAGTAAATATTGAATCTTTAAACTCTACTTTTTATTTTATCAAATCATTATTTTAATTGAATATGTATTAAAATAAAACAAAAAAATTGAAAATTTAACAGAAAAAACGTATAAATTGAGATAAAATAATGCGAGTTTATCCTTGGCTGGTTTTAAAAATTTTGAAGTCCACAAAAGAAAAGAAACATTTTCAGCCAAACAAAACGATTAATACAAAACCACGAAAGAGTTCACTATTTAACAGTAACTATTTAAAATGTGTGGCTACCGCCGGTCTATATACAGACAGCAATTTTGTTTTTCTCTCTTTTCTTAATTTTTATTTTTTTATATATTTAATTTTTCCAAGTTTGTAATAATCTTCATATTGTTATAATATGTTTTTTTAATATTTATTTGTTATTTTCAGTTTTATGTTCCTTTAATCATTTTTATATTTTTATTTCAATAAAATGAGATATAAATTTTGTTTCCTTTCAAACGGATTGTTCTGTTTATCCAAATTTTATTTATATTTTTATAGATTTGGTCCATTTGCGTTAACTAAAATTCAATGCAACTTTACTTTTTGTTACTTAAATTTGCCTTTCTTAATTTGGAGGCTGTTGCATTTTGTAATGCAAATTGCTGTCTTTTTTAAATGGAATGTATTTTTTTGTGTGAAATGTGATCCGACATTTAATCTATAGACAACAATAAATATATTGAGTTTTCTATTAAAATTCAGATTGCTTGTGATATTATTGTCATTATTCATTATTTTTATGGAAAAAGTTCAAAAATATTTTTAAATAATTTTATCAATTTTATATCTGTTGTGTATTTTAAAATTTTATAATATTATTTTTACTTTATAAATATAAGTTTTTTATATTATTAATAAAAATTTTAATTATATAACTATTTCAAATTTTACAATCTTTTTGATCAAGAAGAATTCGATTCCAGATTTGAAACTTATGGCACAAAATTATAACTTATTGTGAGATCAATGGTTGATTTGTCCAAAGAAGAAGAGTTGACTTGTCATGTCCTCAATTAACAAATAAGACAGATGTACGATTAAAAAGAAGAGAAACGGAGTGCATTGAAATTGAGAATTGGGACCTACTAACATGGTACGACAATTCGAAGAAAAAAAAAACGTAGGACAACAAAAATACCCATCTTTTACTAGATATAAGAACAACCTCCAAGTGTTCAAACTTTGTTATTATATCAATGTTATTAAAATTGTACAGGGTAAAGATCCAGTAAGATTGAAAATTTGTGGTTCAATTGATTCAACCAAATTCAATTAATTTTTTTTATTTTTAAAATATTGTTAAATAATATAATTTTATAAATATTATTATATAAAAATTAAAAAAAATATTTATCAAACATTAAATATATATCATAAATATTCTAATAATAAGTTACAAAAACATAATTTCAGTTTTATTACTATAAGTAATTAATTATGAATTTTTGAATACTATACGTTAGAAATATAAAAATATAATCATATCATAAAAATAATTTATTATTTAAATGGAGTATTAATAAAATAAAATACAGAGAACATTAACCTTGCATATACAAGTATAATTATATTTTATTATAATGAACCTAAATAGATAATAAGTATATTAAATTATTAAGTAATATATTTAGAATTTAAAATATTAATTTTTTTAAATAAATAAATAATGAATATATATATATGCCTGTGTGTGTGAATATACAAAAAAATTATAATTTTTTTTATATATTTTAGCCAAAAATTCGATTTTGTCTGGTTCTCCGGTTCTTTTTATTTTTTCGATTCAATCCGATTTTAAATAGTTAAACTAATCGGATGATTTGTCGATTTACGGTTAAAATATATATAGTAATATTTATATATACTATCCAATTAACTTTTAGATATATTATTTTTTATTATATATTGGTGTTCATATTTTACTTAATGTCATTTAATTATATTTTCTTATATTTTAGAGTTTATGTTATAATATTTAATATTATTCAAAATTTTATTTGACTTAGAACCAAATATAGTAATTTTTAATAAATATCAAATTTATTTTATAATATTAGTTATTAATTTATAAAATATGAATTTTGACTAGTAAATTATATTTATTTCATAATTTTTATATTAAATTACTTTACACATTTAAAATCTAATTGAACTTTATCTAGTTTTTTTTATATAATTTTAATTTATAAATTTTAATGGCTAACCAAATAAATATTAAATAATCAAACCGAAAAATCAAAATCGATAAACTGATTAACCAAATATAATAAACTAATTAATGATTTTAAAAAATTTAATATTAATTGACTGATTAATTTTTTTACTCGTGAACTGGTTAACCGATCCATACTCACTCCTAAAAATAATAGAATAAAAATGCATGCTTTATTAATCAAATATGATATTTAATTTAAAATGACCATAAAACTTGCCGGGACAAAAAAAAAAAACAAACTCATCACCTTTTATATGTCTAAACAATTATAATTTTTTTTTATTGTTATATTTTGATGGATTCAAAAATTATTTTAAATTACTATCACGTAAGATAAAAATAAAATTATATGTTTTAATTTCTTCAATTTTATTAAAATTAAATTTAATGTGAGTAGTTTAAAAAATACAAACATACAATATCAATTTATATATATATATATATATATATATATATATATATATATATATATATATATATATATATATATATATATATATATATATATATATATATATATGTGGATTTGGAAATAGAATAAAATCCTAGTTAAGTCCAAATTAATGCGGAAAGCAGTCAGAATCAGCAAGTGACTGCATTGGTTGAACCGAAAAGAAGGCGAATGCGAAGCGACAGCGTTTATTAAGATAACGCGTTTAGCCGGTGATCGTACTTTCTGGGAAAGTACCTATAGCTAAACTGAACTCACTGTTCCTTTTTATTAAAAAAAAAAAACATTGCGCCCTATATGTTGCTGCATTTTGCAAGTGCCTTTTTGGGCTTCACCTTCGAAGTTTCTGGCCCCGAAAATACGAAGTATTCTTTATATATAGAGAGAAAGAGTGATCGAAATTTTAATTAATACATTTGATATAAATAGTAGTTAATTAATTGGTTATTCAACAATTGATTTTTTTTTTGTATAAAATTGAATTTCGCTTCTGAAATCTAATCTATTCTAAAGAAATTAAATTTAAAACATATGTTGTAGAAAATTATCTTTACTAGTTAAAATTATTCTTGTAGATATTTAAATTTATTCCATAGCTTGGTAAAATTAGTTCAAATTTAAAATTATGTCTAAATTCATTAAAAAAAATAACTCAAATTTAAATTAATAAAAAAATTCATTAGATCAATTCAAAAACTGTTCATTTTATTTTCTAACCCATTAAATCTGTATCAGGTGCTCAATGGACCACCACCTTTCACTTTAATCTATTTTTTTTCCCTTTTTCTCTCAAAATCACGATTTGCTATGTCTTTTCTACCTTCGCCATCTCTTTCCTTCTCTACCGTCAAGTCGTCACTGACCTCTAACTATTCAGTTTTCCTTGACCATTTGTCGTCCACAGCCTCCTTCAACAAAAGGTCATTTTTAATATTATGTTTAATTCCATTATAATAGTTAAATCAAATTTTATGTTGATAGGTGAATTTGAAACCATTTTCAGTAACTCTAACTCCCCACGCTGTGTATCCAAGCTACGTCGATATGCTCGTATCGTCGATCAACTCCTGGTACAAACACTTGATTATTATTGTACGTACATAGCACATTGGGTATACTATAAATAGCCCCTAACATCTATTGGTAAAGACTTTGTATTTTTTTTCTAGACCATCATTAGCTTGATTTTTGGAGTCAATGTCATTCGCATACCCCATAATGCTTATTTTTATTTTAATTTCAATTATTGACTCAATAGCTGGGATTTTTATTTATATCAACAAACGGTGATTTTTATTTATATTATATTTTAAATTTGATTATATGTAATATTAAATTAAATATTATTATTATTATCAAATCCATAAATTTATTAATAAAAAAATTTACAATAACTTGCATTAAATTCATGAGTGGATTTAAATTCATGCAATACATTTTAGTATTAGCTTATTTATAATCAATACTTTTTATTCATTTAAAACATGTCCATTTATAGTCCAATCCGTCTATTTGTCATCTCTACATATTAATTAAAATAATAATCTCTTTAAACCCACATTCTTTTTGTATTATTTATATCTCTAGTAAAGACACCCTCTTATACTAACTTCATATCAGAATTTTGATTGTTATTTTGACATTTATAAAAATTAGTCATGTTATATTTATAGTTCAAAATTCTTATTAAATAGTCCAACTTACGTATATAATATTAATATATGCTATAATTTTAAAATTAAAGTATACTTCCATTTTGGTCCCGAAATTTTGTATATACAGATCAATAGAGTATATTTTAAAAGCTTACAACTCTAAGAATTAAAATTGTACTTTTATTTTAACTCTAAATATCTAAATTTTACTAATTGGCTCTCCAAAATATTAAAATCACACAATTATTTTAATTTAAAACTAAAAATATGCATTTGTCATTTAACAACTAATACAAAAATGAACAATTCATTATCAAACTAATCATTTATTTATAAGATAAAACTAATGGGGGATTATTAAAAAAATTCAATTAATCTTATAAAAATAAATTTTATTTCTTCCATATTTTTAATATTCTTTTGTCTTGTAAAAATTTAATTAAAATTCAAATTTATTTTTAAACATTTTTTCAATAATATTTTCAGCTTATCAAAAAAAAAAAATCTTTAAACATTTCATGCAGAGGCCAGTTTTCTCAAAAATTAAAAATTAAAACAAATTTGCATGCAACTTTTAGTGCATAGTTAAGTCGCATCATGCTATATCTAAATAAAAGCCATATAGCACTACAAGAAAATATCCATTTAATAACGAAAATTATCAATTTTCTGTTGCTAATAAAAAATAGCAACAGAACTAGTGATTTTAAATTTGACGGTTGCTATTTTTTTAGCAATGGAATTCAATTTTCGTTGCTAAATTCAGCCATTGTAAGATTCGATGAATTGATAAAAATTACCAATGGAATAACATTTTCGTTGCTAAATTCTAGGAACGGAATTTCCATTGCTAAATTCACCCACCAATATAAAAACTTTATGACGGTGCCATCCGTCGCTAACAATGATCTATTAATTTTTTAATTATTACAATTAGAATAGCAGAATGATTGAGTGAATCAATAAAAAAGCTAGCAACTTTGTAGGAAGTACAAACAAATTAAACCAACTACTCAACTATTCTGCATTAAATCTAGCATTCTACATAAAAGATGATATCAAATAAATTGCATTAACAAAACTTTTTTTTTTTCAAATCATCTTTAACAATAGCTTTGAACTTCAAAAGAAATCTTATACCCAGAAAACTATGATGACATCCATGGCCAAGGCATATGCAAAACATAAGAAATCCAATCTCCACTTGTTTCACTTAATATAATTCATTACTAATCCACATGAAAGCAGATGCATAAATCATCAACCTTTTGGAACAAAAAAAAAGAAAAAAATCAAGATGATGGTGGTTCACAATACATTGCTAAGAGTTAAAAAAGGTGCAAAAGATATCAAGAGTTGCAAAGTCCACATGAGCTAAATTATACCATCTTGGTCTCACTTGGTTTGCTGTAAAGCCACTGAGGAGACAGAGGTATGCTGCTGTCTGATGCCAATTGGTCTGTGATACATAGTCAATCAAAACGATAAATCAGACTACCAGACTGTTGCAGCAAGTAAAAGTTCAATTGCAGGAAAAATGGAAAGAAAACAGCAGAGAAAGATAAACACCTTTTGTCTCGTCATGTAACCCCAAAGCTGCACATGCAAAACTGGCGAGAAGTTTGTTTATGATCTATTAATCTTAGCATCAAGTACTGCATATTTGCATTTTATTTTGAGCAAATATTATAATTCAAAATAAAATCTAATTCCTTTACTGTAAAACAACACGAAAATAAAATAAGCCATCGCTAATTCAATTTAAATATGTAGTATACTGTTAAATATAAGTTTTACCTTCAGGTAGTACAGCTTTAGTGTCATCAACAGCAGCATCTTCTTGACCATGACCTGAAAATACAAATTTCAATGCAAGTATATAGTATCATAACAAAACCTTCCGTCTTCATATATTTAAAATTCAGATCATATTCCAAATATTTAAAGTAGTTATTTCCAAATATTGGCCAGTAAAAAGTGTAAACTTTCTGGTGGCAAGTAAAAAGAGTAAATATTGATAGAAGGAAAAAGAAAGAAAGTGGCGGTACCTTGACAATCCTAAAGAAGCTTGGAATAAACCAGAAAAAAAAAATAGAAGAAAAAGCAAGTTGAAGAAACAATGGAGGATCATTGGTGGGTGAAACTTCTTGTCTAAGCATTGATCCCATTATAAGAGAAGCAATAGAAACAGGACCTACTGCTAGGTCTCTTGAGCTTCCAAGAACAGCATATACTAGAGGAGGAACAAAGCTTGAATCTACATGTTCGATATTTTAAATGATTAAAAACATAAAAATGATTAGAAAGTAACTATAAAGAACTCATCAAGAATGAAAAGATACTCACAAAGACCCGCTACAGGAGGTAGACTAGCAAGCTTAGCATAACTGATTCCCTGAAAGAAAGTATCAAATGCAGAATCTTGATTCTTGAACTCTCATTCAAGAGTAATAGAAAAAGCAAGCAAGAAAATCAAGAAGAAGATTAAAAACCTGAGGAATGGCTAAGCTGGCAATGGAATAATTAGTGGGTTCTTAATTGCTGAGTAGAAAAATCCGTGCCAAGCAAAATAAAGGTAATATAAATCATATTCATTTTCTAATAAGTAGGGGGTTCTTACTGCTGCCAACTTCATTTGATTAACAATCTGCACATAAGTACATATTGATGTATCAATGAAATTTGCAACTAGAATCAGCAGACAGCAAGAATACATATATTCCACATTAAGTCATCATATAAAATTGATAATATGTCATGTTTGAATTATAAAAGCTAATTTTTGTTAGCATTATCTTTTTGATTTGTTGTTCAATAAAAAAAAATCATAAATCAGCAGAAATCCATGAATAATCAGATTAAAGTAATAATTATCCATACTTTAAAGTTTAATTTTCCTTTGATAATTAGATTTGAGTAAATTTATTAGTATTTAAAGGCAACTCTATCCTAAATATAGTATGCATTTGTAGTTTTGTTTAAGCATGGAAAGAGAGAAAGAGAAAGAGAAATTTGACTATGGTTTTAAATTAATAATTAGTGATATCCATTCCAAGTTTTACATGGGAGATTAAAATATAAATTATATATTTTATGGTTTGAACGTGGAGTACGGAGATATATATGTGAGGTCTTCGATTTGACAATTTCAAGATCCGATCCCAATGCTTCTCTCTGTTTTTGGATTTCGTAAAGGGCTCATATTCCGTGGATGAAGATGATGTCACAACTAATTAATATATTATTATACATAATTCCTTCTTTGATATTTCATTATTACTTTGATTTATTATTAAACAACAGGAGGTTTTCGCTAAAAATAACAGAATTGGTTTGGTCCCTAAAGGTGTAAAAATATTATTGTTATTTACAACAACTACTAAACTTTAATCCCATCTAAGCTCCAAATTTCTAGGCCACTGCGTATTCAACAATGCATCCTCGTCTCTACACAGCCACAAACCAAAAGACACTATAACAGTTGTAGTTCAGAAAATACCTCATGATCTTCTGGAGTGATGGTGTCAATTGTTGAAATGTTAACAGTTGTAGGTTCAGTCCCTTGCAATGTTCTGTTATCCTCGTCTCCATTTGCTTTTTCAATATTCTCATATTTTTCCAATCTCTCCTTAGACTCCCTGTTACCGCATACTCTTTCATCCTACATCGGACATTCATATAATTAAAATATTCCACAAAGGGGAACCTTAATTGTAAATTTATATCATAAAAGTGCAACAGGGACCATACAGGAGCTTGGGATTTTACATCTCTCTCTTCTTTGTCACCTTAAATTCAAAAAAGATAAGGATAACATGACTTTAAATTTTTTTGTCACCTTACTGTCTCCTATCCGGGCAATTCCAAGAGACAATTTCCTCTTCATGCCACC
Source organism: Excoecaria agallocha (assembly GCA_037975025.1). Taxonomy (NCBI): domain Eukaryota; kingdom Viridiplantae; phylum Streptophyta; class Magnoliopsida; order Malpighiales; family Euphorbiaceae; genus Excoecaria; species Excoecaria agallocha. The sequence goes on from CM075809.1 coordinate 41,107,845, forward strand.
AGAAAGAGAACTCACAGAAGTGTTCACTTTATCAGCCAAACCCACCTGAAGTTAAAGTGAGTTACTGTGACAACTCTTAACAGGTAAGAGAAAATGGTGAAATAAATTAATAGAAAATAGATGAAGTGAACAGAGTAACATCACTTGCGTCAATGAAGATGACAAATGAGCTCAACAGAAGAATAAGATACAGTTCATTCACTTATTGAGAGCAAGTAAATTAAAGAATGTGCTATATGGCATGGACATGCCTCTAATATCTGCAAAAAATGACTCAAAAAGGCAGGCAATAAATCCACCTCTCCCAAATCAAGTATGACAAATGCAATAAAACTTCCTAGAAAATATAAATTATACACCTCATATTAAAAGTGAGACTCCACTGAGGTTTTCCATTAACAACAAACAGGTGGAAGAATTGTTCATTAAAGGGGAAGCAATCAAAATCGTAAGACGAAGATAAATGACCCACTAGCTTCACAGAATGATTGATATGAAAAAGACACAAAATTTGCACAGTGCCAGAACTTTTCCATCTTCAATAGATTAACTGAGAAAGTGCAACTTCCAAAGATTCTCAACCTAATAATTCAAAAAAAAAAAAAATAGTACCAAAATCAATCTACAGGATAAGATTCTAATTTTGAATTCAATAGATTAGTAGGCCAAAGAAATGAAAATCCAGACAAAAGACATTCCCTTTGCTTTTAAACCGAAGCAAGTTCTCAAGAAATTGGCCAGCACCGATAAAATTCCAAAAACTGCAGTAAGAACAGGTAAGTTTCCTTGAAAGTTTCTCCATTGAGCATCGGAGACATCCTAAAGAAAACAATAAACTAAAAGCCCAGTGAGGATGATCGGAAACAAAAATAAAATTAACTATGAACAAAATTGAAACTTTAATCAAATTAGTTACATTGAGACGGGGTGGTAAGAGCCATCCAACGCGTAAACCATAGAGCTTTTCCTGATGATCTGTGATACAAAAGGAAACCCTAATCTTGACGTACACCAAAGGAACAAGAAAGTTGAGAAGTGGGATGATAAAAAAGTGATACCGTGAGAGAGTCGAAGGGATAGATGGATGATAATAATGTAAAAAGCAATGCCATAAACAACAAAATAATAGCCAGATCCGAAGTGGATCTAGGAAAAAGAGAACCAATAGAAACTCGAAACGGAAGAACACAAACCTTGTTGTCGAATTTCGCTTTGAGCTTTCTGAAGACAGCATTTTTGTCATTGAAGGTTTCAGACGCCATTGATTTTGCTTTCTTCAAATCAGACTCAAGAAAAATAAGTTACCGACGAGGGGAAAAGATTGGCTCCAACACCTCCATGGACAGAGCGAGACACGCAGATAGAGAGAGAGAGGGACAGGGAGGAAGAAGCAAGAGGCTGGGAGGGAGGAAAAACACCAGGCAAAGGATACTATTTATACGTATGGCAAAAAATGAAATAGTAATGAATTTTTTTTTTCCACTGCTAAAGTTTCAGTTGCCATTTTAGTTATGAAAAATAATATTTTAGCAACGAAAAAATTTTGTTGCTATTTCGAAACTGAATTGCATTAATGTTGTTTATTTAGCAACAAAATTTTTTCCGTTGCTAAATAATCAACCTTAGTTTCAAATTAGCAATGAAATAACTATTTCGTTGCTATTTTAGCCACAGAAAAAATTTTCGTTGCTGATTTTCGTTTCAAAACTTTTTCATCATCTGCTTGTACCTTATTTAGCAACAGTTATGTTTTGGCATTAAAAATTTCCTTTAGTTTTAGCGACAAAAGATAACCATTTTTATTTTCATTGTTAAATTTAAAAACTTCAATCAATTTTAGAAACAGATTTTGATTTCATTGCTAATTAGCAACCATTGCAAAGTAGCAATGGAATTTTTTTCTGTTGCTAAATTAGCAACAAAAATAATTTTCTTGCTATTTTTTCATTGTTAGTTTAACATTTATTGTAGTAGAAAACCGAAATCCAAAAGAAAAAGAAAACAAATCTAGAAATAGACACATAATTAAAAATACAAACCTATTATTGAATATTTATTTCTAATAAAAAAACGTTGTTGACACATTGAAGGTAGCTTTTGTAACTACAGATATGAAATTGAAACCAAATCTAGAATTAAGAAACACAGATCTTTTAAGTAGAATCAAAGCAAAACGAAACACAATTGAAATAAATAAAAAAGATCAGCTAAAAAAAACAAAGTGATAGCAAACAAATAGAGAATCGGGATAGATCCAGAGACACAAATCCATTTCTGGATCGCCTAGTGCAATGAGATCAAAACTCACTTGTTAAGGAAATTTTCATCTACAATGGCATAAATGTTGAGGAGAGAGTTGCTTATACCCAAGCGAATTCCTTCGTACGCCATTTGAAGAGGAAGAAGAAGAAACGAGGAAGATCGAAGCTAAAAGCGTGGGAGAGGGGAGGTATCGGCATTGGAGAGGAAAGGGAGAGGGCGAGAGAGAGGGTGTAACATCCCAAAACTTGGATAGACTGATAATAATTTATATATTAGTGAACAGTATTCTGATGCAGTGTTGCAGGGATAAAAATTTATTGAAAATAAAATAGGAGTTATTATTGTATTAAAGGCCTTTGAGTTATAATTGTTACTAAAATACAATTTAGTGGTAAATAAGAAATTAAATAAAGAAAATAATAAAAAAAGAACAAAGATATTTCGGGGGAAGTCCCAAGAAATGTCTATAAAAAAAGGGGGGGACAAAACAAATAATGGCCACAAAATCGTGAAAGAAAGAGAAAGGAATTAAGAAAAAAATAAAGAAAGGATAGGAAAGAGGAGGGAACCGGAAAAAGAAGGGGGGGGGGGGTACGGAGCCTACTGCCGGCGTCGCTCCGGCCGCATAAACGCTAACAACGATCTGTGTCACCGCTGTCCTTCCATCGTCGATCCTGTCTCCATCATCAACCCGTGGATCCTTTCTCCTCCGCTTCTTCCCATCACCGAGCACTTCGTTCTCTTCCTTCGGTGATCGACGACGGAATTTAGAGATATGACAGGCACCGACGAGATCCCAACGGTGAGATAATTACCCCGGTGTCCACTGCTTCTCCCCACTCATCGGCAAATGGGAGATTTAAGTTAAGAATGCTAAAATCTTCCGATGCAGATCTTGATCTAACGGCAAGGGGTATGAGCACGTGGCTACCGAAAATGAGTCACTGAGGTGATAAACTTCACACCGGTAACATCGGTGCATCTCCAGGATCCGACAAGCATAGGGACGGTCTGAATTGAAGAAAAATACAAAAATTCGACCTTAAACGGTATGTAACTACCAAATTTGCTTCCATAAATGATTTGAATTAATCTAAAATTTTTGGTTGGAATTTGTTTAATTTTCTTAGATTTAAAATGTTTGTCTTTTAGATATTTATTAAGTATTGTTATTTTTCATGAGTTAAATTGTTTATTGAATTAAAGGGTTGAATTGTACTTTTAATTAGTAATATTATTTAGTAATAAAGAGGGCATTTATGAAGATAGAAATGTTAGGTGGAATTACGACTTAAGGCAATTGAGGTTATTTCTTGTATGTGTGAGAAGCTTAAATACACTGGTGATGGTAGCTAGCATTTTTAATAACTGGTACCTTTATGTGTGATTAGGATTAGAGAAATTTTAGTTGGTCGGGGGTGATAGTGATACAACTGGTTGGTCATAGTTGAATAATTTGATGGATAAATTAATTAATTTATTTCTTTTGTAGTTTAACCTATCTTCACTAAGTTTTTCGAATTTGTTAACTTGCCTTTGGAATAATGGGTTAAATTTTATATTTAAGTGGTAATATTATCTAGTAATTAGGGGCATAGGTATACAAATAAAGATGTTAGATGAACCTCAAGTTAAAGCAACTGAAATATTGGTGTCTCACCTTTCATAAATGCAATTACGACACGAAGGAATGAAATTTTTAATTAAATGCTTGGTAAATATGGAATTTAATTGAATAAATGTTGCGGGGTCTTAGATAAGAGAATAAATGTGACTATATGTACATTTGAAACTAATGTGTGATATATTTGGTTAAAAATTCAATTTCTTATATACCTAATTTACTAAATTAATGGTCATAATTGAGTTGTACTTGTCAGATTTGAAGGTTAATAAAGCTAAATTATGAAATATGCAAATAGAGATATGTTAATTAACCTATAGATAGTATATTGTATAGAGGAGCAAGTGAGAGACACGGGAAAATGTAGCGAGTGCTTTTAAAGTGAGTAAATGTGCAGCTTCAAGATAAAGGCAGCAAATTAGCTTAAACTTGGTGTGTTAATATTTTAAGGTTTTAAAGCACGAATAAAATGATGAAGGAATTGTAAATGCACCTTATATAACTCAAGTGAGAAATGTGGAAATTTGATTGTATGCATTGGATGAGTGATTAAAGTTACAATTCAAAGGTAAAGAAAATACAATTTAGTTTATACTTGAGATACTAATGAACTATAAGGTTAATAAATTGAAATTCACCTCAGTGAATTAGGTTATTGTAAAATGTGAATGGAAACAAGGATGTATAATTGAGTTATATACTCTCTTGATGAGGATTGTATGTTTTATTAATGGTCTGTACATTTAAGGGCATGACAGGATGAACGCATATATATGACTTCAAATTTATATATATAATCCGAACAAGGCGACTGGTGAGGAATGTACAATTTGATGATAACTGAGTTGAAAAATAGTAAAGTAAAACATTACGGTGCCCATGATAATATAGAAGATGAAAACAATAATTATTATGAATAAGTAATTATGTCATATACATGATACTGTTTATTTTATTAAATGATGTTGTAATTGCCTTTAGTAAAATTATATAGGAATTGTAGAAATAGGATAAGGTTGGCATGTCAATTAGGGACGTTTAGCAGTGCTGCATTTTGATGTGGTTACCGGATTGAATGGCTCCGAGAGCTCTTCTAATGGGAATTGTTAGATTGAATCGTGGGCTGAATGGCTCCGAGAGCTCTGTCCACATGTATATGTATCTAAATATATTAAATGATGGGCTAGATAAAATTAGTTTAAGTCATGAGCTGTATGGTTTTGAGAACTCAGTTCACACGTGTGTGTATATTTATAAATGTAAGTATATATTAAAAGTATGTATGTATATTTATGTGTAAATATATAGTAATGGTTAAATGTTGTATGTCAATAATGAGAAGTTGAGGTTAATGTGGTTCCGATGAACTCAATCTCGCATGTAATTTCCGTTATATCCTGCTTGTCATGCAATTCCATTGGATTTTACTGGGGCAAATACCAAAAAAAAAAGGTGAAATGTTTATAAAAATACTTTATTAATTAAGGTAAATAGCTTATTCATACTAAGCTTAATTATATATTATATAACTCGGTATAAATTAATACAATTAGAAATACACGTACATATATACAGGTATGTGTATGTATACAATTTTGTGTGAATACTTGAAATTTGATGTCCATACCTAATTAGTTTTATTTAGCGAATGATTTATGTGAAATAAGGTACCAATCCTAAAATTAACTATTTAATTTTATGTAATTTAAAAATAAATAAGTACATTATTAAGAAATTACTTATAAATTTCATGTGAGGTTTAATATTTATTGTTTATGCCTACGTACACTTTAACTTCGTGATTTACGACCGTTATATTCTTTGATTTTAATGTGTGTATATTGGATGTGTTAAAAATGTGTTTTTAAATTGTACAATTGAAGAGGCAAATTTAGTAGTCATCACTAAATTTTTAGCTTAGCACATGATTTTTTTCATGCGTAGGTTGATATTCGATATGCTCGAGGCAAATAAAGTTGATACTTTGGAGATGCTGTAGCTGATATTAGCAAATGGATATGGTTACACTAAGAAGATTATACTATGCTAGTATTACATTATTTTGGTATGTACACGATTAAAATTTGTTGTAATATTAATAATACTTTGTTGATATTGAAAAAGAGATTTTGTAGTTGTGACAACTGTATGATGAAATTGTATAGACGTAGTTGAGAAAAGAAATATTAGTATAATGTTTACTTGACAGGTAAAGAATATTAGACTGAATGTTTTATTGAGAAGGATGGGAATATTTGTGTTAGAGTTTGATTGAGATTATAGAAATAGTTGTATGATGGTAGAAGTGTTGATTTTATATTCTTATTTCACAGGAAGTTGACAATATTTAGGAAAAATTCTATCGAAATTTTTAGAAATTGAACAATAACTAAGAAATTAATAAGGTTCTAAGTAGTGAATCTTATAGTTAGTCCTCTTAAAGGAAATTAAGTTCAGGTGTGACATCTGATATCCAGATCTTCTAATTGATTGGGTATAGGATGTTACAGAGGGAAAGGGCAAGGAAGGAAAAAGCAAAACAGTGAGGCAGGGAGCGAAAAAGGACGAAAAAAATAAACAGGAGAAAAATTTCAGCTACAAATAGCAACGGAAATGCAATTTCGTTTTTAAATTCCATCGTAAAATTTTGGTACTCAAAGTTTCCTTCATTTTTAGCAACAGAAGACGGCTATTTTTTTATTTTCGTTGCTAAAACTATAAACTTCCACCGATTTTAGCATTGTAATTGATTTTATTTGCTAATTTTGTGTTGCTATTTCAGAATTTTTTTGTTGTGTAAATAGCCTTTTTTATTTTTCTTTTTATTTTTACATCTATAGTTCCGTTATATTTATAACTGGAATCATAACTTATAATGGAAACATATGGTACTTAAAACATTCATGAATTTTTTTTAAAAAAAAATGCTTTTGCTAATAACACAAGTAAAAATAAATTAAAAAGTATGTTTTCATTTGGTTTGCAAGTTAATTTTAGGACTATTTAGTCAAGTCAAATTGAACAATTTTTTATATAAATATTTATTTCATTTTCTTAATTTGCAAACAAATTTTTTTGGTTCCACTCCTAATCTAAGCATTATAATTATACTGTGTTTTAGATTTTATTGTGGCTTCTGTTTAGATTAAGAAATCTCTTAGGGTTGTTCTGGAACAACCCTAATAGCAGTCTGTATATATAAATAATTTATGTCATATCTCTTATTTAAATTTATTTTGTATCCTTTGTATATAGGAATAGAGAGGATGCATTATAACCATTTGACGAGTTAATTATTTTCAATATACAAATGGAGAACAAAATCCTATAATTCAATTTTATTTTATTTTGGATGTATTTATTTGGTATTGGCCTGTAAAAAGCAATAACCTGCGGACATTGTTTGGGAAAACCAATTATTCTATTGGCCTATGGAATTAATCTTGTTGGCTTAGTGCTCTAGTTATTATTATTATTATTATTATTATTATTATTATTATTATTATTATTATTATTATTATTATGATTTAGTTTAACACTTTATTGCCTTCTGCGCAACCCATAAAGAAAAGGCCAGTCAAGGTTTGTTATCAGTGTTGACGCTCATGTAGGTCAATTAAGTTGGATGCATTTTGAGGGAGAGAAAAAAAAATGCATGAAATTTTACACTAAACATATATTGCTAGAAAATGATTTGATACATTAAATTATTGATAATATCCTGAGAAATAAATAAATCACAAAGGTCCAAATGAGTCCCAGATCAGAGCTTAAGATCCGTTTACGGAAAGGCTTAGCACACGACGAGCCTGCAATTAGAAGGCAATGGCACGATTTTCGATCGAACTAGCGTGGCTAAAGATCACATCAGTACACTGACATGCTGTATAGCCCATGCGTTCAACCTGCTCGCTGTCATGTCGTCGCTCAAGCCTCGCAATGACCAATTATCTCAACATCAAGAATGAGGCCATTTAGTCAAACGAGACCTTTCCCTAACTTGACATAACTCACTATTACATGCCACCCATCAAGTCATCATAACCTATGCGATAGGTCATGCTCTACTCAGAGTAGATGGGCTATTCATAAATACTATTCAAAGGCTATCCATGCTCCATAAATAATAGATTCAGTTCATAAACTCTACATTGAACTTCCCCTAAGAATAGCATATTTTTTCTTTATCCTTTACTAACTTAAGCATCGAAGTGCTAACACCCAAAAAACTTGGAAAAGCATCCCTTTTTGTAGGGTTCAACTCTTTCGACTCATCGGAGCCTATCTGTCAAAGTTCAACCATTCCTCTCTCTTATTCATTACTTAAACTCTTTCTCCGCCATGATAAATTGAGATTTATTATTTGGTGCTTTTGTTGATAGCTAGTGGTTGAAGGAAAATGTCTGCTTTTCACAGCTCTAGAAGGAGTGCAGATCTAAAGCAACGAGGAGAAAACCAGCAGACAAATGCTCATAAATGTCTTCGAGACTATGTGGAAGTACAAATTCATAGTCACTAATAAGCATGCCTTGAAAGTCTTCATGATTACATGGAAGATAGCTTGTGGAAGGGTAAAATCGTAATTATGTGATAAATCAAGGATAAATTGGTAATTAAAACAAAAGGAGTGAATAAAGAAGTTAAAATGGCTAAATGGAGTAAAAATGGGCAAAAATATAATTAGTCATAAGTTTGAGGACCAAACTGCAAATTTGCCATCTTTGGAAAAATTTGAGGGACTAAAATGCAATTGGTACAGTGAAATTTAATTAAAAGTTAAAGAAAATCAAACGGGTCAAATTAGAAGTCAAATGGGTTAAATTTGAGAAAAAAAAATCAACATTTAGGGACTTAATTGTAAATTTTCATAAAATTATGTAAACGAATGAAATTAAGCAAAAAATACGGTAGTGGAATAATTGAAAGTATTTAGTAGTATAAAAATGATGAAACTTTGAATGAATTGAATGAAAGCAATTATTAATTAAAAATTTATAATTAATCTCATATTAATAAATAAAATAACTAGTGGAGTTCTATGTAAGAGCATCCACCAATGAGCGGCTATATTGCTTAGAGTGTGATTTTATTTTGACTACGCGCAGGGACAGGTACTGTGAGATGAACAGAGGAAGGATGAGATGTGGCATGTACATTGAAGGACTCTTATATTTTGACTATGTAGTGTAATATATATTCTGTAATTATAACAGGTTATGTAAAATTAATTGTAATAGACTGTATTGGTGTCCAGTGTAAACTTTATATGGACAATATATGTGAGATGTGAATGTATGTGATGTTGAGTACATGAGACATGAGTTTAGAAGTGTTGTGTTGTTTGAATGTAGTATGGAGTTGGGAGGACTGATATAGGGAGTGTAAACTAACTTTTTACAGGTTTTGGTAATATGAGTTTTTAATCGTTATGCTATCAAATTCTTATAGAAATTAATAAGCGCACTAATATTATTAAATAAAGGATTAATGCAAATTCGAGACAAAAGAGATGAATTAGAAAAGTAACACTAGTAAGGGTGGCAAGGCTTTTTTTTTTTTTTGGTAAAGGAATAGTAAGGATATATTATGAATTTGGGTTTAGTAGAGGGCATTACATTGAAGATATAAATGAAGATGATGAGGTAAATTATAAATGTATTTATTTTGAATATTATAATAATAACAACTATTGCCATCAATTTCAATTTACTTTCAATTTATATATAAATATAGAAGTAATTTATTATGTTTGATTAATTGATATTTCAGGTTGATATGTGATGGGATGAAAGCGTTCTAAGTGAAGTTATTAATTGTTAATGAGTGAATTTATTTTATAATTTGAATTGTATGGGATGTTTATAAATATTTGTATTTGAATAGTATGAAATATTTTTAATTTTAAGTTATTAATTATTAAAATTTGTATTTTAATTTTATGTAAACTTTTTTTAAGAAAATGAAATAGAATTTATAAGATATATTTAATTCAGATTGGGTTGAGGATTCATTGAGGATAGATCAGGGAATCTATCAGGGAATAAGGATCCTTGCCCGGAACAAGGATTGTCACACTCTTCTTGGAACAGTCTTTTTCGAAGCGAAACTTGATCGAAATCGGTACGTTTTTTTTCCAAACAATACGAAACATTTAAAATACTTTTTCATTAATTCCAGAATCAAACAATGGGCTAATAATAATTAAAACAAATATCAAACATCATACCAAAACTTGCACTAGCCACTCATCCATTGACAATTAAAAATATACTTAAAATACAATTCAAGCTTTTACCTTAATAGTCTAAGTATATACATGCCAAAAGCTTACACCAATTGACACAAAAATCTTCTCTTTCAATTTGGACCTTCAGTGTACTGTGCTCTCGCAATACTTCAAAACCTACACGCAGTAAATACTACGTGCTGAACATTAAATATGCCCAGTGGTGACTACTAATCCAATAATTTCTCGAGATAAAGCATAATTTTGTAATTTATGCTTCTACTATTTCATTAAACATTTTCTTTTATTTCGGTTATCATTAATCATGTTATTAACTCGTATTTCGATAATTATCGTTCTTTTGTTTCCAAACTTTCAACTTTACTTTACAGTATCTTCTTAGGTGGATCAATATCAAATATACTTTTACTTTTACCTTTACATTAATGTTTACTATAACTTTTACTTTTATCATTACTTTTGTTTTATCTTTTAGTCACAGCAATTTAATTATCGTTTCATTTAATAATTTGTATTGGTACTCATGTTTTTACTAGTACCAAAATAAATTATTTTTAAATTTTTGATTTATTGGTCAATTATTCAATCTGTATTCTAGCTTCATTTTTTTTCTATTTATTCTTTTACTTTACTTTAACTTTAATCTAATAAATACATTACTGTTAAAAGGCTTATAAGCTTTCTTGCAAAGCGATATAGCTATTTTGGAGTATTTTGCAGTCATAACTTTATTTCCTTCTTTTATACATTTACCCATATTCAATTATCTGTTCAGAACTTATATCTTTTAGTTTTCCCCCATTACATAATTCTATGCCTTTATATCGTTTTACTTTTCATTTAACTTATCTTTTAGAAAAGTGTTTCCTAAGCATTAAGTTTCATGTCATGTCAATATCATCACTTTTTAACTTTAAGCAGAAAAATTAATATTATTTTCCAGACTTGTCACTTTTTACAGTAGTAATTGGTATAAGAAATACCAATCAATTAAATTTATCTTTTTCACGTAAAACAAAATATATTTTAAATTCTTATAAAAGCTTAACTAAACCTTGATTTAATATTTTATTCTTATAAAATATTTCTTTTTCTTTTTATTATTAATCACACTTTTCGAGTAACTTTACAGATTTATTTCAACTTTGTATTCTTTTCGAAACGACTCATTTTTCATTATAATTTGTTATATTCAATTCAAATAAACAGTACTAATTTATTTATTTCGATGCGTCCCTAGTGCAATATAACAAAATTCTCAAAAGGGATACTCGGAAATGGACCCAAAGGTCCGACTGAACAGATAGAGAAATGATCTCGAAAGATCAAGTCTCACAGAGCAGAAACAAATATATTTTCACTTTCACTGAAGTTATGGAGATCAAAGATCCCACCCATAGCTAAGCAAGTCGCCATGACTTGCACCGCGGTACAGAGGTGTCCCTATGACTAACCAATTATATCCAAAATAAGAATAATAATACCTGTTTATTGCTAAGGGCAAACATAATCAATCACCTTTATAAACATTTTTGAACATTTAAAAATCGTTTATTTCTTTCTTTTATTTCTTTATACATTATATTTTGATCAAATACACTCTTTTAGTACTTATGACTTTTCAATAACTTTTTGTCTTTTCCTTCACTTTATCTTTTCAAGTCATTATTGTGAATTATTCTTTAATAATTCACTCAAATACTTGGACTTTTCAGTCTTTTATACACATTATGAATTATGACATTATAATTTACAATTCTCCTTTATTATTTTTTGTATAATTCTTTACGAATTATTGTATAATAATTTAAGTGTCAACTTTTTATGATTTTTTCCTTTTCTTTTAGTGTTCAAACTTTTCAATCATTTATTATGCCAACTTATTATTCGTCGGATAAATATCTTATAAATTATTTACTCTTTTAATACTTTTTGTTGACTAATTTATTTTAATAAATTAGTCATACCTTTATTTTACTACTTTTTATGTAATTAGGAATACTATTAATATAATTTATTATCTTATGCCTCGAAAATGCATAATTTGACTTTTTCTATTGGATTATTCATTTCAAATACATAATTATAATTTTGCCATTATAATCATTTATTTTCATTTTTATTATATAATTTCTTCCATTATTCATCGTTTATTCTTTATTTTACCATTTTCGGGTAAAATTATATTTTAGTCTTCATATCATGAAAACTTTATCTTTTTACACAGTTAGGTTTCCGAAATTATCATTTTGCCCCCAAAACTTTTATTTCCTTTCATTTGAGTCCTTTTTCCCTTTAAAACTTTATTTTATCTTTCTTTTTATTTACTTATCAACTTATTTTCATTATTTTCATTCATTTCATGAATTATTTATCGATAATTCATTATTCTTATTATTTTCACAACTTAATAATTATTTCAAAAAATTCATCGGTTGACTTTTTATTTCTTGTCATTGACATTACTTTAAATTCATATTAATTCATCACTTTAGTCATTTTTATACAATTATACATTGATAATTCAATTATTTTCATTACACGTATTCACAGAAAAATTCCAATAAGATCCTAATAAATTCAATAAATTTCAATAAAATTTATTTATGCATTCTTTATTGGTCATTATCATTTTTCATCAAAATAGTCACTTAATTCACTCTAAATCAAAATTTTCATTCAATACATACACTATACATAATTTTAAAAATTTCCAAATTAATTTCAAATATTCTCTAAATATTCATAGACATCAATTCTCATGTCTATTGTTATTTTAAGCTAACATACATTAATTTCATGCATTTTCTCACTATTTTATTTACCTAGATAATTCGGCCACCAATATTTTTTTCACCTTAAAAATTTTCTTTCTTCCATTAAGGCCTTAATTTCATTTTCTCTCATGCTTAATTTCATTTACCCTAACATAATTTCATTAATTAACAATTTTATATATTTTTACCTTAATTACATAATTAAGAAAAATTCATATTAATAGAGAAACTAAAGGATTTTGTAGTCACTTACCTTTTTTTATGCTTTAGCTTCCTTAAGCTTCACTTTTCTTCACTTGAGACAAAACAAAACTTCATCCTTCAATTCCATCATCCTTGGCCAAATTTCCCTTCCAACAAAACACCATGATTTCATTTTATTTAGCTCAAAATAACACCAAATCTAATCTCTATGCATCCAAAACTATGAGAAAACACTAAAGAAATAATTTAAATCCATAAATTCCTTAACTTCCAACTTACCTTAATCTCTTTTACCACTTGATTTCTTGTATTTTCTTTCTTAAATCACTTGATTGAGGCCACTAGGGTGACCTAGAGAAAGAGAAATTCATCTTTTATGTTGGGGTTTAAGAGAGATTTGGAGTGAAAGAGGAAGAAATCAAGGAGAGAGAGAGAAAAGACATTTCGGCTACCATAAGAGGGAGAAGTGGCTGGAGAATTCTAGAGCAAAATCTCCAGATTTTTGCTCCCTTTATACCCTCTTGATGGGCCAAAATAGAGCTTAAATGAGTGGGCTTTGCCCACTTAAACATTAAGGCCCATTTAGGTATTTTTAAAGTCAAATCTAATTTCTCTCTTCCTTACTTCAAATCACTTCAATTTTAATTTCATCATTCTTAAAACATTAAAAATAGGTAGTACATAAATTTTTGTCTCAATCGGAGTTCGTTATCGGTCCAATTCAAACTTATCAGTCCGATTTAACAACTGTCGGTGTCACCGAAAAATTCAATTCTCATTACCAAAATATTCTACATAAAAATTCATGTAGACACGCAAAATCTGGCAATATTCGGAGTTCATTTACTATTTTAAATTATTTATGCAAAATTAAGTCACCTTCCTTACTAGGAAAATTGACTCGCTACCTTTTTCGTATTTTTGACTTTTAGAGGTCTATTTGACCTCAAATTTACTTTAAATTTCAATTCTAGGCTCACAATGACTATTCCTTTCCAATGGTCCAATAAAATATTTTTGACTTTCAGATGTCCTTTCAGGCCTGGAAAATACTATTCACTGTCGGAAAGTACTATTCACAGCTGATCCGGTGTTGAGGCCATTACAAGGATCTCCGCTGGGCGAGGACGAGGGGAAGGGGTTTTCTCCCAGTGTTTCAGGCAGGGGCGGGGATATGGAATCCTTGATATTGCATGGGACGAGGAGCGGAGAGCCCTTCCCCGCCCCTATCCCATGAGCATCCCTAGGTCAGTATGATTGGTCTCGAAGATAACCATGGAGCAACCGTGTGGACAAGAGAAGGAAAGAAGCAAAAAAGGCACCATCCAACAAAGGTGAAGAAGGCTTTGAAACGTTTCCCTTTAAAATCACACACCTTTTGTGGACAAAGACAACTAAAGGTAAGAAGGCAGAAAAATCAAGCCATAACTCCAGAAAGAAGCATCTGTTCTCCCTCAAAAGATCGAAAAATATTGATATATTTTTATCTTGATCGAAAGATCGATGAAATACATATTTATCACGATTGAAAGTTTGATGAAATACATGTTTATTCCGATCAAAAGATCGATGAAATACATGTTTATCCTGATTAAAAGATTGATGAAATGTAAGTCACCTAATAAAATTGGTCACCTTCCTTTTGAAATCGCTCAATCAATGTCATTCCAATCAGATGAAACCCAATAACAAAACAACAGAACATGAGGTTTCAGAAGGAGAATATAAATTGAAACTATCAATACGATCGAAGTACTAAACAAACACTAGCTGAGATAAGTTTACTAAGCATTGCGAGATAAGTTCAAACACCATCTTTTTTGTATATTTCAGTTTCTAGTGATACATTGTATAAGCATAAGGAGAGAAAAGAAAAAAATATTACATGGCAATAAATAACACACAGAGATATATAGAAAAAAGATTCTCTACTAGGGGTGCCTTAGCATACAAAAGATACAAGGAGAAAAGAGGATGAGATCATTCACACTCTCTTCCACTGAGACGACATAAAAAAATGGAGAAACAAATACAGGGATATATTTACCACTATGAGAAGCCCTAAACATAATTTTTTTGCTCCAAGATCACCCCTCATCAACTAAGGCTTTACAAATATCTTTCGCTTGCGACACCGTATGACCCCAAAAGAGGAAGAAAGTCAGCCTCATCTTGAAAAAATAAGGTCTGCAAAAATAGAAAAAAAAGTAAAGCCCGTGCTACCTAGTATTGCAGGTGAAACAGAATTGGGAAGAGCCCCAACAATTCATTCCTTTTTCCTAAAATAGGAAAGATAGAAAGTAAACACCACAACAAGATCGGAAGGTTTCATGATAAGGATAAAAGGAGCAAGAGAAAAATAAAAATTGGGACAAAGTGTAAAGCGTGGAATAAGGAAAAGAAAATGCCTATTTATAGAACATCCAAAAAGCCTCAAAGGCATTGATGAAATAGCAACGTGTTAAAATCGGTTAGAGATGAACCAGGGATTGAAGTGCCAAATGGGAAAAAATTACAAAAATGCAAAAAGCAAAGCGATGGGTATTAAAGGCACAAGAAATGAAGCGACGGGCATTAAAGACACAAAAGATGAAGCGACAGCCATAAACAAATGTAAGAAAAAGTGATCACCACGAAATAGCATGCCTAAAGGGAAATGAGTGTCCTAACCCGACTAAAAGAAAACAATGAGATGGAAATAACAAGATTGAAACTATGCTTTAATAAAGCAATTAAAGGCAAAAAATGAGACGGTAAGCCTAGCTGTCACAAACGAATGAGATAAGGTGGCAATTGACATCACCATCTGGTAATTTTTCCGTGTATCAAAGACAATTAAGCTTACCCTTTTTGTGGATGCCCTAAAAGTGGCAGGGAAAAAGCAAACGAGGGAAAAATATGATAAAGAGTTTTGTACGCTAAAAGTAGCAGGATAAGGCCGAGAGACCAGGCCACGGATTTCGACTATAAAGTCTACTGCCCCTCGAAAAGGAACAAAATGTAGTGGTAATAACTTCAAAAAGCCATCGAAAGATGTATGAAAATAGAGGCACGCAACGATTGATAACGCTTCACTAGCAATTGATAACTTTTTAAATGCCCTAAGATCAAACTGAAAAGATCATGAATTTGAAAAAATCCCAAAAGAAGAAAGGCATCAAACAAACAGGTCAAAAGCACTGACCTTCGAAATAATTTCTTAAATTTTGTTCACAGGTTGATTATATTCATTTTGATCGACATCATATCCCGATTGATGTATATATTCCAGTCATCTAAGACTAATGATTATATTCATTCTGATCAACGTCATATCCTGATCGATGTATCTATCTCAGTCATTTAAGATCGATGATTATATTCATTCTGATCGATAGTATATCCCGATTGATGTATCTATCCTAGTCATCTAAGACTGATGACTATATTTATTTTGATCGATGTATCTATCCTAGTCGTTTAAGACTGATGATTATATTCATTCTGATCGACGTCATATCCCGATCAATGTACTATCCCAATCGTTTAAGACTGATAATTGTGTTCATTTCGATCGATGCATCTATCCCAATCATCTAAGATTGATGATTATATTTATTTTGATCGACATCATATTCCGATCGATGCATATATCCCATTCATTTGAGATTGATGATTATGTTCATTCCAATCTATGTATCTATCCCAGTAGTTTAAGACTGATGATTATAATCATTCCGATATATATACATTTCGATCAATGTATCTATCCCAATCTTTGAAGACCGATGCCTATGTTTACTCCAATTGACATCATATCCTGACGGATCCATTTATTCCAATCTCTCAAGACTTACAATTCTATTAGTTCTGATCGAGGAAATATCCTGATCGACACATCTATCTCAAAATCTTCTGTAACCAATAATCCTATCAGCATATTTGTTTCGACTCTTTCAAACTAGCAATTAGAATAACTTCTCGGCTGACATACATCCCAATCGAGGTAATCTTAAAAATAAGTCCTTATTTGACTTCAAACAAAGATGATATTGAATTCCCATCTCTCGACGGATGACTTGCTGGCATTTTATGGTGCTTCACCAACAAAAACACTGGGGCACAAACCATCGATCTGTAGATTGAATCATTCGGAGGGAAACAAATGATAATATCCTAAAAAATAAACAAATCACAATGGCCCAAATAAGTCCCAACCTAGAGCTCAAGGTCCGTTTTCGGAAAGGCTCAGCACACTGATAGGAGCTTGAAAAGCTCATAATTATTGTGTGTTAATGTGTGGTTTTGCCTAGTATTGTGTTTATTATTTTGGTGTTTTATCTATATTTTGTTGCTTTTATGTGTTTTGTGTGTGTGGTTGTTTTATTTGTCTTATAGGAGAAGGGAATGATTTAAAGATTAAAGGAGTTAAGTGAAAGAAAGAAAGCCAAAGGTGAGCTATAAAGGAAGTGTCGCGAGCGCGACAAGGAGGAGTGGTCCTATAGAAGGCGGGGAAGAGAGCAAGGAAAGAGGCGTGCCATGTCGCGAGGGCGACAAAGTAAGGAGTGGTCATGATAGATAGCGGAGCCAACAAAGCAATGGCGTGTATTGTAACACCCTTACTGAACAGTCTGACTGTGCATGAGATAACCTGAATTTTTTTTTTCTATATCTACTACAGACTTGCCCAACATGCAATACTTATAAATTAACTACATTGATTAATCTATATTCTCCAATTAACCAACTTTCAAATAAAAATTCGGCAATATAACGCCTAAAAACTTAACTACCCCACCTGCAAATCAGACAATTCCTCAGCCCTTCAAGGGCACCACAAACATAACTAATACATCTCATACATCCATTCTCATTAGTTTCTTTTTACATGTCATCAGATAATTCAATTTTATAACTAATACTCTTAAATAGCTATAAAACTTTAATATTCATAAGCAAATTTACATGTACATAAATGCCTCACTACATCTGTGACCCTCAACATGAAAATTTCTGAAACTAGAGCTCTTCTTCTGCTGATTGAACTGACGCAGCTGTCTAACCAAAACCCAGCCTATCCTGTACCTACACGGATAACAAAACCCGTGCTAAGCTATAAAGCTTAGTGGGGAACAAAGTATTCTAAACATAATCTTTTAAACATGTAGTATCAATTATACAAATACAAAGTTGTTAATATTCTTAATAAATGCCTTCAAGTACTTTAGTTTCCAGTTCTTATATTCAACATAAATCACAAGCATAAACTATAGAACATCTTGCTTACATGGACAATAAAACTTAATAACTCAGTAATCAATGCATCATTCATTATTACCACAAAAGACGGCCGGCCTATTTCTTTCATACATTTACATCATTTAAAACATTGTATGCATTCAAAGTTTACTTTCAAGTACTCATTACATAATCTTAACAAGGTGAACAATATAATACTTCATACCATAGTGTGCCATACCTTATATACTTGATTGATATCAGAGTGATATTCATACCTATACATAAATATATAGATACATAACACTTATCTAAAATTTAAGAATCACATGCTCATCAATATTTTAACTTGCAATTTAATATCCATTTGAGGTACTTATACAAAAGGATAATTCTTATGCATATTAGTTCTGAACTATACATTTCTTATCTTTTATACTTTTCAACTTATTTTCATATTAATGCCCCTAGAACAGTACCGACAGAAATACTCAGACTGGATATACGGGATGTGGACCCCACGGGTCACAACAGAATGAGAAATGACCTCCAGAATCATCTCTCATATAACATATGAGCATATGACAGTACGTATAATATATATACTATGGAGATCAACGATCCAACCATAGTAAAGCAAGTCGCCATGACTTGCACCGCGGTATAGAATCCCTATGGCTAGCCAATTATATCCTGAGCTAGTTTTTACTGCCAGACTATTTTCTAAGGGCGCAAAAGATCACTTTCTTTCAGTGCATTTATCAATTTTATCATCATT
Organism: Excoecaria agallocha; assembly: GCA_037975025.1. NCBI lineage: Eukaryota > Viridiplantae > Streptophyta > Magnoliopsida > Malpighiales > Euphorbiaceae > Excoecaria > Excoecaria agallocha. The sequence continues at coordinate 41,126,954 of CM075809.1, forward strand.
TCAATCCAGATAATACAGTTATTCAGAACATTCCATATTCTTACACAGTTTGTGAATCATCATTCACTTATGTCATGAATTATTTCACAATAATTCAGCAATTTCTCTTTACATTACTCTTCAGTCATCAAAGGAGTTTACTTAATATACACTCTTTCAATTTACTTTTAAACTTTCAAATAACCATATATTAACAATACTTATACTTGTCATAGAAATTTATGCATTGCTAGACTGCTTTCATGAACATGAAATCATATATAATCTTATCACATCTACTGTGAGTGTCTAAAACAGTACATAAACACAGTCATTTTAGAAAGACGTACCTGCATGGTTCATTATAGCCATCTCACCTGCTCTATTGTACGCAATTTAATCATCCATACTTATATTTAATGTAGTATCCTTATATATATATTGATTATCAACTATTATATCATCTTAAATAGTCATATACCAGGACAATCATGTGTAAACGCATAGTATTTTAATATCAGTTTCCCATGATATCATAAATGCATAAACATACCCCTACATCTATTTCATTAAATATAAATACATAAATACATATAAACATATGTAGAAACATGTAAATGCTTCACACTATAGTTATGGATTTCATCATGGAAGAAAACTACGTGTAAGCACACAATTTATAGCCTATATGTCTCAAGTATGAACAAGTATTTTTGCATATGTCACATATTGACTGAAAGACCTATAAAGACCCGCAGCCATTCTCTACATTTCATAGCAACTCAATCAATAGGCATTTATTCGATAGTACTAACCGATGACCTATAGATTCCTGTAGTTAATCATATCCATATATATTCATATATAGATAATACTTATATAAGGTTATTTCATCTACAATGATCATTCACTCATGTCCTTATATAAGGATTGTATTATCACTATTTTTGTCTTACATGATGACTTACTGATCTAGTATAACAAATCTGATGCTCCCTACACAATATGTATTTTACTACTATTCTATTTTATAATCACCCACATAATATAGTACTGACACAGACAGATTGATTTTACGCAACCATGCATCCATTTCCTTATAATTTACCATCTTTATTCACTTTTATTGTCTATTAGGTCATAATTAATTAGCTATATATTTCAATATGATCATGTATGTGCTAAACATTTACCTATTAATCCTTTAACAAAATGCATATCAAACAACAATAACGTTTATGAGTGTTAATATCCCATATCCCAATACTTGTATAATGTTAAAAAGAACTAAGGTATATGCGGTACAATTTCTTATTACTATAACAATAACCATCCCTTACTACGTAATTTAATCAAACCATATAATCATATGTTAAAACCATATATCATTATGTTATCATATTTCAACTTGAACTATTTAAGTAAACCTTATTAAATTTGATGCTTTTGCGACATTGTATATGAATAAAGACAAAAACCAACGACAAACATCCATGAAAACTATACTCTTCAAACTCTCATTTTATAATCTCTTTACTAACTAAATCGTGAGCTTATAATCGTTACTATTTCGAACTATATCATATTACTAATTTACTTAAGAATTTTATCTTAATAAGTTACTCATTTAGTTTAAAAACAAAACATGTAATTTGTTGATTAACAGAAACTCACCTCTTTAAATTTAAATAATTCTATCTAACAAAAAGCTTTAATATTCCAACGAATTTAACTTAAATTGTCGTAAAACAGCAGCCATCCTAATACAATAATTCAATTAATAAAATCGTGACAAAATCCTTTTTCATTGGAAGTAAGATTAAGCAAACTACTGCATTTAGTTTCTCCTTTTTGTTAGAAATACACACAACTACAATGAGAAATTTGTATTTCTACTCCATTAAACCTAGAATTACATATGCAGAATTTGATAAATCAATCTTTTAATCCTTATTATTGCCTCCTCTTAAACTAGAAGAAATTCATACATGTAAACCCAAATTTAACAAAATATCCTGTACCTCACGTGTTCACCTTCCTTGCTTATTCAAAACCTTCAACCACTATTATACCAAACTCAAACATGCAAAACCAACTTAAAGCTTCATTCCTATACTCTAATTACATACACAGGTAACAGACATATAATTTCAATTAGAAGAAATCACATGCAAGATTTCCTTACTATTCAATGCAGTTCACTACATCACATGCAAATCACATTCTTAAATTAATTTCCCATACCGTAGAGTCGAAGACCAAAACGCCCTCTCCATTCTGCCTGTTCGGAGCCTCGCCGGAGCCTCACCGGAGACTCGCCGGTGAAGCCAGAGTCGCCGGCAGCTTCCCAGTGGTCTTCACGCGCTGAAAGGTAGCGGCCACCACACTTCCGATCTCCCTAACGCCGGCGAGTGGGGACGATCGGAGGGCACCGAAAGCTTCACCTCAACCTCGTGATCCGACCGGTACCATCAGCTCCTTCCACCGCCGACGAGAACCACCGGAAAAAGAGAAAGAAGTTATGGTGGTGATGGGGAAAAAGGAGAGCTTGATCTAGGTGGTGGTGAGCAGAACGGAAAGAGGGGAACCACCGAAGGAGCGGCGGACCGGCGTCGAACAGCGGCGGCGACGATCAGCGCCCTTTCGCCGGCGTCGAGCGATGGCAGCAGTCCCCTCCCCTTCCCGATTCTCCCTTCCCCGCTTCTCTCTTCTTCTTTTCTTTTTTCTTCTTTCTTTTTTTTTTAATCATAATACTAATAATAATACTAATAAGCCTAATAATAATACTAATACCCCTCCATTTTTCTTTCTTTTTATTTTTAACAACTCCTTTTTCTTATCTTAACCCATAAATTCTCTCTTCCTTCTTTTTAATATCAACCACACATTGTTTTTAAAATCTTACCCTTATATATATATTAACTTTCATAATATGTTTTAATTAACCATTGTTAAATTAAAACCCGAAAACATAATCAATCCAAATTTATTTTTGGGGCGTTACATGTATTGTCGCGAGCGCGACACTGTGCGGATAAGGAGTTAGAATTTATGAAGAGATGCAACTTTTCTCCAAAAAAATACAACTCTTGTGAAAGGTTATTTTGAAGGGACATATCTTTTAGAAAGGCATATATATGCCAAGTGCACAGAATTTTGGGATGGATAATTTTTAGAATTTAATTTTGTGATCTTAAGAACAATAGCATTTTTTAGTACTTAGTTTTTATTTTCATGATTTGAAGAGGAGACAAAAGCAAGGGAGAAGACATCTTGTGTGAAGGGAAAAAGGGTTGAGAGATCCCCTTCTCCTTGTTCTTATGTTAATTTTTCTTCCTTGTAATTCTTTAAATGAATATTATGTTGGCATTTGATTATATATGAACTAATTTCTATTTCCATTTATAATAATGATCTTTGATTGCAGTATTTCCTATTAAAAGTTTATTGGCATCATTATAAGTTAAGGAAGACGACCTTTAATGTGCAATTCCTTTTCTGAGAATCATCATATTGGTCATAAATAAGGGAGTTAGCAAGAGCAACGTCTAATTGAAAGTTAATAGGAAATTCATTATCAAAACATAGTTTAAGAGATCACATGTGGAGATAATTGCTATAGGTTGGTAGATAATCTTAAAATGTGTTATTAAAATTAACTGGTTCATTAACGAGAGTTGAGAATTAGTGCTTTAATTGCATGTTTTAGGCAATCTAATTCATGTTGAGAGAGTGGATTAGGAATTTATTCCAACTTGGCTTACTAATAAGATTTAAAATTAAAATTTAAATAATGGTATCAAATGCATGATTATTTAGTTTCATAATATTTATTGTCTTCTTTGATTATATTTAACTAGGATTTAATTAATTTATGCATTAGAGTAGTTAGAATTAATCTCCACTTATGAACATCGTAAACAAGATTAAAATTGAGTAGTAATAGTGGGTGATTAAAATCACATTTCCTCGTGGGATCGATATCTGAAGTACTATAACCGGTACACCGTATACTTGCGGTATTTAAACTTCTAGAAGAAGCATATATCACACACGACTAGCGTACAATTAGAAGGCAATGGCGCGATACTCGATCGAACTAACGTGGCTAAAGGTCACATCGGTACACTGACAGGCTGCAAAGCTCATGCCTCCAACCTGCTCTCTACAACGTCGTCGCTCAAGCCTCACAATGACCAATTGTCTCAGCATCGAGAACGAGTCCATCTGGTACATGCCAACCATCAAGTCACCATTACCTATGTGATATGTAATGCTCTACTCAAAGTAGGTGGGCTATTCACAAATACTATTCAAAGGCTATCCATACTTCATAAATAACAGGTTCAGTTTATAAACTCCACACTGAACTTCCCCTAATTAAGAATAGCATATTTTCTCCTCTCCCTTTGCTAACTTAAGTATCGGAGTGTTAACGTCTGGGATAATCGAGCAAGCATTCTTTTTTGTAGGGTTTGACTCCTTCGACTCACCGGAGCCTATCCGTCAAAATTCAACCATTTTCCTCTTATTCATTACTTAAACCCTTTTCTCGCTATGATAAAATAAAATTTATCAATTATATTATATATTTAAATGATTTATATTCATTAATATACTATGTATTTTAGATATTTAATATATATTTAATTAATTTCTAAAATAAGTGTTGAAATTCAAATTTTACAAATGAAAGAAAATAATTTAAAAAAATTTTACCTCTTTGAATCAATAATTATACCGAAAAGGATTTCTAATCCTAATTCAATTTGTCAAACCTGCTTAGATCATCATATATAGCCCCACAACTACCTAAATTTTGGATTCACACGCAGTATTATGACTTCACAATTGACCTATTTATAACATCTCAAAAAAAAAACTAGTTTTTCTATTTATGACACCTCCATCATTCCTCATTATTTCTATTTAGCATCATCAGTTCTTTTACAACTTTCTGATAAATAGAGTATAAATTCAATGACATCCCATGCAATTAACCTGCTTTTGAGTTTTAATATCAGTTCTAGACTCAACATCACACAGCTGCTCTTCCTTTGGTTGTTAATATATAGTACCCAATCAATATTCTGTTTTTAGATTATGTTTCAAATTTATCCTTTATCCACTTTTCTTTTTCTTTTTCTTTTTGTTTGTTTTGAATTATATATATGTATATAATTAATTTGTTAAATTGTCTATATCTAATGCATTTCGGAAAATGAACAAATATAAATAATTAATTTTTAATTTAATTTTTTGAATAGAGTATGTTTAACAAATTAACTATAATGTTAAAAGAAATGGAGCTGCGTTAGCTAAATATTTTGAATGTGGGGAAAAACAGTAAAACTATTTTTTTCTTACCGAGAAAGTAAAAAGAAAAAAAGATCGAAAACAGAATATTTAAGATCGAATACATAATATTGCATACTAATTATTAATTATCATCAAAAGGACGTATTCACCCCGTGAATTATTATAAATGGCAAATATTAGTTCAAATTGAATACTACAAATAATTATTTAGACAAAAGAAAAATGGACGGACTCACCGCAAGCATGTATTATGTGTTTACTATATACCGATACGTGATAACTTATAATTCTCCGCCACAGATTGCAATCAAAATGTACACGCAACTACAGTTCAATGCATTTTCTGCAATTTCAAAGTTTATATTTGGGAAATTTACACTTTGCAAAATAAATTTTTTATCGTGCAAGTTTATTTCCTTTTCAATTAAGAATACATAATTTTTTGTTTATTATGAAATGCAAATACATCTAACATTGCAAACTTCTAAGAACTTGTTCATATAGCTCACACCGCATGGTTTCTTTGCACATTCTCGACAGGTATCATCTTGCTTGTGTGGGCATGACCATTGAAGAAGCAAAGAAACAAGATTAGATAATTATTAAAAATTATTAATATGTTTAGGACGGAATGATGATGGGTAATTCCGTCGCGACTCTTTTTAGCACAAGGCAAAATTACTGACGGAATTATGATTTGTGATTTCCAACGGTAAATTTAACGACAGATTTAATTCCGTCGGTAAATATGGCAATTTACGACAATTTTTCAGCCCAGACTACTAGACGGAATTAAGGACAAATGAATTGTTCCGTTGGTAAAATTACCCAAGGAAACATTTTCCGTCGGAAAAAGTCCATATGACCTATTTAGCTTGTATTTATTTGCACAGTTATTAAATTAATTCACCTTTTACTTTTATTTGGTATTAAAAAAATGATTCACATTTGCTTTTAACATTATAAATAATAATGAATATGAACTGTTACAATAAAAAGGCATCTCTGAAAAAAAATTAATACGTACCATTTTATATGGTTTAGGTGCAAATTGTACTTTTATCCCTTTCTAAATTTATAAATTTTACAAACCTATGTGTTTTACCGGTTAGATTTTCAATACAAAACTCGAATAAACTTTTCTTATCGAATTGGGATGTGAATCATGTCTCAAATCTGATGTTTTTATTCATGTCGTTTTTTTATTAAAAAAAAACCATATACTATAATTGAAGCTCACAGATGGATAATGGGCCAAACTTAACCTCTTCGAGTTCAAAAGTTCAAGAGAAAATTATATGAAATACTACCTTTTTTTTATTTTGCTTTCTTAAATACCCCACCGTGTTTTATGCGATTTCATTCTTACCTTTCCTTATTTTTTTCATAAATACATTTATACTTATATTTATTTCAAGCATGCCTATAATTCTGCCGCCATCGTCCCTATCACTACAAAAAATAATCTTATCTCATAATAATATTGAGGGAATTGAGTTTTTAACTGCCTACTCAATTCTTCTACCAATTCTAATAGTATTAATGTAGCAATTATAATATGTATCATAATTCCTCAATTATTAGGCATTTCCTGGTATAGTTGATGTTGTTCGCAATCATGATAGTCAATTTATTTTTTTTTTTTATGCGAAATGCACGGGGTATCCTGGATGGGCTCCAACTATGGAAGGCACCTTTAAGCCCGTACCACACCCAGACTAATCCTCGTTCGCACCGTGTCGGCCCAATTAAGGGGTAGTCAATTTGTTCATGCTAGTTCTATTATTTTTTATTAATTGAAAAAGAAAGAAAGAAAAGTTATTAAAGCATCACTTATAATAAATAATTAAAGAGCTAATTAAACTAACATTAGTTCAAGTTGGACACTAATGCCCTCGGTAAAGAGAGAGGAATTTCCAAAGGTTCAAATAATCTTCTACTCTATTCCCTACCATAGACTACAAAAACAACATAATCCATTCAAAACACACAGCAAACCTTCGAGAAATATATTAGACAAAAGGAAATGGCATAAAATTGAAATTGATAAGTGAATTGTCTTCTAGCAACCTAAATCGAACCTATCTCTGCTAAAGAGTATAAATATAAATAACAATCAAAAGACAAAAAAAAAACAGGGAATCGAACCTATTTTTGTTTCATCTTATCATCATTTTTCTCTGTAACTTCTTCTTCGTCTGATTGTGGTTGGATGTAATCGTCATCTTCGTCAACATCATCATCATCATTTGGGGCGACATCTTTAAATATTTATAGGGCAAAAACCAACAGCAAAAATATCAAAAGACATATTAGAAGATGATTGAAGCAAAAGGGAAAAAATCTTATTGCTCTTTCAAGCAAATAAAAATTGAAAAATGCAAGGCAAATGAGAACCATGAACCAATAGTAACATTAGAAACAGAGGCTTACCAAGAAGAAGGTAAACAATTTCTTCTCCATTCTTCCAACGCAAAACTTTAAGTTTACAAATCCCTAACCTTCCTTCAAAATTGTCTGTGGAAAAGCCAAATTAAAACTGAAATGATAGTAAAAATAGAAAAAATTGTAAAGGTAATTAAGAAGAAAATGGGTAGGAATCATGGTCTTTGATTCGGTTTAGGCAAGCAGGAGAAGAAACAAAAAAACGAGAAAATGGAAAGAAGGAAACGGTAGAAAGGGTAGTGAGTGAGAGGAGAGAAATTTGCCTTTTATAGGGTTAGTATTTTGAAAATGCTAAAATGTCCCTCCCAATTTGGATCATTTTTCCTTTAAATTCAATGATGGTTTGGTAAATATGTATAATTAAAATTTTTAATAATTTAATCTTTGAACAAAATTTTAACAAAAAAATAAATTACAAAATTTTTCATAATTATTTTATATGAAATAATAAATTTTATACTATTATTATACAAATATTTATTTTTATTAATCATCATAATGTAATTATATAATAATTGTAAATATTTATTTTTATATATCGATCGAATTTGCACAACATGTGAAAATATGGTAAATTTTCATTTAAATGTTCATAAAATAATAAATTATATATATAATATAATACGATTGCAAGCGGAAAAGCAGAAAAAATAAATGTTCTTAATTTCTTGTACTATTATTCACAACACCGAAAATTTTAGAATGTTACATGCAGTTTCATTCGTGTCGCCTTCCATTACTGGTGCTGATCAAAAAATGGAAGGAAAGCTCGTATTGGGAGGAGAGAGAAAGTCATGATCTAATAATTTAATATTTGATCAAAATTTTACAAAATAAAAATAAATTACAAAATTTTTCATAATTATCTAAAATGAGATAATAAATTTTATATTACTATTTTATAAATATTTATTTTTATTAATCTTCATAATGTAATTATATAATAATTGTAACAAATAGTTTATTATTATCATTATTATTATTATTAAAAATTTAAATTTTTTAAACAAATAACTTTAGATTTTGGAATAATTGATAAAAAAATTATTATCAAATCATAATATAATTTACAAATTTCTTTTTCAAAATAAAATATCCATTTCATGTAATATATATTAAAATTCTTGAAATCGTACAGAAGTCATGTGACTGAAAAAACTATTTTTTATTTTATTTGTGATGCATTAGCGACTACAAAATTTGTCGCTAATCTTCTTCACTGAAATAAAATACTATTAGCGACAGATCCCTACCGTTGTAAAAAGGGGCGCTATATTTTTCCCCCAAAATTATTGACTAAAACTTTCGTCGTTACATTTTCTGGAACTAATTTTATGAATAAAAAATTTAAAAAAAAATTAGTGATTGTACTGTTGTCGCTAATTCCATCATAAAACATGGTGCATATATTTTCTGCCAATAATTAGAGACAGTTTATTTATTTTCGTCGCTATTTCATCGCAGGAAAATAAAAAAATAACCTTTCCACAATGTATTGGTAAACAGTCGCGAAATCGTCGCACATGTACAACGAAAATTAAGCCATCGCTAATTTTAGTCGCGAATTAACAGTTTTTTTTTTTATAGTGATGGTCCCTGTCTCGTTTTCAGCATAAAGAAGTTCCAGATGAAGGAGATCAAGAAAGACTCCACGTCTCCACCAAGAAGATGGCGAAGAAGTCACGCGTGTCGATCCACTTTGATGACTGTGATTCACCTGCTCTGGTCACTTACACACGCTGCCGATCCTCCAGACTTTGAACCATAGCCAAATCCTAGTCTTCTTCACCTACTGCTAGAAAAAAAAAATCCAGAGGTAAGAAAATCGCTCCTCTTTCTTCTTTTAATTATGATTCTAGCGATTTTGTGCTGGTATATATTGATCCTGGAGCACAAACCAATTTACTGTGCTGATTTTGGGTTTTTTTTTGTGTGTTTTAGAGCTTTAATATTATCTTTCTTTTCATACTGTAAGAATTAGGTTCTCAACATCTGTCCTCTTCACTTTGAGAATTGGAGTTGAGTTTCTGACTCCTGCATTTCCTTGAGAGTTCTTACTTCTTGTAACTATAGCCAACATCGTAAAGCAAATTAGCCTTGCATCCTCCTTGGCAACTGGTGTAAAATTTGTTCTTTTAGACTTTGATTCTTGCTTATATAAAATGAGTTGCCATATACTTTCAATTCTTTTTCAAATAATTGTTTAGCATGAGCTAAAATTAAGCAGACAATCACATTTAATTTTTGCATACAAGTGTTTGATAATATGTCTAAAGGAGAATTCACATTTAATTTCGTGCTTTTCACTTGTTTATTTAGGTGATGAATGGAATTTATTACAACACTTGATTCTAATAAAGTGAAGAAAATCACAGTATTGGATGACACAAATAAAGTTAATTTTTCCTACTGACCCAAATAAGTTCAGCTTTCATTTTCTCATAATCATTTTGTCACTTTTTGTGGGAGCTCATCATTTTGTCTGCTTTTTGACTTTTATGGTAGATATATTGGTTATATCGGGTAGGTTGGACTTTTTGTGTGTATCTTCATATTATTGTCATTGGTCTCATGAATTTGTATGCAATATTTGAGATTTTAGATAGCATGCCTTGTCAGACATGATAGTTATAGCCAATATATAAAATTCTATTTGAAACATATCTATTCAATAATCTTAAAATACATGCATATTCATTTTTTTTTAGAGGTAATAGTAAATGATTGATTTAAATGGTCTCTGCAATATGTTATATGCCAATGTCTAATTTACATGTGTTTATATATTTGTGTTCGTATAATGAACTGTGTGCTCGGTGTATTCTTTGCAGAGACACAGCAAATGCAGCTGACACATCAAGCTACTTCTATGTTTAGTATTTCAACAGAAAACCTGAGAAGCAGTTACAAGTTTTTATGATTTGTTCCAACAGAAAACCAGAGAAGCAGCCATACATACATATGTATATGTTATATTCAGTACTTCTGAAATTAAATGTTAGTATATAATCAATGTAATTGTATTTTTCAGCATTCGAATTCCACTGTCAACATTTTTCTGTATATGATCTATTGATCCTAGCAATTATTGTATAATGGAAATTACTTTTCATTCATATATTTTCTCAAAATAAATAAAAGGATAAGTGTTTAGTGTTCTTGTTTTTGTCAATAATTATGTCTTACTTACTGCTTGGCAGTTCAAATTAATTTTCCCTAGGCCCCTTTCAAGATGGATTTTTGGAATCCTTTTCATTTTTTACATCTCACAATTTTGATTATTAAATTAATACCATTAAATCAAAATTTACAGGTAATTATATGTTTAATTAACTTAATAATAAAAATCAAAATCATAAAAGAGCATTATTAGAATTTAAGTAACAGTAGCTTATAGTTTGCATTTATCTTAGTTTTGTTAAACACAAATGAATCAAATAGCCCTTCACATTATATTATTAGTTTTAATAGCAAACAAAGCAAAACAATGTTAGAAATAATAATATTAACAGCAAGCATTACACACACACACATAATACACTGTATTTTTTATACAAAAGAAAATAAATTGTATTTTTTATACATAAAAAAATACACTGTATTTTTCTATGTATAAAAAAAAACTTTATTTTTATATGTATACAAAAATACATTATACTTTTTATGTACAAAAAAATATACTGTACTTTTTTATATACAAAAAATATACCGTATTTATTTATGTACAAAAAATACACTATATTTTTTATATATAAAAAATATATTGTATTTTTATATGTACAAAAGAAAATACATTATATTTTTCTATGCACAAAACAAAATATATTGTACTTTTTATCTACAAAAAATACATTGTATTTTTTCTATGTACAAAAGAGAAATACACTGTCTTTTTTATGTTATGTACAAAAAAAATACACTATTTTTTATGTACAAAAGAAAATATATTGTATTTTATTTATGTATAAAAGAAAATATACCGTATTTTTTATGTACAAAAAATATACCGTATTTTTTATGTACAAAAAAATACACTATATTTTTTATATACAAAAGAAAATACACTGTATTTTTTCTATGTACAAAAGAAAAATATACTATATTTTTTCATTTACAAAAAAATTCACTGAATTTTTTATTCATAAGAGAAAATATACTGTATTTTTTATTTATAAAAAAATCACTATATTTTTTATTACAAAAGATAATACACTGTATTTTTTATGTATAAAAATATACTATATTTTTTATGTATAAAAGATAATATACTGTATTTTTATATACAGAAAAAATACACTATTTTTTATGTACAAAAAAATATAGCGTATTGAATTTCATTAAAAGAAAATATATTGTATTTTATATATTTCATCTCTGTAATGTTTCTATCAAGTTTGAAGCTAGTAAATCTACACATGCTTTAGCCCCATAATCCCTTTTGGATGAATTTGTCTCAAATGTTGTAGTTAAAGTTAATACACTGTATTTTTTTATATATTTCATTTACAAAAAATACACTATATTTTTTATATATAAAAAATACATTGTATTTTTTATATATAAAATAAAATATATTGTATTTTTTATGTGCAAAAGAAAATATACCATTTTTTATATGCAAAAAATATATTGTATTTTTTATATTTAAAAGAAAATATATTGTATTTTTTATATATAAAAGAAAATATATTATATTTTTATACACAAAAAAATACATTGTATTTTTATGTACAAAAGAAAATACACTATATTTTTATGTACAAAAAAATATAGTGTATTTTTTTATATACAAAGAAAAATACACTGTATTTTATATTTTCTGCTCTTTAATGTTTTTATCAAGTTTGAACCTAGTAAATCTACACATGCTTTAGCCCCATAATCCCTCTTGGATGAATTTGTCTCAAATGTTGTAGTTAAAGTTAGCTTCATTAGATGTAATATTGGTGAAAATGAGGTAGTATTAACAAACAATTAGATAAAGAGTTCTAAAAATCATAATGAAGACTTGAACTATTTTCTATTGTTTTCAAAATCTGTCAGACTACTAAATTCAAAGTGTTAAAACAACTTAGGAAGACTTGTATAGGATATGAATGTTATGTACCTCAAGGATTCTCACTTTATCTAGATGTGCCATTTTCTCAATTCTTTTTTTTTTTAATGATGCGGGAGGCATCCTCTGAGTCCCTAGGTCCACATCGAAAGATCAGGTGTTGGTTGAGCAATTTATAGGTGGCGGACCATCTCCACTTGGCATGATGCATTTTAAAGCCGTGCAGGCATAGGAATGATCATGGGGCAGGGAATCCTTATCCCTGGTGGGGAACCGTCCCAAATAGGGAGGAGAATGTAACACTTTTATAACACTGTACTATATGTACGGTAACTGATTAACTCAAATGTCACATTAGAGCCATAGTTATCCGTTTGCACTATACTAGATAGTCCGATAACTTTTTTTTTCCAAACATCATTAACAATCAAGCACTATAACCATAAAACAATTCACACGCAATATTATTACGGTTTATACTTATACATATACATAACCATAATTTTAACATTGAAATTCCTAATCCTTATGATAATATGCATGCCATACCTAAGCCTTGTCCTTGCCTTCCATCATCCTCCATATCTGTCTGCAAAACTTGTTGAATCTTTCTGTCTATGAAATCTGCGCGCAGTCACAATATTACGTGCTAAGCATTAAAAATACCCAGTGATGGATACATTTCTCAAACTTTTCTATCTTAAACACATGTATGCATATACATGTTCATTTGTTTCTCATATTATACCGTCGTTAACCCTTTTGTTCGTTTCTTGTTATTACCACTATGATCTATCTATATTTTGCTAAGATCTTTGATTAATTCTTTAACATTATAATAGCATTACTAATCAATTTACTGCTACTATTCTTATTATTAATACTAACATTATTAACCTATGCATTAACACTATCAATAACATTTTCATCTTCAATGGCCCTAACATTTTTAGACTTATTTCACTTACTGATCATATTCTAATTCAGCTTATAGGCTAATCTTCCATTAACCTTATCACAACTAATTCCTATTTAAGTTCCTTTTTAAATTCCATTAATTTACAAGTTACCTTTCATTTAGCAAATATTACTATTTTTGTCATTGCTTAAATAATATTCATTATACTTTTTATTATACTTATAGATCATACTATTTCTGAATTTTTATTTTTGTCTTCTCCTTACTATTATTAATGGCAAATTACACTATAGTCCCTAAAGTTGTACATTTGTCAAATTACCTTATATTTTTCACTATTTACCCTTATAGCTCATTTTTCCTATCTTTTACTTTTAATGCATGTTATGACATATAAAATTCTGATTTATTCCATACTTTTTACCTAAGTGCAAGGATTACACTTTTGATCCCTATTTTACCACATAATAGGATTCATTTATAATTTCATCCTTCAATTAACATCTCATTTGCTAAATTATAATTTAGTCCTTACACTTTCACTAAATTATAATAGTGTTATTTTTATCACTTATTTACGCTAATGCCACTACTTAAGTTTACTTTCACATTTAATTTCTTTTTTGACATGCAATCTATCTTTTAATCCCAAATATATTATTTTATGGCAAATTACATATTGATCCTTTGAACCAATAAGTTACATATAAAACTACTCATTTTTCTATTATCATTTTTATCCTTTAAACTCATTATTCAACATAGTTGCCATTTATGCACTTAACTTTTATTGAATTATAATATTGCCCTTCAATTATAATTAATTACTTTAATATTACTAGTTGAACTCATTTATGTACTTCATTTACTATTTATTATGCAAATTGCAATTTTTATCCTTAACATGTTATTTTCTTGTCACTTTATACTTTAATACCAATTCTTTTTATTCTTTACAAATAAGTTCATTTACATTTCTTTTTCACTTTGGAATTAACCTTCATACTTTTATTCATTACACAATTATTTAGTCATTCAGATATGCATTCATTCATTCAGTCACTTAAACATTTATTCAGTTGTTCATTTTAAAAGAATCTTCTTATTTTTTCCCCACTTACCTTTAAGGCTTAATTTTTAACACAATTACCATTTTAATCCTTGAATCTTTTAATTCCTTTCAATTAAGTCCATTTTTACTATTTGACTTCCAATTTTTATTGTTCATTACCCCTTATTCACTTTCACTATCATTTTATTCATGAAATTTCATTCATACATTTAATCATTCATTTCAAGTCAATTTCTTCAATTTGTCCCTAATATAAATTTGGCAGAAACATCCGATCCGGATATACAAGATGTAGACCCCACAAGTCCATTGCACCACAGAATGATCCCATAGGACCATTTCAAACACTTTCACTAAACATATAAAGTATAACATATAACATATTACTGTACTATGGGAGACCATCGCGAATCTGCCATAATAAAGCAAGTCATCATAACTTGCACCGCGGTATAGCTGTCTCTGTAGCTAGCCAACTATATTTTGAACTATATTAATCATCAGACTGCTGCTAAAGGCAATTAGTATCCATTATTTTATTCATTCATTTAATACATAATCAATATAATTGTACACTTATCATTCTATAACCATACATTAATATTTTATGATCATTCATGATCCATATTTACTTAGATATCAATCATAACATAAGATATCCTCAAATATATGCACTAACATTTGGTTTTCATAATCACTGCTCATTTCATATCATATTCACAAATATTTCATTTACATTTATACTTATCACTACACATCATTTCTTATCATCTTTTTATATCAATAATCTTTAACTACATTTAGGTTGGTAAATTACATAACCATCATTATAATTTCTTTTTAAAGTATTATATCTCATTATTCTTCATTTAATCAATTATTCAATTAAATTATATACTAGCTAACATATTTACATGCTTGTATACACTTGTACATTCAAGTATATTATATTAATTCTAGTATACTATTTGGCTAGAACTAGAATCCTTCACTCTAAATCAATTCTTTCCTCCATTATCTTTAATTCCATTATCTAATACACTAATTAGCTTATTTTTTCGTAAATATTACTTAAATTCATTATTTACGAAAATTACCAATTTATTCCCAGACTTTTAATTCTTTTACAATTAAGTCCATTATTATACCTTATTTATAATTTTACCACTAATTTTTGTCCTCTCTAAATCTATTATTTGACATACAAATTATCAATTATTCCTTATTTTACCATTTTCATATTAAATTTTATTTTAGTCTTTCAAAATTACAAAAGTTTATTTTTAACCTGTTCATTCTCTACTTTGTCATTTTTATCCGTTAAACTTATTATTTAGATAAATTATCATTTTGACTCTAAACTTTTTATTTTCTTTCATGTAAGTCATTTTTCACTTTATTTTTTGTATTATAAGTGTTTTTTTTTCTATAATGACTAGATTAATCCTTAATTAACATATTTATGCATTTAATTTCCATTAAATTATCAAATATACGCTAGTATCCCTTAGTATTCAATTCAGCTTTCATATTATCCATACCTTATAATTTATTTCTTCTTATTTTAGGCATTTAAATCATCAATTCTAACACCCTTGAACATGTTTATAAGGTTTATTTCAATTTAACATGAATTATACACATAATTAAATAACATACATGATCATACCACTGCACAAAATTTATGAAAATTAAGGAATATTGTATCCACTTACCTTAAATTTATTTTCTCCACACTTTAATCTTCCTCTCCTTAGTTTTACTCCATAAATCATCACCATTTTCTTTAAAAATCTTAAGTGGCCAAATATGTAAAGATATAAAACTATCATTTTACCTACTCCAAAATTAAATCTAATATCACAAATGAGCTCTAAATATCTTAATCTATCTATTAGAACTATTAAACTAAACTAAAACATTCAATTTCTCTTACCTTAATTTTGACAAATAAACTTCAATTCTTGATTTCTCTCACTTCTACTACTCAAATTGAAGGGTGGAGACTGCTATGATATTGTAGAGAGGCTGAAATTAATCTAGAAGGCTTGATTTTAGAGAGAGATTGAAAGAAAGAAGAAGAGAATTAGTGAGAGGAGGGAGATAAGCATACAGTTTTAAAGAAGACTAAAGAGGAAGGCAGAAATCTGGTGTTTTCTCTAGAAAGTACTAATATTTTGGCCTTATATAGGCTGAATTTTTGGGTTGTTATATCAAAGTGGTTGGACCTATTTCAAACCCAAAATTAATTTTAAGCTCATTTAACACATTCTAAATTATTTTTCTCTCTTCGCAAGCTCAAATTCACTCAAAATTAATTTCATCATTCTCAAAATAATAAATTAAACCTCCAAAAAAATTTTCAGCTCAATCGAAATCTATTTTCTATCCGATTCACTCAAACTGATCCGATTAGTAATTTTTCAATGTTACTGTAAAATCATTTTTTCACCATCAAATTATCCTAAATACTAATTAGAGATCATTTGAAATTTCGTACAATTTTTAAAGATCATTTACTATTTTTAAAATTTCGATCAAATTCACGGTCAATCGGTTACTATTTAAATTGAAATCATTATTTTTCTTTTACTTTATAAATTCAATTACTCCTAAAAATAATTTCATAATTCTCAAAATATATTCATTAGACACCATAAATATTTTGAGTTAATCAAATACTATTTTTCGGTCTGTTTCATCTTTATCAGTCCTATAACTTGATTTTCAAAGTCACTAAAAAATTAATTTTTTAATACCATATAATTCTACCTAGGGGTGAGCATGGTTAATCGAAATTTTGGTTAACCGAAAAATCGATCCGAAATTGAACCAATTTTTAGGTTAACCGAACTAAAAGTTTAGGTTTATGATTTTTACTTTAAAAACTGGTGGTTAACTGATCCGAAACCGAAATCGAAACCATATATATATATATATATATATATATATATATATATATATATATATATATATATATATGAATTATATTTTAAATTTTACATTTATATTTTTAAATTTTTGTGTAAATTATAAATATTATGATATATAATTTTGTAAAATATATATTTTTAGTAAATAAATATTAAAATTATGTGAATAATTAGCGTTTTGTTGTTAGTTTTATATTGAATATTTTTTATTTTTATAAGTAATTATGAAAATTTTATTTTTATTTTGATTATTTTAATGGATATTGTATTTAATTAGTATTTTTTCATTTTTAAAGCATTTTTAACTATTAAAAATAATATTATAAATTGTATAATTTATTAAATTTATATATTAAAATTTTTTAGTGGTTAACCGATAAACCAATCCGAAAAATCGAGTTAAAAACCAAAATCGATATAGCGGTTAACCGATAGGAATTGACTGGTTTAAAAAAATTGGTAACGAACCGGTCATGTTTATCCCTAATTCTACCCATTAATACGAATTCATCCATATTTTCAGATTATTTTTCTGAGATCCGTAACATATTTTATGGTCCGATCAAATTGGATCAAATTAGTCATATTTTAAATTTGGGAGCGACTAACCCTTTTTTAATATTTATTTTCTCTAACTTTCTAATGCCTTTTTAATGCCCAAACAACCTCCGTTTGATTTCAAATTTGAACCATGGACTCCACCTAATATCCTCTTTTCAATGGTCAAATAAATTATTCTTCAAATAGGGAAGGTACTATTCACCTCGGTATCACTATACACACTTGGAATACGACTCCCGACTAACCAAGCATTTGAGCCATTACAGGAAATCCCCAAAAATTTTTCCCGTGGGGCAGAGAAGAGGGAAAAATATTCTCTTACTTAGATTTTGGGGTAGGGACTGGGATTGTGATCCCCGGCCCGAAATTTTTTCATCTCCAAAATTTAAGAATTAAATTTAATTATATTTATATAATTTAGTTTTAAATTATATTTAATTTTAATTTTGTCAATTTTTAAAATTTATATGAATTTGATTTGTAATTGATGAATTTATATTTTTTTAATTATTAAATGTTAGATTTCAATTACAATTAATTATTAAATATTATATTTTTAAAAAAAATAAAATATTTTTTATGTAGGGACGGGAAGGAAAAATTTTCCTCCTGAAATACTTTTGAGGATGGGCCTGCTTCCTTGCAGGGCATTAGGTGAGGAGCCATTTCCCGTCCCGTGATCATCCATATGCAAAGGAAGCCCGAAGTAGACAATTTCATGCCAAACGCGTGCCCTCCTAACCTGCCCTGCATTAGGTGGTATCAGAGCTGGCGGTGTGGGCAACCATATTATGGATTCAACCTCTGAGCAGTGTACAAACTTCTCTTATTTCCTCCTAATTCCATAATCCATTATAACAAATCCGATTTTAAAATCACAGCGTCAACGGCTATAATTTTGAACCCAAATAGAATAGCTTCCTTAATCCGTCTCTCCATAAATATAGCTTTAATTTCTTTTTAAAGCTAACGTATAACTATATTCTCTAATATGTCAATTTAATTGCTTTATAAATTTTTATTAAAATAGAGAGAATGGGATTTAGTTAATTCTATCCTGATTAGTTTCTTATGCAATTAACTAAATATGGAATTAATAAGAAGTATGATTTAGTACTGAAAAGAAAAGATAGAAAATTAAGAGGAAGGAATACAGATCGGGAAAGGAATTAGATGCTACTTAATCAGGATAAATGGTTTCCTCATGCCATTTGACTTTACCAATTGAATATTAAAAGCTGTAATTACAATTCATTTTGGTAACCATCGGCGTTCGAGTAGATTTATTGAGGAAATATTTTTTATTTTTTTAGAAGGCGGCGTGTGGTAAATAGCAAGCAGATAGGAGAGTTCAATTTGTTGTGTTTTTTAGTTACCAATTCCAGACATCCATATTTTATAAAAGTTTATTCTAAACTTGAATAAAAGATCCAAATTTAAATTATTTAATTAGTCAATTGTCAATTCAGGTGCTGCAATCAACGTTAAGAAAAGAGATACTAACAATAATCGGCCAATGGTGTAATGCCAGAAGAAAAAGAATATGGCCATCCCAACTTCACAAGTCATGATACAACATGAAGAATATAATTTAAAAGCCAAGTCAAATGCAATTTTTTATTGCGTAACATCATCCTAAGGGAAGGAGGTGATTGAATTTTCAAGAAACTATTCAACCAAATTATATAAAAGTAAAAAGATATACATCACCAAAGACTAATTCACATTATTATTATTATTATTATTATTATTATTATTATTATTATTATTATTATTTAACTCCTTCGGTTGACTCAAATTATAAGAAAAAATTGAATACAAATTTGAAATTTTTCGATTTCATCAGATAATAAATAAATCAATAATCAAGATTTGCGCATAATAATTCCATTACAAGTTATTGAAATAATTTCATATAAAAATATTTTAATTTTCAATAACTTTTTTTATATGAAAATGAAACCTAAGATTAATTAATATGTCTTTTTGAATACTTCATAACTTTTTCTATTAACTAAAATTAGATATTAGGGTTAGGGAAATAAACCTCAAATAAAAAGTGCATATCATAATCAATTAATGCAATTAATCACATGAATTTGGCTGAATTACAAGGACCAGTAGGACAAATAAATAAAAATGGTAATAAGGTCAAATAAAAAAAAAAGTAAATAAAGAGAGAGGAGGGCAAGAAATAAAATAAAAAGTGGGTCAGAAATCAGAAACAGATACTCGTTGAGAAGGAGGCAATTGCATGTGCCCACATGGCTTCTTCCATCTCCACATTACAACTACAACTCCACACTCTTCAATCTTCATCCGCCCTTTTCTTTCTTTTCATTTAATTACCACACCCAGCTCTTCAATTTCTCCTATTTCCTTTCCTAATTCATCTTCACCTACTCACACTATGAAGGAACACAGCGATGGCTTTGTTCGAGCCGATCAGATTGATCTCAAGAGTCTCGATGAGCAGCTCGAGAGACATCTCAGTAAGGTATGGACCATGGACAAGACTAAGAAACCTGAAGATTCTAATCTCTCCGCCGCCGCCGCCGCCGACGACTCTGTCCTCCCTACTACCAAGATTAGTGCTGCTTCCTTTAAGAAGCAGAGGCAGGAATGGGAGATCGATCCTTCTAAGCTCATCATCAAGTCCGTCATTGCTCGTGGTACTTTTGGTACCGTCCACCGTGGAATCTATGATGGCCAGGATGTCGCCGGTCAGTTTTTATTTTTGGATTTAGTTTCTAATTAGAGAAGCTAATTGCAGTTCTACCCCTTTTTACCGTTTTCTAGAAAGATTTATTTTTTGTGATTTTTATCCTTTTTAATCGATGCTATCTGCAGCTCTTTAGAATCAAAGCTTAGAGTCCTCTTTTTTTTTTTTTTTGTGCTAAAATTTAGTTTAATTTGGTCGGTCCAACATTTTATTAGGTGGACCGCTGTTAGCATTAATTTTATTATGTCATATCCTTTGATAACTCAATTATGCAGGTGATGCAATGTCCTTTTTTTCTATATTAGGCTTTTACTTTTACTTTTTCTTTTTCCTTAAAATTTCGGAAATGAAAAAGCTTGGAGGAAAAATACTGGATTTTTATTGCAATTAACTATTATTATGGAGGTCTTCTCAAAAAAAAAAAAAAAATATATATATATATATATATATATATATATATATATATATATATATATATATATATATATATATATATATATATATATATATATATATTATTATGGAGGTGGTGGTCCTTGAGCAAAGTAAATGTACTCTTATGGAATCCGTGAACTTTGCACGGGTTTGGGTTGAAATTGTTGGTTTGCACCAATAATTTGGATGATGATGTTGTATTTTCATACTTTCATGTGATCCCAGTTGTTACTTAGTGCCATGGCAATAAAGAAATAATATATATATATATGAAAAATAGGTGTGGTAGCAGGAAATTATGTTCCTGCGTGTCAAAAGTTTGATCATCGTTTTTTTTATTATTATTTTTTTCTTTACAACTTTTTAGATCCCATATTCATTAATTGCTCCATTGCAAAGAGTCAGGAGTGAGTTACTTTTGATGCAACCTGATGAATTCATAAAATTTGTCTTTATTGATCCTCAGTTAAGCTGCTTGATTGGGGTGAAGAAGGCCACAGGACTGACGCTGAGATTGCCTCACTAAGGGCAGCCTTTACTCAAGAAGTTGCTGTTTGGCATAAACTTGATCACCCCAATGTTACTAAGGTAGTTTTTCTTATTTGTTCAGTTCTTTTTTCTTTCCTTTTTTTCTTTTCCTATAGAAGATGCAGAAATTATGTAATTATGAGTTTCTGTGTACTGCACATCTCTTTGAGTTTTTTTTTAGTTTATGGGAAGTTTGGACTCTGTTGACTTCTTGTAAAAGTTTGGTGGATTTACAGTGGTCATGTTCCTTTATACTGGCCTATACTTGCTTCAATTTTCCTCCTGTAATTGATTTTCTTTCAGTGTAGTCTTTGTCACTTTACTGATAGGGGCATAAATTTCAAGTTTTTGTCCTCCTTTCTTTTGCTGTCTACTTTTTAATATTTTCCGGAGTCATCATTATATTTTAACTTCTCACAAATTATCCATCATGCATACTGACCGTTTTCTATTGCCATTCAAGTGCATTTAGTTTATCTGGGCATCGAACTGGTTCTGTTATGGCTAGCTGCTGCTATTCAATTATCTATAGGCTAAAATTGGAGGATTTGGCAATAAGCAATTTGACTACATTGCTTCTTCTAGAACCATAAAAAATTTCTAGAATTCTTTAATCATCTTAGAATTTTGATGACATCGGTGCTTCAACAGCATCATTATTTTTGCCTCCATTTGTTACCTCGACTTGTCTGTTCTACTGATTTTTCCAATTTTTACAGTAGCGATTGTAATTATTACTTGGTAAAGTAGCAAGACTAATGGGTTATGGCAATTAGTCATCTTTTCTGACTCTGGTTTTTCCTTGTCCAGTTTATTGGAGCAACTATGGGATCATCGGATTTGCAGATACAAACTGAAACTGGCCACATTGGCATGCCGAGTAGTGTATGTTGTGTTGTTGTGGAATATCTTCCTGGAGGTGCCCTAAAATCTTACCTTATAAAGAACAGAAGAAGGAAGCTAGCTTTCAAAGTTGTCGTTGAGTTAGCACTTGATCTTGCCAGAGGGTATGCTTCACTTCCACCCCTTTTATTTTGTTTTGGCAATTTTAAGAGTGATTCGCAAATCGTTTCCCTGGTTAACAGAGCATTTGAAATTCACATTGGCTTTGTTGCAGGTTGAGCTACCTTCACTCCCAAAAGATTGTTCACAGAGATGTAAAGACAGAAAATATGCTGTTGGACAAGTCACGCAAAGTAAAAATTGCTGACTTTGGAGTTGCTCGAGTTGAGGCTTCAAATCCGAATGATATGACTGGAGAGACAGGAACACTTGGATACATGGCTCCTGAGGTATAGATATTGTTTGTATATTAAGTTTATTTCTATTTCTAGGAGGTCAAATACAGTCTTATTTTATAGATTTAAAGTGATGGAGCATTTTAATGCAAGAGGATACGTACTCTGAGATGCGATCCTGCTACGGAGCAAACTTGTGATTGGGATGAGATTTGTATTTCAGTGGCAAAACCTATTTGAAAATATAGTACTGCAATGCATACCTGGCAAATTACTCTTTAATGGCGTGAATGACTAATGCTTTATATGGGTTACAGGTTCTTAATGGTAATCCGTATAACAGGAAATGCGATGTGTATAGTTTTGGCATCTGTTTATGGGAGATATATTGCTGTGATATGCCATATCCTGATCTTAGTTTTTCAGAAGTGACTTCAGCTGTGGTACGCCAGGTATAGTATATTTTCCTTTTCCTAATCTTATCTTCTTGTTACACTGCACGATTTCATTTAAATATTCAGAGAGAGTGGTGAACTAAATCCACAGTTTTGTTGTCTAACCATTCACATCTATCGCAGAATTTGAGACCAGAGATACCAAGGTGTTGTCCAAACTCTCTAGCGAACGTAATGAAGCGATGCTGGGATGCCAATCCTGACAAGCGGCCTGAAATGGATGAGGTTGTCGCCATGTTGGAGGCCATTGACATATCAAAAGGCGGGGGTATGATCCCTCTTGACCAACAGGGCGGTTGTCTCTGCTTCCGCAGGTACCGAGGACCTTAAGCTATATGGTTGCTTGCTTTTGAGCTATGTAGATCGAATTGTAATTAAAATGGAGGTGAGGAGATTCGGAATATGAAATGGTAAAGAATGGAAGAGTGGATATAGAATGTGATACCTAATCACATCTCTTTTGATTGGATGATGTGAAAAATCTTTTCTATTTTTACTCCATTTCATCAATATTTTTTCGAGGGGGGATTTTCAGATATGTGTATTTATTTGGCTTCACTGCCAATCTGGCATGTCTAAGGTCACCCTTTTTATATGATATTAGAGAATATTATTGTTAAAATTATTATGGTAACTAATATTTCACAACCATTTGCTTGGTGTACATGTATACTATTGATGCTTATTTTGTTCAAGTTATAATACCAAGAGTTTCTTCAAGTGATGCCATGATAAACATGTGCTGCTTTTAAAATGGTGCTATGCCTACGATGCATATCTTTGAAGTTTTCTAGTGGAAATCTTTGAATACTTTGTTTGTTTTTGGATATTTATCTCCATTGATTTCAGGTCTTCAAGAAAATTATGCCAAGTTTTGAAAAACAAAAATTAAATTTTATTTTTGGTTATAAAATGCCATTGATGGTGAATAATCTCATAATGTCATGCCCTTTTATTTTAAAAGTAAAATAAGACAATTTCAATAAATTAAGTAATAAAAATTACCATTCTAAAAAATTGACTTTAGATATGCAGCGTACGGATTCCTTTTCTCTTGGGTCCCCAACCCATCAATGAATAGGCAATATAGCAAATAATAGCTAGTAAAGGCCCCACCCAAGCCATGTAAACTTTTTGGTCAAACTGATGAGCCTAATTGAAAACAATTTTCCATCAACTGAAAAGTCCATGTACACCTCAAATAACCTTTTTTTTTTCTTTTGTCATCCTAAAGAAAGTAATTAAATAAATAAGAATAAAAAAGATTAGAAATTAAACATGATCAATGGTGGAGAGTTCAACCACAGACTCAGGTGGTTTATCTCTATCTTTGTCATCATCCCATTTAGTCGTCCTGCAGTATACTCCATACAGTATGATCTGTAACGCTCCTGATACTGCTCCCACGCAATTGGGAAGCTATAAAAATAAAACACCGATTTTATTTTTCAGTTCAATTTCATAAAGAGAAGAAGTTATGTTTTTAAATGTTCATTTTCTTACAAACAATAGTTATTTTATGGCTTTAAAAATGGTATAAATAAATTGAAGGAAAATGCTGACCACAATGTTGATATCAAATCTAAGGGCTGAATATATAACCCAAATCACTCCATTGCATAAGGTAGCAAAAGAGAGGCAAAGTGGCATATACTTTACACTCTTTGTCTTAATCACCATTCTCTGCAATAACATAAATAAGCACAAATAAAATCACAAGGATTCCATATATCTAATATGATAAAGATGGAGCGTTGGATAACAAATTTCACATACCAGGACAGTTAATGGAGAAACATACATAACTATACCCAGGATCACACATATAATTCCCACAAATACCGATCTTTTCTTTGTGGAACTGAATACCATCAACGTTATTATGATAACTGTAGTCAAAATAATCACTTCAATCGCCAGTGCCATGGAGATCTTACGCTGAAATTATGAAAAATTAATCAAATGAAAAATTAAATTAAAAATAATAAGAATATTTAGAAATAAAACGTACTCGCGTCTTGCCAGGAGAGAACATGAAGAAGATGATAACATAGATGAGCTCTATCAATAAACCAGCAGAGTTGATTGTGGTGACAAGAATTGAATTTTCTTTCACAATCGGTAGCCCATAAAAGGACCAAATTGCACAATTGAACAAAGTTGCAATGTAAGGGTCTGGCTTAAAATCTTGCACTGCCTTTTGCTTAAGTATCTTGATAAATGTTGGGCTGCAATGGATTCATGTGATGTGATTAATTAGACTAATCAAGAATAATATTATAAATTCACAGTCAATTTAACTGTAAAATGCTAACTTACATAGGAAAGAGAAACAAGAATAGAGATATTATATTTCCTGTAAAAATGAAATCGAAATGCAACGTTAAAGAAGGGAAAATAATTAAAAAAAGAAAATATATGATTAGGTTATGACGACCAACCAAAGATGCCTACAACAGTTCTAATAGTATCAATGGCAACCATGCTTAAATAAATTTGATACTTGTAGAATTAAGAACTGAATGAGAACTAAAAGCCCCCTTTGCTCTTTCAAAGAAAAGTAGATAATTAACAATTAAGTCCCATAAAATAGTGTAGAAGAGAGGTTAATTAATTAATTTTATAAGATTAGAACTTGGTTAAACGATATTAGCGATGTTTAAGGTGGCTAAGTCTAGCCTACTCTCCCTTGCAAAACTCTTGCAATGGAAATCTAATAGATCCTTAATTCTCGAATCTAGTTTTGGTAAATACTCCAATCTGTTAATGTAGCTTTTATTATAACCTGGCTTGTTTTCCACTTACACTTGAATCATTATAATTTAAACACTTTTAATTCGAATCTACGCTGAATAAATTTACAAAAGTTGCCTTCCAATTATTTATAGATATTCCATAATATTTAGTATCTTTTTTTATTACAATTATTATCATCTTTAATTACAAAATTCAGAGACCAGGGAAAATTAAACAGCGTATTAAATTCTGAATTGGTAGCAATATGGTATTACCATATTTTAGATTGCTACGAACTTGGATTGGATAAACAGGTAAAATTGGGATGAGATATCTCCTCGATAAATTTCTTGTAAGGCCCAATTTGACCCAAAGATAAATGAATCGGTGCTTTTCCAGGGCCTATAATTCTCAAATTTAATTTCCTTCCATCCGTCACCAAATTTGGTAAAAAATAAAAGCATCTGCAAATCCTAAAATTTGGTAAAAAAAATATAATTTAAATACTAAAATTTTATTTGTTGCAATATAATCTTTTAAGTTTAAAATTAAAGTAATTTAATTTTTAAAATAATATGTGTCCAATTCTTTAATAATACGCGTATCAAATTTTTGAACGTTGACCGTTATTTTAAAAACTAAATTGCTTCAATTATGGAACATTATGAATAAAATTTTACCAAATAAAATTTGAAAATTTAAATTACACTTTTTGCCAGATTTAAAAAACCAATTTGCACCTTTAGCCAAAATAAAATATTAAACTTTGAATTTTGCAAAAGAGTGTATAATTTACAAGTTTTTGGATATAGTTGTTGTTCGTAGCTGAGCTAAAGGGACATTCTCAAAGTTCAACCTTTTCTTCTTAATTTTTTCCTTATAACAACTTAGGAAGATTATTGAATTTCAAATCAAGTTAGAACACAAGACACAAAGGAATTAGCACTAATGTTACTTTGCATTTATCCAAAACATTCTTAGGAATGGGCCAACTAAAAATTAATCATACCTGGATTGCAGTTGGATTTGAGAAAAGATTAACGTGGAAGTGTTAACCAATTAATCACCACCCACCATGAATTGTCTTGCTATTTTATATGCACAAATAAATAATTTAGATAAGTACAAAAGCAGCAACAAAAACTTCTTATACATTTGTTTCAATCTTAATGAATAATTAATAAAATATAATAATAAATGTAGGTGTCACGACGCCATCAATTGATGGGAAGATAATTAAAGTTGGACTGATGGAATCAGTGGCTGGTATTTATTAATACCCACCCCATTTTGTTTTGAATCTTCTTCCTTGGAATCTTTTCCAACCAATCAGGAAAAAAATATCTCCTCATAATTAGGATGTTATTACGCATGATGCATTGAATTAAAAATAATAGTATTATTTTATTTTTTTCATTAAACGAGTGCAAATTTATTACTTTCCATAAATCAAATAAACCATTCTCCAAATCTTTATGTTACATTTTAAAAAAATAAAAATAAAAAGAAATGTTTAATGTTGTAATAAAATAGAAAAGTCATTGTAGGATGATGTCAGGATTTGAATTTTGAAGCCAAACGATGGAGATGCATTGCAGCTTCAAATTTAATAAAGTAAACAACCTCGATCAAACATCGAACGGGAGCTTTCATAAATCTTAGCCGTCCAAAAGAGCATCAGTCTCTACGAATCCACGGTTCGGATTTCTGGGTTTGCCAATTCCTAATTTAACAAAGAACCTTTTGCTAGATTTCATTTTCTAACTGCTTCTTTATTTAACTATATAATCCCTCAAATCGTTTAATTATCGCAAACAAACGTCCATTTTAATTTTATCTATATTTTTTTTCTATAATTTGTCAGTATCCAATTTAATTTAAATATATAAAATTAATTAATTCAAAGTCGGATATACGACTAAATTAAATTTACATTGAATAAATCTGCAAATAAAAGTAAAATGTTAACTTCTAAAGATGCATATAATTTGGATTTGAATAAATTTGTTGGAGTAGGACAGAATAAATGGGATGTCATAATAGGAAAATAGGTTCGTAATAAATATGGAATATTGGTAGAAAGAAGAAGAAGAAGAAGAGATAGGGAAATGTTAAAGGTCAGGGTCAATGGGGTTATTGGAACATGCCAGTGCCACATCTTTCGAAAACCAGAAGTATATTTGTTTATTAAAATCAGAAGCAAGCTGTTGGAAGCTAAGTTTAATTTGTATTTATGCCAATGCTGGATCTAAAATCGAGGTCATCCTTCCAAATCATGTGCCATTGAAAAACTTATTCTATTCTATTCTATTCTGCCTTAGAATTTCAGTTTCACATGCTCAATTCAAGTCATGGCCCAATCTTTCAAACTGCTGTCAGAGTACCCAAAATTAAAGCCCTCAGTCATCAAAATCACATTTAAACATACTCATTTCAAATTGAAATACCTTGAACCAATTCCATTATTGTCAATTTATCAGTAAGCCATTTTCCTTAAATTTTCCATTTATATTTTTCCCAAGACATTACCATCACTGTTATAATAATAATAATAAAAGAAATGTTTAATAGCTTGTAGGTTGAAGGGCTAATCAGTAATTTAATATCGAATTAATAATGAAATTTGAGAATTATTTGCCATCTTTAGCTGCTCCCTCAAATTTAGCAACAAAAGAAGACAAGAACGTCCCACTTGTACCATTTTATACCATCATTTTTATCAGATTCAGTTCCTCACCAAACTTATTATCCTCCCTCCTTATTCAACTTCACTTCTCCAAGACATCAGTTCTGTTTCAACCCTTTCTTCGCAATCTTCCCAATCTTATTCAAATAAATCACTATGACTTTGATCCATGTCTTTTGCTTGTCATCAAAGTTTTCAGCTTTTTGGATTCCAACTCTCTCCCCAAGCTGCTGTTACAGATGATATTTCCGGAACAGAAAATAAAAGAAAAAACATTTATCGGTTGTGTAGAATATTAAGTTTGAGTATGATGGAAATGGAAATTGTGGTGTCTTTAGTGATATTTTTAGTAGGTGTTGCTGTTTTAGCAATGATTCATCTGTGCGTTGTAGCAAGAGTTTTCAGGAACGGATTTGAGAACAGCGAGGACAAGATTCCAAGGCGCATCTCCAGAGAGGACCTCAAAAGTCTTCCGTGCTTCGATTATATCGCACCACAAGGAGAAGATTCTATTTCTGGGGATTGTGCGGTTTGCTTAGAGATGTTCAGCGAAGGAGATAAATGCAGGTTTTTGCCAAACTGCAACCACAGTTTCCATGTTCAATGCATAGATTTATGGTTGTTGAAGACTTCTTTATGTCCAATCTGTCGAACAAGAGTCAGTCAGACTTTGAGCCAACAAACAAGCATTTCGGTTTCTGTTGCAGTTGAATTAACATAGCAATTGTGGGCTTGATAGAAACTTAACTAGGGAAAGGTGTGCGATAATGTCTTATGCCTGAGGTTTTTGCAGTCTGGTCTGCCATCGCCCTGATGACATAACCAATTCCCAGGATTTGTCAAAATTTAAGAGTCCTGTTGTGTGTGATGCGGATATACTCGACCAATTCCATGGTTCATAATAAAACAAAGTCTTTCAGGTTTCTGTTCCTCGGAAGGTCCACCAGCTCTAGTCCCATTCAAGCTCTGTTATAAACTCGGACACACACAAAAGGTACCATGCCAAATGCATGCGCATTCAATTCGAGAGCGGACAAAGTTACTAACATGAAATTTATTGCCATATGCGCCTCGTACACATTTTTCTGTTTCTTGTGATAATAAATCTATTGCAACATCGGATCACGAAAATCTAACACAAGATTCAGATCTATGCCCATGGCTACTATGAACTGAACATTGATAACATTCACAATCATATTGTCAAGAATGCTGAACGCTCAGTGCTACAAATGAAGTAATCCGTCAAGTGCAGAGAACCCTAGCAACTAAAATCACATTTCCACTAGTGACACATAATTGTCTGAAGTTCCATACAGCAAGAAACTTGAACTGAATTTCTGATCTTAATAGTACACTGATTCTTATAAACCATAAAAATAATGAACATTGTTTAGCTCAGAATAACAAACTGATACTCAGAATAGTATGGAAAGAAGTGGCGAATTAGAGGATCAATTTTTGCTACCGTTCTCCAATTCTCTCCTCAGCTGCAATGAGAAGTCATCATTCACATCATCGTCATCCCAATCATCTTCCCACTGTTGTGTCACCTCTTTCCCTTCCTCCTTGGCCTCCCACTCTGCCATTAGAAACACAGCAACAAAACATGCTAAGTTATAGAGCTATAAAAAGTTATTTAATTGTAAACAACAGCAGAAAGACAAGCCTAACAAATCAATAAAAATTAACAAGAATAGAAACAGCAATTGCATTGGTGTCACAATACAAAGCAAGATAATATGCCATATTTCTGCTGCATAAACTTGTGAGCTTGGTCACTATTAATAACTCTGTGGTTTTCTTTTCCTAATTTCCTTATTACTTCAAATTTCCTACTAAAAAATGCAAATTTCCTTTGTTCAAAATCTACACAAATCATATATAATCATTGTACTCTTTCATGTCGCCTATGGCTTTTATCTATCTTTCAAAGCAGCAGCAGCAGAAGCCTGTGAAGAACATTCTTAAACAGTTTTCCACCGGCTAACTATTCAACCATCACAAACAAGACAACATATTCAGGAAAGAACGACACATTGTGGACCTGAACTATATGTGTTTCTATTGAGGCCCTGAACTTTTATACTTTCAGATTAAACCTTCAACTTTTATTTCATCAAAATTTAACTCTCCAGCTCTGACAGAGCCCCGTTAGTATATCTTTTACTGTAATTAAATAAGGATTTAACATTGGCAAAATAAAAGTAGAAATGTCTAATTCAAACAATGAAAGTTCAAGGGCCCAATAAGCAAAACAACAATAATTTAGGGGCCAAAATATGCATTATAACCCTCACACCAATAAAGGGGGGGAGGGGAGGGGAAGGAAAAGAACGCCATTATATCCATAGTAAAGCTAATCTCAGAGCTCAAATGTCCAGGAACACTAGCAGCCTACTCCATCGGGAAGTGGATAGAGGAATGAGCTGTTTGAAAATGTTCAAAATTAGCTGCACAAAGGAGCCCACATAAGCCAAAACCAATATCTCATTTCCTAGCATGAACTCTGAGTTCCCCCATTCAGGAGATTAGCAATGCATCTAAAATGAAAACAGAATCACCACCAAAATGGACCCAAAAGTCAATGACAATGAACTAGTTTAAACACGAAATTCATGTAAATAATACGCAATAACAACAAAGAGCCAATCAAGCTAATCAATTTCAAAAAATAAATTCAAACAAACCTTCATTAATCTCAAACTCTTCAAATTCATCGTCATCCTCGAAGAGATCCATCTTCACGTCCTCTGTAGCAGCTTTAGGTTCAGTCGCCATTTATCAGCGATCGCACAAAACTTCCTGCCGTTCCGTATAGTTATAAAACAAGAAAAAACTCAATCACGCAAATATACCGAGATCCAAATAGATTAAGCTAAGGAAAACTGAGGTCAGATTTTAATTTCCATTGATTTAAAGAAGAGATGCTAATTTTTACCTGAAGGTAAAGGGAGTTGAAGGGAGATCCGAGCAGAACCCTAACTTCACAAAATTGGAGTTTTTCTTTTGACCTTGAGATTAACAGAAACTCGACAAAATTCAGGAAGCACGTATAATAGAGTTACAAGGAAACGGCGACGTCTGTAAATGGCAGCAAGAATAATGCGCCTTTAAATCAAGAAAGATTATTATTATTTTCCAATAAATATATGTATATAATATGAAAATAAATATATATCTGAGATTTTCAGCAACAAATAGATAAAAGGCTCAAATTTTATTTTTTAATTGAAGAAAATTTAATATATGAATGGAGAATGAAATTAAATGTTTATAAAAAGTTTATAAACATGACCTCAGCTTACAATATCCTGAGACAATCGCATTAAACCAATTTATTATTCGATACAAAAATATAATATTCTAATTTTTGCATTTTCCATCAAATATTTACAATATTGTTTGATACAAAAATTAAAACAATTAATATTAATTTGGTCCAAAATTTGTTAATCTTAGAACAGAAGACAAGAACAGTTGAAGATTATTTTAAGAATTGTTGTTGTGTCCTTTTTATTTCTATAATACAAAAGAATCAAATTACAACAGTGAGACGGTATCCAATCAAACAAATACAAAACTGAATCATATGACAATTAGCTCTTACAAAAACTGAGCTAATAATTACATGATATTCAGTTCACTTATGTAACTGAAAACATCAAACAAAACATCTTCAGTGGAACAAATGTATTTACACAGAGAAATGTAACACAATTTTAGGACAAAATCACCACATGCGAACTCTTTGTTCGCACGAAGCTGAACCTGCCGATCTTGAATAAGCTGTTTCCCGATATTTATGCAACATTTTCATCAAAGTTCGTGCCTTGCTTCGAGCATGAGAAGTACCGTCTGTTGCCAGAGAATATAGTGGACTCATAAGACCAGAGTCCTTCGATAATACCTCGATCACATCTTCACCTCCATTTTTCCCTAGAAACAACAAAATCGAAACACAATACTCTTTACCAGCTCTACATGGCAGAGATTGCAAATTTTTAATAACCGTAGAGATAGCTGAAGTTTGCAACATCATTGCTGTCCCTTCAACACTCTCAGCTAGAGCTGCAAGAACTGCTAATGAATCTCCTACAAGTTCTGCTTTATCTGATGAATTTATTATGTCAATCAGCAATGGAACAGTACCCGATTCCAGCACTCTCTTATGGTTTCCTGGGTACAAAAGCAGCGCGAAAATGGACGCCACTGCATTCTTCTTCCCACAACTTGGCCTGTCCTTGATTAATTCCACTAGCCCAGGAATTGTTTCGGGCATTTCTCCGATTAATTTCCGGTATCCTTTGACTGAAGCCAAGTAAAAAATTGTTGCGGCTGCTATTTGTTTCGCTTCGAAACTTAATCCTCGTTTAAGAACTGAAAGAATAGGTTTTAAACCACCGCTATCAATTATGACCTTCTTGCCATTAGCATGCTTTGATAGCTTTAACAAAGCAGCAATAGCATTCTCATGTGTAGTTCTATCCGGTGAAGATAAAAGGTTTATGAGAGGTAGGATAGCGCCTGCTTCAATTAAACAAGATCGGTTATATATGTTGGATTTTGCGAGCAATCGAATCTCATATGCAGCCTTGTTTTTCTGCTCGGTTGGCCCGAACACCAGCCTTCTAGCAAGAAATTTAGACAGAAATTTCATGGCTTGTGCTGCTGCAGGGCTTCCTGGGACGATAGTTCTGGTGATATCGCGAGTTTTGCTTCCTGATTTTGATAGAGAAATGCCATTGTCATCGCAGAATTGTTGAATTAGCTTCCGGAGACTGGTATTGGGGACTAAGTCTGTGTTTGTCAGCTTCTCTCCTGTTTTTGGACAGATTGAATTTCCAGCTTTGAGCCATTTTTCTATAGAAGATCGATCATAAGTCTGCCCTGTCGATACAGTAACTGGATCAGTCATTAGCTCAAGCGAGATTGGGCACCGGAAATCTTCAGGATTTAAGCAACTTAGGATCTCCATACTGCTTCTCACGTTACTCTGTTCGTCATTTCTCGAATCCAACGTATGGAAAATCACTGCCCTGCAGTAGCTCATCAACCCCAGCAGATTGCTTAAAAATGGAACCTCTCTTTCCTTACAGTCTGAGCATTGATACCCAATCTCTTCTTCCAAGAAATTAACTTCCTTAGCACAATCCGTCCAGCCCCTAATTTCAAGATAATCAAGAACCTGCTTCATAAAGCTTGAGTCAGGTTCAATTCCCTTCTCGAAATAATTTAATATCCAAATAACTTGTTTGGATGCCCATGCATCTTCAGGGTGTAGCTCGAATTTCGCCTTGCGAGCTTGCCTTGCAACTAATTCAACTAATTCCTTAACTTCACCACCCACATCTATCAAACTCAATGGCAAAACATCAAGCGCTGTGGAAATTGCTCTACTTAAAAAACGAAACTGTGCTGAAACAAATTCTGATTTCATCAGAATCAAAAGCCTAGCACCTTCACGAGTACAATCTTCCAACAAGAACTGGATTTTCTGAAAGGTTAGGTGGAGCTCAGAGAAGCAAAGAATCACAGAATCTGATAAAAGCAGTCTCCGGTCTCTGATTTCTTCCAAGAATATAAGAAGAATTCCAACTTGTCTAATGGATTCGCGAGCATTCCTCTTCTGGGTGGCAAAGAATTTGGAGTTGAATTTGCATATGGCTTCCGAGAGATTGAGTAAAGAATTCAAAAGAGTGGTCAGAGAAATTCCTTCGCAGGGATGAACCGCCGGAGTTGTAAGAATCCGGCGATCGGTCCGGTTAAATCTTTGGATCATTAGCAGGATAAGGAAAAAAAAATCAAAAGAACAGATGAACTCTGCTCTGCCCTGTTTTTCAAAAGTTTGAATGTGAATGATGGAACGGAAAGGATTCGGTTAGCAAGCAAATATAGGAAGCGGGTAACTAGAAAATCTTTGTGAGCACGTGGCGAATGTTCGTGCGGTCAGTAATACATGTTCAAAGACACGTGGACGGATGGTTAAGGGAAGCTAGGTCAGTTAGTGAATGGATATAGTTTCGGTGTACGGATAGTTTTAAGGCGAGTTGAAAGATGGCACAGACGTGGGCCCTCACAGACCGACACAGACACGTGGACAAATAACAAGACGACATGCAGCTTGGGGAATGGGGCGGTCAATATCTTAAAACTTGAAGAAGCAACTTAGCAATAGCATGCAGGAGGAGACAAGTAAGATATTAATAGGAAATTAAATAATATTTATTATTTCGTTTTCGGCAAGAAGAAGTAAATTCCTTAAGAACTTTGGATAATGGTGGCGCAACATGATTAGCCTAGAAATATGCAAGTTTTAGAGGTTAAATGTAGGTGGTTATCTAAAATCAAATCAATAGTGTTATATACGGTTGAACAATTAATTAAGTAGTGGAAACCATCTTCAACTGGTGAATTATTGGAGCCATGGAAAGTTAACATAAAAAACGAGTTCTTATTTCTTATCCCCATCCAACAACCCCCCCAAGGACAAGGAAAGGTATGGGACTTTAAAGTGTGGCTCCTTATGTCACCGCCCTAACCATAGCAGCATTATTCAATGCTCAACCGTGATAACCACAATTGAGGACCGACATATAGATTTTCATATGATTAATTAACACTATATTAACACTTCTTTGAATCGACCGTTCACGAAGAAAAAAAGACGATAATATAAAATATTTAAATATTCGAATTTACACTAATTTTACATTTCAAAATTGGACTCAAATATGCGGTGGACAACGTTACGTTGCACTAATATGTCCTCTTTTGTCATGAAACTAATGTTGCATTGAACCTAATTTCTTACAAAGTTGTGGTTGTCTGAAGTTGTTTGAGATTTTACTTGGATAGTTATTAGTATTTCTTATTTAGTTTCTATTTTAATTTCTTACAAGCTTTTTGTTTGTCCTAATAAAAATGAACGACATATGGTCAAAATTAACGATAAAATCTGTTGACTCATTCTTCTTTTTTATCATTTTGTTGGCTTTTGTTTTCTCAATAGTAAGTTGAATTAAATAAATAAATAAATATGTTAGACTCAATTGGATATTTTCACCCCTTTCTGTGAGCGCGTTTTCCTTTCTAAAGTTTTTGAATCTTTCTGCATGGACTGTATGGATTAAAAATATTAATTGATACACATACATGAGAACAATTATCATTGAGAAGAAAATTTTGTTCTAGAGTTTTCGAATTGGGAGATTTTTCAGATCGAATAATTGTGAGAGAGAGATCCATCTGGCTGGAAGTCGACGTCTCTATTAGGAATGATCACGGGACGAGAATTTTTCGGCTTCGATGGAGACCCATTCCGTTCGGGACGAAAAATTTTCGAAATTTCCTCCGTGCAAATGGAAACAGGAAAAAAAATTCTCGTCCTAAAATCGGAGGTGGGGACAGAAAATGGAATATCCGTCCTGTGGGAATCCCTGTCCCGCAAAAAATATTTTTTTTATTTTAAAATATAATATTTTATAAATAATTAAAATTAAAATTAAAATATAACTTAATTTTATAATTATTAAATTTTAAATTATACTTAATTTTAAATTATTATTAATTTTAAATTTTTTATTTATTAAATATTATATTTTAATTTTAATTATTTATAAAATATTATATTTTAAAATTAAAAAAAATCGAGGAATAAAAATCCTCGCGGGATGAAAGCAGGAGAAATTTACTCCCCAATATTAGTGGCAGGAATGAGAAATTTCCGCTACTGATGAAGAAATGAGTGAAGGAAAATTTTTCGATCCCGTTCCGTGATCACGCTTAGTCTATATTGCATATTTGGTTACTCGTTTCATACGTCACTAATTACTCTATTTTGTGGCCACAAAATCTCTCTTAATTACCTCTAAATTAATGATAAATAAAAAAAAAAGCTGATGATGTTGACTAATGGGACCCATTCGCCCGTGAACGTGGACCAATCACTCTTGGACTAATGTACGAGCTCGTTTTCTCCACATCACGACAATAATTTAGTTGTGATTAAGCTAAAGTTTGGACTATTAGTATTATTTTAGGGTAAATTGAAAGAATAAATAATATTATAAACTCCTGTTAGTTGTTATTATCATTATTGCTGTCATGAATTGAAATGTGAACGTAACGTTCATGGGTTAGTAGTACGTGTCTCTTGTCATTTCAATATTCTTTCAAATCAAGTCATGCACGGGTTGAGAAGTGTTGCTTCACAAATTATATATATTTAATCAATAAACTTTCTAATTATTTAAATAAATTATTTAATTATAAATTTAACGTTTTAATTCGAGTGTTCTATGGACAAAAAGAAAATTGATGAGTTTCAAAAGCTGAACCTCCTTGAGTTAAATTTTAAAATTAATATAAATTTAACCAACATGAAAATTTTAAACTTAATTTATGTTACTATAACTAAACTTTGACATAATAAGAAAGTTAATTAATTAATATTTGGAAATCTAAATTCATTTATATAAAAGTTTAAAAACCGATTCTAATACTCCAAATTCAATTGATGGGTAAAAACGCAATATACTAATTCGTTATATTTTCCTATTTATTGATTTTTAAACTTTTTTTTTCACCTCCCCGTGATGATCTCAAATATTAATGTGAAAGAGCTAATAAAAGTATCTAGAGGGATCCACTTTGCTTTCAGATTTCTAGCTGGAGTGGAGAATGCAACACATTTGTTTTTTAATTAATTGTTGATTTCAGTACAGTCTAATCAAGCTTAATATATTATTTTTTGTAAGGCTAATCAGACTTAATATTAGGGAAGGAATATAAGTCCTAGAAAGAAAGAGTATATTAAAAAAATAAATCCGTGATGAAGCCGATCCCCATTGAGGATTCGTCTAGAATTGAATTTGTTCCACCCACTTGGTTAACTAGATTATAATTTGCGTGTGTATAATGACTTCTCTAATTAGCTCTTCAAGTTATATTATGTATGGAAAATTTTTTTAAAATTATAACTAAAATTATTTTATAAATTAAATTAATGATGAATTGCCACCTATAAATGGTAACTATACCTTATTTTAATTTCACAAAGATATATGTGAATAAATAATTCTCGAGTTAGGTAAATACAGCCTCTTGTGTATATAAATCTAAAAATTAAAATTAAAGGTAATAGCATGAAAGAAAAGAAAAATGTTGTCATCTCATTTGTCACTGTGACTTGCTTCCACATGGCAATTTCTATTATACTAATATTTTACGCGTCTATTTTGGTTTCATTATGCTAATAATTTCATAGCAGACTCACATATGTATCCCATTATTTCCCAAATTGACGAATTGAGAAGTGCTAATGCATATGTCAAGTACGTTTTATCGATTTCTACATTTGGGTTTATATATACTCAAAACCAATCACTCTCTACCACGGTACTTTAGAATTTATATTTAGCTAAGTTTCACGGACAGTTTTTGTAAGAAAATTATATATCACGATATGCTGCGAAAAATAGATATAAATATCTCTTAAAATAAAGATCATAAAATCGAAAATAAAAATTGATTGTTTTACATTATCGATAAAGTCTATTATCCACATGTCATGAATTATGAGATAAAAGCATAGATTCACGAACTAAAAATCCTTTATACAAAGAGATAATATAAGAGAAGACAAACCGATAGAGTTTCGGTATCTCTAATTTTCTCCTTCCTCCTTCAAATGAAAAAACTAAATCCTTATATATGGCTCTAATTAAGGAATACTTAATTTCCTTAATAATAATGAATTAAATTGGTAGTTACAATATTAATAAGGAAATAATAAATATGACAATACGAAATTAATATGTAACTGTCCATATTAATGCACACATAAATGATAGATTTCCTAATCAAGGCAAAAATTAATATGGAACTAATTTCATATAATTTATTTTCTGTTCCAATATTATTTTTATTATATCGTAGCCAATTTATCATCTCATGAGTCATGAGTATATCCCAAACACCCTTGTAAGTAGGCTACTTCTCTATCCGATATGCTCAATCATCTAATAAATAACAGTAAATGTTCACATATAAATATTTACACTCATGTATTGCCAAATAATGAACTTTATTATTATTATTCATAAATAATAATGTTAGGGGATCACATAAACAGTACAAGTCAAATCCTACGCAACTTTTGAGATCTAATGTGTCTCTCAAAATACATCTCTCAATACAGGTTTTGTTAATAGATCTGCAATCACATCCAGCGAGAAAATACACTGTAAGTTCAGTTCTCCTAATATAACAATATCTTCGATTTATTGATACTTAATGTTGATACATCCATCAATGACTGACTGTCACCATAGACTATCATTGGTTCCTCTAAGGCAATTAATGCTAAATGATTCACAAATCGTTTCAACAAAAACTGCCTCTTATATTGCAGCTGAGAAAGCAACAAATTCAGCTTTTAATGTTGATAGGCTACAAAGATTTGTTTCTTGCTACTCCACTAAATGGCACCCTTGCCAAGCAAGAATACATAACCTGAAGTAAATTTTCACTCATCCACATCACTTCCCCAATCAACATCTGAATATTCTCTCAATTGTAGATCATTTCATTAAAAATAGGGAGAATAAGTTGCAGTATCTCTGAGGTATCTAAGTATTCTTTTTACTGCTTTTCAATGTGCTTTGTTTGGGTTAGATTGATATCAAGTCTAGTACACAATATTGTGTACATCAGACTACCCATGACATTGGCATACTGAACATTCCTCATATGTTCAATCTGCTCATTTATTTTAGGACACATACTTTTGCTAAGAAACTGATTTTTCGTAATGGGATTGTCAATGGGTTTACAATTTTACATATTAAATCGTTCAAGAACTTTGTTAATGTATATCTCTTGAGACAATGACAATAACCTTCTCGAGCGATCTCTTAAAATCTTAACTCTAAGGATATAATCTTCTTGACCCATATCTTTCAACTCAAAGTTGGATCACAATCAATCTTTGATAAGATTTATGTACTTTATGCCATTTTTTAGTATCAGTATGTCATCTACATACCAAGTCAAAATGACAAATTTATCTTTAGAGCTTTTGTGATAAATACAATGGTCTTCATCAATCATGTTAAACTCATTTGACATGATTGCTTTATGAAATCTCAAATATCATTGTCTCGAAAACTACTTTAGGCTACAGATTGATCTCTTTAATCGGCAAACCTTATGTTCGCTGCCTTTTTTTTTAATGAGAAAAGCAGTCTTTACATCTATTTGATGTAGCTCTTGGTCCAAACTAGCTGTCAAGGTTAGAATTAACCTTATCGATATAAATCTAACAACAGGTAAAAAAAATTTCTCATAGTTAATTCCTTCCTGTTGTGTAAACTCCTTAGCAACTAGTCGAACCTTGTATCTTTTGATACTACCGTCAGCTTTTCACTTTATTTTGAAAACCCACTTATTCCCAATTGGTTTGTGTCCTTCAAGTAGATTAACCAGTTCCTAAACATGATTCGATCCCATGGAAGCCAATACTTCTTCTATTACCTTAATCCATTTATCTTTTGCTGAGTATTCTTGTGGGATAATTAAAAAAACACGACATGAAACAGTTTTCTTTTTAGATTTTTTGTAATTTTGATTCTTGATAAACATGTCTCATATATTCACCATAGTTCGAAATGCTCGCACTGAAATTAAGCTCTATGCTCCCACTCAAATAAAGATCCTGAATATCTATACTCCTACTGAAGTTAGGCATGATCATCCTCCCACTGCAGAATGGATCTCGAACATCCGAACCGTTGAGAAAAGAGTGTTGACCTTCTTCTTCAATTTTCAATTTTCCTCCCACTCGGATGGAGAGATCCGGTTAGTTCATCTTTTTGAGTTTCATAAAAGTAAAGTCTCAACTTACTTCGCCCAACTTAGAAAACTTATTTTTCAAAAATATGATGTCTCGTGATTTAGATTTTGTTACTGAACTATTTGCTTGTTCATCCATAAACACGTATCATTTTGATACCTCAGAATTTCACACAAAATACTCTTTTTAACCTCATGGTCCTCATTTGCCAAATTCATTTGAGGTATTATGGATATAAGCAACACAACCCTAAGGTCATCAATGTCTCAGGTTGAATTATCGACCAATCCATAACTCATAATAAGTGGAAGCAACAAACTTGGAGGGCACACAGTTTGGAATACCATTTTATTATGGAGTTCGAGAAATAGACAACCGATGTTCACTCCCTTTTCATCACATAAAGCTTTAAATTCATCAGAAAGATATCATCGATCATGGTCGGTTCTTAAAGCTTTAATTTTCTTGTCTAATTGATTCTCAACAAGACTTATAAAAGTTTTAAAGAAACTAAATGCTTCAGACTTATGAGAAATTAAATGGACATGACCATATCTAATATAGTCATCTATATTAGTGATGAATAATAATAGGCCCATGCCTTGCTGTAAAATTCATTAAATCAAAGACATCTGAATGGATCAATTGCAATGGAGTTTTGGTTCTAGTTTCCTTTTTCTGAACTGTTTTCTCACTAGTTTTCTTTACGGGCAATGCTCATAGATAGGTAATTCAAGATTATTCAAATCACCTATCAATCCTACTTTGGCTAGCTGACTCATTCAGTTTTGGCTAGTGTGGTATTATCTAGCATGCCATAATTTCACATTATGCTCATAATAATGTGAAACAGAAGAAAAAATTAACGAAAAACTAGTAGTATTTTAATAATCAGGATCAATATCCATGATAATGAAAATGTTCAAAACAAAACCAGAACCACATTAAGCATCATCTAAATATAAGCATGTGTTGTTATCCTTAAAATGTAAATGAAACCTAGTTTCATTAAAGTAAAAATAGAAACTAACCAAATAAAAAAAATCTTGATCTTTTTTATCGCAAGGTCCATTACTTCTGGATCTATCACCCACAAATCATGAAATTTAGTAAAAAGACATAACTAGATACACAGATTTTACTCACTCATGAGTCAAGATGGTGTGCCTATTGGGATACATTAACGTCTCTTACACAGTGATCCTTTTATTGACAGTTGAAGAAATATTTCACTCTTGAAGTATTTATCATTTTATTACCTTTGGATATTATGTGATTCTATTTTACCTTTTGCCTTTTAGACTTTCGAGCCTTTCTTTTACCCTTACCACTAAAGCTTCTATTCTTGTTCTGGTTAGAACTTATTTTACTAGAACATAACTATGCCACGTACGCTACGGCATTGATCTTAATCACCGCCATACAGACCTTTTCAAGCTCAAAATGACAAGCAACATTCTTAAATGTCTTAATCTTGTCCATATAAGTTAGTTGCATCTTCATATGCTCCCAACTTTAGGGTAAAGAATGGATAATAACTTGGATCTATTGCTCATTGATAATTTTATGATCAGATTCATTAAACTCACATATTATCTTATCCATCTTTTAGATGTTCCCGCATTATATGATCAGACACTTCTGATTAGTATCAAAATTTGATCACTAATGATCGAAACTGAGTCAAAAGTGTATCCCCAAATTTTTCTGCAAAGCAATCCATAGATCCATTGCATTTTGATAGTTGCAAAATTTGCTTAGCAATATCGTCATCCATTTGCACTTAGCAATATGGTACGAGCAATGGAACATCTCTTTTCCATGCCACATAGGCATCTCGATCCTGCTTATTCTAGACTATGGTGCCATGCTTAGATTCAATCATAATCAAGTTTAAGGTTTCTAAAATCTCTTGCTCTTTAAGCACATATTGGATGTACATATTTCATTTGGATCATCTGATCACTAATGGAGTAATTGTTGCACAATATTAAGGAGATCAAGCAATACATTATATTTGCTATGCATCTGAAAAATTAACCTAATAAAGTTATCTATTAGGCCCAAATTCGAAAATGTTACTTAAAGTTTTCAATTACTCTCTAAGTCCTAATGTCTAACCTTATCGGTTAAAATTTTATGCATAGTAAATATCGATTGTTGGATATTAAGTTCTTAAACTTAATTCAGGATATTATATATAAGATAATCTAAGTCTTAACTCAATTACCATGCAATCATTTTACATATAAAATATTGCTAAGCAATTAACAATAAAATAAACACATTCATAATAAATGTTAAATGCCAATAAAATATCCAAAAGATAAATAAACTCATTTATTTAATAAATCATTAAATATCCAACAATCTCAAAAAGAGAAAACATTTAAAATAAGATAAAAACACACTTGT
This sequence comes from Excoecaria agallocha, assembly GCA_037975025.1. NCBI lineage: Eukaryota > Viridiplantae > Streptophyta > Magnoliopsida > Malpighiales > Euphorbiaceae > Excoecaria > Excoecaria agallocha. The sequence continues at coordinate 41,170,307 of CM075809.1, forward strand.
CTTTAATATAGTAATAGGAAACATAAATTCTAACCATAAATCTGTTAACCATTAATAACTTGATACTCATATCAATAACTCAGGAAACCTAGAATGTGACAAAACTAGTCTCGTCACTGGAAATGATTTCTCGACCTTTTCCAACAAATCAAGAGGTATGCCATAAAATCAATGATGAAGTCATGGACGATACACACAATGTTCGCTTTTGAGCACCATCTCAGATTTAACATTGCTTCTCAACACTCCTCTTTTGGTCACTAAATATAAAAACTAGATAATGATTTTCTTATAAATTTCATTTTCCTTTATCCAGACATCAACCAATCAATTTCTCATATCTGGATGGCAATCAAAAGAGTCTTTCATCACCTTAAACAAGGTCCTGTCAACACCTCCTCTGTCCAGTCCATCAGTTCAAATGCACTCTTGCATCTTTTCATGCATACACAAAATATGATGCATTATTGCATCAATATCATCAGCTTGAACCTTTTTATGCATCATCATTTTGCAAATCGTTTGCACTTTTGCTTCAATTTCTATAATTACTTGAGAAATTTGTGAACATTTAAGAGTTTTTATCTTCACCATTTCTGTCACACATAACATAAAATTAAATAGTAAGTACACTCATGCACAAATATGTATGATTAAAACTCATTTCAATCCAAAAGATAAAGATAAACTGTTACTCATAACAGAATATAAACAGTCAATACACCCATGTACAAACACACATATAATTGAAACTCATTTCAATCAATAAAAAAAGCAATATCCACAAAATATAATTTTCAAACAAATTTAAAAATTTAAGAAGGCAGGAAAAATAATTTTCTCAATTTTTATCAATTTTAAAGTAATTTTTATAGGAATAAAATCCAAAAAATATTTTATGGTCCTCAAAAAATTTTCAAAAAATGACCAAAAAATCAAAAAATTTGAGAAAATTAGATTAAAAAAAAATTGAGCTGATTTGGAGGTCGGAGGAGGCCGTACGCGCCATCACGCGCTGGAGAGGGTGGACCTCACGCGCCACACGCGTGACAGACGCACAACGCACAAGCTAAGGAACTCTACCATGTGGCGCATCCTGACTGGGCCATATGGCGCTGACTAGCATGATTCCCCCCTCCCACCCCCCCACTGCCACATGGCAGTTACTGACTGGACCACGTGGATCTTATATGGCGCCAACTGGACTGATAAAATTTACACGTGGCATGACTCAATAAGCCATGTGTAAACACCAACAAGCCACGTATTAGCACCGCAGGCTGCCACGTGGCATGACACATCATGCCACGTAACAAGACCCCCCATGTCACGTGTCAGTCCCACATGCTGCCACGTGGTGACACGTGTCATCATGTGGTTGGTCCACGTGGTACCATGTGGACCCTATTGACATGTCAGCTAATACGTGGCGCTTCACCATAACACCACATGTCGCTTTTCCATTAGGTTACATGGCTGAGTGAAGTTTCACTCAGCGCGTGTTGGAGATGCGCCCAGTGTTAGTGTAAGCCCTAGCCCCAATACATTGTAACGAAACACTTGATATTAATAAAATGAGGCATTTGTTTTATCCTTTGTATTCCTATGCATATCAATTGATAAAACTATCCAAGAGTGTTGTTTCGGTTTAAGTTATCATGTGTGAGGCACATGGATTGTAAGACCTTGAAACAAATGAGACATCATTCTAAATATCCCTAGTCAGTCATTGTTATGGGAATAACAAATGAATTAAGACTAGTATGCTCTCTCTGATCTTATGAGTTCTGTCTTACGGATCATTAGGACAAGAGTGTCAATCAGAGATCATAGATACATGTTAAAGAACATGGTATCTAGATTCGATCCGCTCATGAGAACACTACATGGTACAAGTCATAAGTGTTTCTCATATGCAAGTTTTGTATCGGAGTTCTTAGACCTGAAATCTCTATGAAACTCTTTATGAATTACTGTGTACTTTGACATACACCTAACGTGCTCGTAACAGAGTGACAAGTACGGGTATGATTGGGTATGCACTGATTCATGTTAGAGAGCATGAAAGAAGTGAAGGGATTATCCCTCTCGATAAGAGAGAAAAATATCACCGGCCACTTGATCAGTGAACTGAGAAGTGTATGGCCATACCGAGATGAAATAATGAGTAATCATTATTTATCTGAGAATTCAGTGTCATTGGAATATCAAGAAATGAATTAATGTATATAAGGATGACTAGTTCCATGCCTTATATTAATTCTGATATTTATGGGTAAGGGACTATGTGAAATTGCATTAGGTCACCAAATGCCATATGCATTTTCATTTAATTTGGAATGCTATAATATCTTGCTAGAGAATATATATAGCCTTTGAATTAATTTATTAATTCATTGCCAACATTAAATGGACTTATAGGATCGCACACAAAGCATTGGGCTTAAAATGATTAATTAAGTATTGGGCATTAATTTGGGCTTTTAATTAAAGTCAAATTAATGTATGTAATGGGTTATAAAATTGCTATTGGGCTTTGGTCCATGAGAGAGAAAAATTCAGCCCACAAGGTTTAATTTTAATTAATTAATTATGTTACATTAATTAAGTTAATTGAGTATTAAAGTCTAAAGGAATTTAAATTAAATTAAATCACTTATTTATTTAATGAAGTAGCCGAAATTTCAAGAGATAATTCAAGGAATTTCGGCACATGGCATTTATTTGAATTAAGTGATTTCATTTATTTAAATGTCTTATGTTTTATTTCAAATTTGAATTTAAATTCAAAGGAGTTTAATTCAAAATATATTACTTATCTTTAGGAAGTGATAGAGTTTGAATTAATTATCTTAGGATAGTTGAATTCAGATTAATGACTTGCCAAAGGATAAGCATATATATTAAAAGAAATAAAACCCTAAACCTAATTTTTTGGCGGCATGAATAGTAACTCGTGAATAGTGACTCTCTCTCTCTTAATTCTTTTGTTCAATTTTTCACAAGGAGAAAGGATTGTTCCTCATTCTCTTGTGTTATTGAGCAGTAATAGCAATCTAAAGAAGTACAAAATCAAGTTTTGTAGCTTCAAACTATAACCCTTACACAATACCGAAAAAGAGATCTAGCAATCTCAATTTTAAGCCGTAGGTGCAAGTGTGTGTGTGAGAATAGAGGGAGTGGCGTAAAAGGCTGTTCCTTGGCATTGGTGATTGAGAACTAAGGAGGATAAAGGCATCTTAGTTGCTGGACATCACAAAATCAAAGAATAAAGGCATCATCTATTGTAAGTTTTAAAAACCCTAAAATTGCATGTTTTCGTTCCTAGTTTTGGATATGTATGGTATGCATGATAATTTTTTGTTTTTCCGCTGTGCTATCATGATTATCATACCATGTCATATTCCATCAGTGGTATCAGAGCCTAGACATGCTTATTTTAGTGCTTTAGATGCATGAAAAAATTAATTAAAAATCGTTATTTTGAAAACATGCAAATCTGAAATTTTCTATTTTGAGTTTTTTGCATTGTTTTAGTGTAAAAACGATTTTAATTGATTAGATAGGTATTATAATTAATATGACATGTTAATATACTGTCCTAAGATGTTATTAGGGCTGGTAATGGTCGGATTTAATTATTTATACCTGATGGTACATGTTAATTATGAAACTAGGTGCTAGTTGGCATGTAAATTGCTAGTTTAACAACTAGTTTTCAAAATTAAATGTAAAAACGTTTTTGGCATGTTTGTAAGTGATATTTAAAGATTAATTATCAGGTCTGGACATTTTTTAAATTTGGTTTTAATTCTGGTCCATGACAATTTAATTGATTAATTTTAAAATCACTTAAAACTATGACTAGTTTGTGTTTGTTACATGTTTAATCAAGATTGTTTGTTTTGTTTTGATTAAAATGGTAAAAACACATTTAGATCAGATTTGTACAGAAATATTAAATCAATATTTATGGACTTATTTAGAATATTAAATGACTCATAAAATTGATTTAAATATTTGTGCATTTCATGGCATTACATAAGCATTAAACAACTAGTTTTGTTGTTTGTTTGTTTTTGCATGAATGCCGTGTTCTATTATATGTGTTCTTCATGATTTTATTTTTAATTCATGTTAGCACATATTATATGTATTTTTAATGTTTATAGGCTGTATGACATAAAATTAAAAATGGCAAAATTGGAAATTATACTAGAGTTGATTTATGGCACAAATCTAACTAGTTTGTGTTTTGGGCTTTTAAGAGAACTTATTCAATAAGAGGATTTAGTCCATTGGGCTTCGGCCCAGGCCCATCACGGGATCTTCTCTTAAAGGTTCAAGTACACAATTTCCATTAATGGGCTTGGCTAAATTGATTAAAATTGGACTTTGTCTGATCCATGAATGCTATGTATATTTATTTGCTTGTTTGGTGTGATGAATGGATATGCATGGTGCATTCATGGGCCCTGGGTTTTTGTAATTAAATATGGCCTGCGTGCCATTATATTTTATTGTAAAAGTTTCATTTATTTCTTAGAATAGAATTTATTTGAAGACTTTGTAAATCAAGACGAAGCCCATCGGAGTGGAGAAGCCCAACTCGAAGATTCTTATGTAATAGTATAGAATCTTAGTTGTAGGTTTTTGGGCCCATGTTTGTCACGCTTTACTTTATGCAATTATATATATATGCATGCTATGTATGGATGACAAAGCGTATGCCATGTAAGCCGTAATAAAATGAATCCCTAAAAATAGTAAGTCACAAAGTTGCCTTCCTAATTCGAAACATGTCAAGGCATCGATCATCGGTCACGTAGACTAGGAGTCCTAGATGCGCCCGATTATCTTTGTGAGGCATGGGTTGTGAATGTAGGTTGGACTTAACATGGAATGGGATGCTCGGACCTAGGCAACTAATAAATGGGTTGTGCTATAACATCTTAAAGATGTTAGCCCATTTGATCCAAGAGTCATGTACGAGACATGATTGGAGTTTTCCTACCTAAGTAACTTAACTTATTAGGTGTACAGGCTCAGTTTGACTAATAAGTTGTTGTAAAAAGTGGATCTTGGCCCACATTAAATCACTAACCCGAATTATTTAAGGGGATATTAATTCGGTTTGTGGGATCATTAATAAGACCTCATTTAATCTTGCTAAATTTTATTGTAGATTGAAAATGGCATCTTCAAATAACAATTTCTCATTGTGATCGGTCCTTGAAAAGGACAAATTGAATGGCACCAATTTCATAGACTGGTCTCGAAACTTAAGAATAGTTCTTAAGCAAGAGAAAAAGTCGTATGTTTTGGATGCACCCTTGCCTGAAGAACCAGGAAGGAACTCCTCTGCGGTTCAAAAGGAAACTTTTGAGACCAAGAAGAGCGACTCCAATGATGTGACCTGTTTGATGCTGGCCACTATGGTGCCTGACTTGCAAAAGCAATTTATGGACCAAGAGGCTTATGTGATCATGGTGCACCTCAAGGAGATGTTCCAAGAGCAAGCTCGTCACGAGAGGTTCGTGACAACAAAAGCCTTAATTTCTTGCAAGATGGCTGAGGGTACTCCTGTTAGTACCCATGTACTTAAGATGAAAGGGTATCTTGATACTCTTGAGAAGCTTGAGGTACTAGTGCCAAAGGAATTGGCCACTGACTTGATCTTAGGATCATTGCCTGCTGCTTATGATCCATTTGTGATGAATTATAACATGCATGCAATGAACAAGTCAGTCACTGAGCTTCATGGGATGCTTAAGAATGCTGAAGAGAACATTCGAAAGACCAATCCCGTTCTAATGGTTCAAAAGGGAATTAAGAAGGGACCCGCTAAGGGAAAGGGAAAGGGAAAGGCAAAACCCAAGTCAAGTGGGAGTGCACCTCAGGCCCAATCCAAGCCCAAGGCGCCAAAACTCAAAGAGAGTGAGAGCACTTGCTTCCATTGCAACAAGATAGGGCATTGGAGGAATAATTGCGCTCTCTTCAAGGAAGAACAAAAGAAGAATGGAGCCAAGGCGTCCAGTTCTGGTATTTTTGTTGTTGAAATTAACCTTTCTATTTCTACCACTTGGGTATTGGATACCGGTTGTGGTTCTCACATTTGTTCAAATGTGCAGGGGCTAAGAAATAGGCGGTTACTTGGGAAGAATGAAGTGGACCTCCGTGTGGGGAATGGAGCACGAGTTGCTGCCATGGAGATAGGCGACTATCACCTCACTTTACCTTCCGGACTTTGTATTGTTTTGAATAATTGTTATTATGTGCCTGCTATGAGCAGAAACATTATTTCAGTTTCATGTTTGGATAATGATGAATTTGATTTTGTTATTAAAAATGGCAATGCTCATATTCGTCGCCAAGGCATTTCTTATGGCAATGCCATGTTGCAAAATGGCCTTTATATCCTTGATTTACAAAACAAAGAGTCGATATACAACATTAATACAAAGAGGGTTAAATCAAACGAATTGAACCCTACTTACTTTTGGCGTTGTCGTTTAGGACATGCAAACGAAAAACGCATTTCAAGACTCCACAAAACTGGAGTGCTTGGGTCATTTGACTTAGAGTCTTATGACACATGCGAGCCATGTTTGCATGGAAAAATGACAAAGAGTCCTTTTAACAAGAAAGGTGAAAGGACTAATGGCTTATTGGAACTAATACATACCGATGTATGTGGACCATTAAGTACACAAGCTAGAAGTGGTTTTAGCTACTTCATGACTTTCACAGATGACTTCAGTAGATATGGCTATGTCTATCTAATGAAGTACAAGTCTGAAACTTTTGAGAAATTCAAGGAGTTTAAGAACGAAGTAGAAAACCAACTTGGAAAAAGTATAAAAGCCATTCGATCAGATCGAGGTGGCGAATACTTAAGCCAAGAGTTTGATGATCATCTAAAAGAGTGTGGTATTATTTCACAGCTCACTCCTCCTGGAACACCACAATGGAATGGTGTGTCCGAAAGGAGAAATCGAACTCTGTTGGACATGGTTCGATCTATGATGAGTCAAGCTAATCTTCCTATCTCTTTTTGGGGTTATGCATTAGAAACTGCTGCGTTTCTATTGAACCGTACTCCAACTAAAGCAGTTGAGAAGACACCATACGAGGTATGGACTGGGAAAGAACCTAATATGTCTTTTCTCAAGATTTGGGGCTGTGAAGCACATGTTAAGAAATTAACATCTGACAAACTAGAGTCCAAATCGACTGTCTGCTTATTTGTGGGCTATCCCAAAGAAACAAAGGGATACTACTTTTACTCACAAGCCGAGAACAAAGTATTTGTTGCTCGCAAGGCTATTTTCTTGGAAAAGGAGTTCCTTCTCAAGAAAGACAGTGGGAGTAAAGTAGAACTTGGAGAAATTCAAGTGCCACAAGCTCCTATAGAGGATGAGTTGGAAATGGGATCAAGTTCACAACCAGTTGTGGAACAAGAACCCATTACACAAGTACCTAGAAGGTCTGGTAGGGTACGTCAGGAGATTGAGAGATATGGATTTCTAATCACTGACAGTGACACTATTGAGTTAGTAGATCGTGAGGATCCTACTACCTACCGAGAAGCTATTGAAAGCCCATACTCGGATAATTGGCTAGAAGCCATGAAATCTGAGATGCAATCAATGTACGATAACCAGGTTTGGACCTTGGTTGATCCACCGGAAGGTGCTAAGGTAATTGAATGCAAGTGGCTATTCAAACTAAAAGCTGATAAGACCTACAAAGGTAGACTGGTAGCAAAAGGTTTTCGACAAACTCATGGTATAGACTATGACGAAATCTTTTCGCCTGTAGTCATGCTGTAATGCCTATACTAGCTAATCCAGGTTACTGTTACTAATTACATTCATTAACCTATTCATCAGGTGACTTATCAGTTAATTATGCATGCATAATAACATACACATCATACATACTTTTCATATGGAGGGCCCACTGTTACATATTCTTGATCATTCTTACAGAACTTATAATTACATGCCTTACATATATTTACAAATACATTACTGATAATCAAAAGAGATGCAAACTTAATTATATACATTAAGATGCAAGTTCTATTCTGAAATTGGCTTGGAAGACTGTTGGCTTTGTCCCTGAACACACGGTCTACCCTTCAAACCTACACGGATTAACACCCGTGCTAAGCTATAAAGCTTAGTGGGGAACAACTAAAAACATGTTGATAACTACTCACAGTAGCTATCATCAAGCATTCCTCAATAATAAAACACAATATAACAGTATCTTCAACAATATACAGTAACAGATATCAGACTATATATGCATATCATTGCATAACATTTAATGTATAATTTATCTTATCAATTTGCCTGCTTAAATTCATGTGGGAGTGGATAACGGGTTCAATGGATACCCAATGGTATCAAAACAGAAGGATACCCGTAGGTATCTAACAGAAGGATACCCGAAGGTATCTAACAGAAGGATACCCGAAGGTATCTAACAGAAGTCTCACGTAGAGACAAGTCCCATGTAGAGACTTACAGAAGACTCATAAGAGTCAAATAGAAGCAGCTGCGATGGTACCCTATAGGCATGCCTATCTATCCACAACCAATACTCTAAGTGCAGGCATAACATGTTATATTTCATCTTTCATGAAATATCATCATCATAATTCAATATAGCATTATCAAATGCTAAACAGTACCATATTAGATATTCTCATATATATATATATATATAGCATGCTTAAGATTCACATATTGAAATTCCATGAAATAACTCATGTATGTTTCTATTATGAGTAATAGAAACTCACCTTTCAATTAACAAGTAAGCCTTGCATTCATGGATATTCACTTTGCTACATGACTATCATTTAGGATGATTTATAAACTTAGGAAGGGCTTAGACAAGTCTGTACCATAAAAGAAATCAAGAAAGATACATTTCTGAAAAACAGGGGAGGGTCACGGTTACTATGAATTTCCTGGTAACCGTGAGCCTAACATTTTATAAGGGTCACGGTTACTACACATTACCTAGTAACCGTGAGCCAAAAAGCCTTTCAATTCTGGACCTCATACGAACTACCTCACGGTTACCAACCATTTCATAGTAACCGTGAAGTAGGGTGAAAAACATGGGTCACGGTTACTAAGAAATCCTTAGTAACCGTGAGATAGCTTCGTTTTCGCTACTGGACCAAAAGCTAACTGCCTCACGGTTACCAAGCCTAGGGTAGTAACCGTGAGGTGTTACGAGAATGGGTCACGGTTACTATGAAATCCTTAGTAACCGTGATCCATTGCGTTTCCTTCGGTCTTAAACTGTCGTTTTAGGAACCTCACGGTTACTATGAAAGTCATGGTAACCGTGATCCCTAAACCGACTTGAGACCGATTAACAGTCTCGAGTTCAAAGCTATTTTTGACCTGTAAAACAACATTTTCAGGCAAAATGGCCTTCAACAAAGTTGTAGGCCTAGGTGTCTAGTTTTCAAAAAATCAAAAATCATATCAATAGGACCTGTAAAACTCCAGTTATGCAAGAAAAACCACAGACTGCTCAAAAGGGCAAAAATCACAACCACAATCAGGTTTCAATACCGATTTTCACTATCATGCAGTGAAAATCAGATTCCAGTCTCTTCTAACAAAATCAAGACATGCAAGTCTAGTTACTAAATCAACTGGAATTTCCATATTTGAATAACTGTAGCTCAAGTTATGAGCAAAAATGTACAGACTAGTCAAATAACCCTTAAAACAAATTTTCATATTCTTCAAACAAACTTTGCATAAAAGCAACTCTAAACCCTTCTAAGCTATAAATCATCCATAAAACACATGAGAGAGGCACACAAGCTTTATCTCTCATGGCAAAACAATATACATACATGCATAAAACACTAAGTTCCCATACCTTAATTGATTTCCACCAAGCTCTTCACCCTTGAAGAGTTTCTTTTCCTTTCCTCTTGCTTGGTTCTCCTTCTAACATAACATAACACAACTCTATGAAAATCTATCAATCTAAACCAAGAAATACTTATTAAAGGAGAACAAGTGGTCTTACCACAACCTTGAGCAAACTTTTCTTCTTTCAAAATCAACAAAAATCAAGAGAGAGAGAGGATGAGAGAGAGAATTAGAGTTAGGAGTTAGGGAAGATGAAAATGGTGAAAAGAGACCATGAGTTGGCCGGCCACATCTCCTCCTAAATATCCTATTCTCAATCTCTTCTTATTGGTCCAAATGTCAAGTTTAAGCCGAACTTGGCATTTGGTCCCTCAACTTTCCCTTAATTCAAAAACTACCCCAAAACTTATCCTTTAACTTTTCAATTACACCCTTCAATTAACATTTATACTTAATTAAGCATAAACACTAATAATTAATTAGTGATAATTCTACTAGGGTGTATTGCGGGGCATTACACATGCTCAAGTCTATTAGGATCTTGCTTGCCATAGCTGTATATCATGATTATGAGATATGGCAAATGGATGTCAAAACTGCTTTCCTCAACGAAAATTTACTTGAGGATGTGTATATGACACAACCTCAAGGTTTTGTCAATCCCAAGCATCCTAAGAAGGTTTGCAAGCTTCAAAAATCCATTTATGGATTAAAGCAAGCATCCCGAAGTTGGAATCTTCGTTTTGATGAGGCAGTCAAAGAATTTGACTTCATCAAGAACGAAGATGAGCCTTGTGTGTACAAGAAGGTTAGTGGGAGCATAGTAGTGTTTCTGGTCCTATATGTGGACGACATCCTTCTCATTGGGAATGATATTCCAACATTGCAAAAGGTTAAGCAATGGTTGGAAAAATGTTTCTCAATGAAAGACTTAGGTGAAGCCGAGACAATACTTGGTATTAGAATCTATAGAGATAGATCGAATCGGCTTTTGGGACTAAGTCAAGAAAAGTACATAGACAAAGTACTAAAGCATTTTAGTATGGGAAACTCAAAGAAAGGATACATACCTTTGGCTTTGGGAGTTCCTTTGACTAAAGAACAGTGCCCTAAAACCAAGGAGGAAAGGGACAACATGAGTAGAATCCCATATGCATCTGCTATTGGATCTATCATGTATGCTATGTTATGTACTAGGTTGGATGTTGCTCATGCACTGAGTATAACCAGTAGGTTTCAGCAAAACCCTGGTGAGAAGCACTGGTCTGCTGTAAAAGGGATCCTTAAGTACCTGCGAAGGACTAAGGATCACTTCTTGGTGTATGGTGGTCAAGAAGAGCTCGTCATACAAGGATATGCCGATGCTGCTTTTCAGACCAGTACTCAGGATTCTAGATCGCAATCTGGATTTGTTTTTATTTTGAACGGTGGTGCTGTCAGCTGGAGAAGCTCAAAGCAAGAAACCGTTGCCGACTCAACTACAGAATCTGAGTATATTGCAGCAAGTGAGGCTGCAAAAGAGGCTGTTTGGATTAAAAATTTCATTAATGGATTAGGAGTGGTCCCAAGCATCCTAGATCCATTAGAAATTTTCTGTGATAATAACGGGGCCATCGCACAGGCTAAGGAGCCCCGGTCACACCAGAAATCCAAACACATACTCAGAAGGTACCACCTGATCAGAGAAATCATTGATCGTGGGGACGTCAAGGTTAGCAAGATATCAAGTGAAGACAATGTAGCAGATCCTTTGACGAAACAGTTACGTCCAAATCTGCACGAAGCTCATTTGAGAGCGTTCGGTCTTAGGGCTATGCCCAATTGGGACTCGTGCTAGTGGGAGATTGTTAGTGTAAGCCCTAGCCCCAATACATTGTAACGAAATACTTGATATTAATAAAATGAGGCATTTGTTTTATCCTTTGTATTCCTGTGCATATCAATTGATAAAACTATCCAAGAGTGTTGTTTCAGTTTAAGTTATCATGTGTGAGGCACATGAATTGTAAGACCTTGAAACAAATGAGACATCATTCTAAATATCCCTAGTCAGTCATTGTTATGGGAATAACAAATGAATTAAGACTAGTATGCTCTCTCTGATCTTATGAGTTCTGTCTTACGGATCATTAGGACAAGAGTGTCAATCAGAGATCATAGATACATGTTAAAGAACATGGTATCTGGATTCGATCCGCTCATGAGAACACTACATGGTACAAGTCATAAGTGTTTCTCATATGCAAGTTTTGTATCGGAGTTCTTAGACCTGAAATCTCTATGAAACTCTTTATGAATTACTGTGTACTTTGACATACACCTAACGTGCTCGTAACAGAGTGACAAGTACGGGTATGATTGGGTATGCACTGATTCATGTTAGAGAGCATGAGAGAAGTGAAAGGATTACCCCTCTCGATAAGAGAGAAAAATATCACCGGCCACTTGATCAGTGAACTGAAAAGTGTATGGCCATACCGAGATGAAATAATGAGTAATCATTATTTATCTGAGAATTCAGTGTCATTGGAATATCAAGAAATGAATTAATGTATATAAGGATGACTAGTTCCATGCCTTATATTAATTCTGATATTTATGGGTAAGGGACTATGCGAAATTGCATTAGGTCACCAAATGCCATATGCATTTTCATTTAATTTGGAATGCTATAATATCTTGCTAGAGAATATATATAGCCTTTGAATTAATTTATTAATTCATTGCCAACATTAAATGGACCTATAGGATCGCACACAAAGCATTGGGCTTAAAATGATTAATTAAGTATTGGGCATTAATTTGGGTTTTTAATTAAAGTCAAATTAATGTATGTAATGGGTTATAAAATTGCTATTGGGCTTTGGTCCATGAGAGAGAAAAATTCAGCCCACAAGGTTTAATTTCAATTAATTAATTATGTTACATTAATTAAGTTAATTGAGTATTAAAGTCTAAAGGAATTTAAATTAAATTAAATCACTTATTTATTTAATGAAGTAGCCGAAATTCCAAGAGATAATTCAAGGAATTTCGGCACATGGCATTTATTTAAATTAAGTGATTTCATTTATTTAAATGTCTTATGTTTTATTTCAAATTTGAATTTAAATTCAAAGGAGTTTAATTCAAAATATATTACTTATCTTTAGGAAGTGATAGAGTTTGAATTAATTATCTTAGGATAGTTGAATTCAGATTAATGACTTGCCAAAGGATAAGCATATATATTAAAAGAAATAAAACCCTAAACCTAATTTTTTGGTGGCATGAATAGTAACTCGTGAATAGTGACTCTCTCTCTCTTAATTCTTTTGTTCAATTTTTCACAAGGAGAAAGGATTGTTCCTCATTCTCTTGTGTTATTGAGCAGTAATAGCAATCTAAAGAAGTACAAAATCAAGTTTTGTAGCTTCAAACTATAACCCTTACACAATACCGAAAAAGAGATCTAACAATCTCAATTTTAAGTCGTCGGTGCAAGTGTGTGTGTGAGAATAGAGGGAGTGGCGTAAAAGGTTGTTCCTTGGCATTGGTGATTGAGAACTAAGGAGGATAAAGGCATCTTAGTTGCTGGACATCACAAAATCAAAGAATAAAGGCATCATCTATTGTAAGTTTTAAAAACCCTAAAATTGCATGTTTTCGTTCCTAGTTTTGGATATGTATGGTATGCATGATAATTTTTTGTTTTTTCGCTGTGCTATCATGATTATCATACCATGTCATATTCCATCACCCAGCACACTAGTGGCGCGTGCAAGTCACGCACCGCCTTTTCGATGGTTTCAGGCCGTCGAATTTTTTCTAGGGTGGGATTTTCGAGGTCTCTGAATCCAATGGTGTGGTCAAAAATAAAAAATTTTCAGTTAAAATTTTAATTACGGATTTTTTAAATAATTATTTAATTTCGGTGTCCAAAAATCACAAAAAAAATTTCAGACCAGAATTAAAAAAAAAATTACATATAGAACATATCTAATATGCATATCAATTTATCCTATAAACATATCTAAATTTTCACAAAAAATCATATTTACATTATAGATGTTCCGGAACACAAAAATATGGGCTTTGATACCTATGTAAGAAAATTATATATCACGATATATTGCGAAAAGTAGACATAAATATCTCTCAAAGCGCAGATCGTTAAAGCGAAAGCAGAAATCGATTGTTTCACATTACCGGTAAAGCCTATCACCCACGTGTAACTAACTACGAGATGAAAGTATAGATCAACGAACTAAAAATCCCTTAGACAAAGAGAGAATATGCGAGAAAACAAACCAACAGAGTTTCAGTATCTCTAATTTTCTTCTCCCTCCTTCAAATGAAGAAACTAAGCCTTTATATAGGGCTCTAATTAAGGAATACTTAATTTTCTTAATAATGATGAATTAAATTGACGGTTACAATATTAATAATAAAATAATAAATATGACAGTTACAAAATTAATATGTAACTATCTATATTAATGCACACATAAATGGTAGATTTCCTAATCAAGAAAAAAATCAATATGAAACTAATTTCATATAAATTATTTTCTGTTTCGATATTATCTCTATTATATCGGAGCCAATTTATCATCTCGTGAGTTATAGGCATATCCCAAACTCCTTCAGTTTTAATTGGGGACTAAAATATTGGATTGAACCATTCAGTCTAACATCTTGGATTTATAATTCACTTATTTTTATCAATTTTTCAATGGACTGAAATGAATCTATTAATTTCCGTTGGAATCTTTTTAAAAAATATTGTTGGATATAGATGTAGCAAACAAACGGATTAAACTGATTTGAGTTGGATCATAAATGGATGGATTATAAATGAATAAAAAAATATATGTCATAAATGAACTAATATCTAAATATATTTGATGAATTTGGATAAATTCATGAATTCAATATAAGTTATTATAATTTTTTTATTAATAAATTAATATATTTGATAATAATGATATTTAATTTAATATTATATATGATCAAATAGAAAGTACAATACAAATAATAAATTATTAGGTGCAATTAAGTAAAAGAATTAAAGCCTTTAACAAACATATGAATTAGTGGGTAATAATTAAGAATTGATGATTCATAAATGCTTACATGCTTACATCATATATTTACGTGCATATAAATAAAATATCCTTATATTGTACCAGAAAATTAGAAGTAGATGGCAAATTTCGGCGATTTTTTGAAAATAGAACTATTTTTAAAAAATTTTAAAAATCTGATACTACAATAGACAAACTTTGAAATTTAATATGATGAAAATTAGATCCTATACGTGTCGAAATTGGACTTACGGGATTCATCCTCATTTGACTGTCAAAGTGATAGAATTCGACATAAATGGAAGCCGAAATTCGGTATGTTGGGACCCACGAATTATTAGAATCCAGCACTATACGGAGTCGGAATTCAACAAGGTGGATCCGCCTTCATGCTGTAGTGCTGAGTAAAATGGACTTTACCCAGAGAAAATGTATTGGTTTAAGTCATATATTTAGTTGGAAAAATTTGTCAGAGATATATATGTTTTCAAGTAATTTAAATTGATCTGCGTTAATAAAGTATTGATTTTCTTCTTTAATCGATTATGTCTTCATGTTATTATGCCACTTTTAGTCATGTTCTTTTTTTTTAATATATCACTTTTACCCAGTTTATTGATTGCTATCCAGTTAAATATATATATATATATAATTAAAGATAATCAAGAAATAAAAAAAATGAAATTAATAATGAAAATTATAACTTTCTCTCAACAACAAAAATTCTAACTTTAAATTCATTTACGGACAAAACAAATGACAAATCAAATGTTAAAAAGATAATTTTTACTTTACATAATCAAATAACACATAATAATTTACGTTGTGGAGAGAAAGTTAGAATTTTCATTATTAATTTCATTTTTTTATTTCTTGATTATCTTTATATATATATATATATATATATTTAACAGGATAGCAAACAATAAACTGGGTAAAAGTGATATATTAAAAAAAAAAAGAACACGACTAAAAGTAGCATAATAACGCGAAGACATAATCGATTAAAGAAGAAAGTCAAGACTTTATTAAAGCAGATCAATTTAAATTACTTGAAAACATATATATCTCTGAAAAATTTTCCCAACTAAATATATGACTTAAACCAATACATTTTCTCTGTGTAAAAAGTACATTTTACTCATCACCACAGCATGAAGGCTGGCCCATCTTGTTGAATTTCGGCTCATGCAGTTTCGGATTCTAACCATTCGTGAGCCTCAATATACCAAATTTTGGCTTTCATTTATGCCGGATTCTGGCACTCTGACAGTTAAATAAGGATGGATCCCGCAAATCTAATTCCGATATATATAGGATCCAATTTTTATCACACCAAAATTTGAATTTTATTTACTGTAGCACTTAATTTCTAAATTTCTTAAAAATAATCCTATTTTCAAAAAAATTCCCAAATTTCGTGATTGATGACCTAAAAAAATAGTTGTTTTACATGCAAGATTTTCAAAGGCATGTCTATATTGAATTTTGATGAATTTTATTTGCGAAGTGAAATGTTTAATTCTCAAATTTCGGTAGTTTTATACTTCCATCATCTCATTTTAAAATATAAATTTTTTATTTTTTTATGAAAATTAAGAAAATATTTTCACTAAAAGTAGAGAGTGATAAAAAAGAGAAATATTTAATAAAATATATACTTCTTTCGTTTTCTTTTATGTATCACTTTAGATGAAAATGTAAATTCTATTTATCTATTACTTTTAAACTTTCAATGTAATTTAATTTGCTTTTTCAATTTAGTTTTCTTTTTCAATAAAATTACAATCAATTAGATTTAATAATTTAGTTTTAATCATGTAATTTAATACTAAATTTAATTCTATTTATTATTTATTAATTCTAGTGAAAAGATCAAAAGTGACAGATAAAAAAACGTAAGAAATAATAAACAAAGGCATCCATGTAAATTTATTTCTCGAATTTGGAAAAAAAATTAAAATAGAACAAATAAAAAAATAACTTTTTAAAATGGTACGGAGTGAGTAATTATTAAGAGAATTAACAATTTATTAATTAGATAGGCAAAACATCCATTCATTTAAAAAAAAAAAAAAGATAGTCTTATTTTTTTCACCTGTTCCAAAATATAATTTGCAAACTATTTATAATGTAGTTAACTTATTATGAGAGTATGAATTATTTTATGCCTTGATTATATATATATATATATATATATATATATATATATATATATATATATATATATATATATATATATATTATACTTCAACTTGAACAAGAAAACATGAATTAAATGCATCTATGACTATTGAAACCGTATTGTACTAAATATTATTGCAAGTATATAAGTTTCATATTCCTATTTGTAAATTATGTCAATAAAAGAATTGTTATATAATCATTTTTTTAATGTAGTGTAATATTAGATAATTTCCACAAGAAGAGAAGAAAAGTTGAATTACTATCTGAATAAGGTACATGAATATTTTATGAACTAATAATAAAGTGTCACCTATTTATTTTAATTAACATCCCACTTATTTTTTAACCAATTTATTTTATGTGTCAATTTATTTTTTAATTTGGTGCATAAAATTTGCATGAATCTAATCTAAACAAAATTTACTGAAGAAAAAAAAAATCTTCCTAAACTTAGATGCTTCGGTCTCGCATATAAGTGATGTATATTATGGTCATTTTTCTATACATGAAAGATGAAATGGGCAGTACTAGAGATGATCGTGGGATGGAAAATTTCCGTTCCCAGTGGGAAACCGCATTCGGGGAATCCACAAAAATTTTTCTATGAGGGATGAGGTAGGAAAAAAAATATTACTCGATTTAGAATTCGGGACAGTCCCTATCCTGAAATTTTTCTGCTCCGAAATTTAGTAATTATATTTATATAATTTAATTTTTAATTGTATTTAATTTTAATTATGTCAATTGTTAAAATTTATATTAATTTGATTTATAATTGAATTTAAAATTTTTAATTGTTAAATATTATATTTTAATTATAATTAATTGTTAAATATTATATTTAATTACAATTGAATTTTGCTTTTAAAAAAAATTATTTTTGATAGGGGATGAAAATTTTTGCCGAAGCTGGGATGGAGGCAATTTTTCTCCTATAATCCTACTAGGAACGAGGATGGAGAATCCCTATCCCTGGACGGGATAGTAGATGGGGAGCCATTCCCCACCCCCTGACCTCGTGATCATTCCTAGGTTGTACAGGCTCATTGTTTACCAATCAAAGGCCCATCAGAACTGGCTTCCTAATTTCTCGATCCTTTTAATCTCAAGAGGATGTGCTTCTCTCTGAAAATTCATCGATCTTCCTATATATATATATATAACCTTTATGAAGATTTTCTTGTTTACTATATGGCTACCAACGCAGGGCATGTAATTGAGTTGCAGGAAAATGTGACGGAGCTCTATATATATATTATCATAACAACACTAATTTGAAGTTTGTTATTTATTTATACAAAGTGGAAGTGTAGCTTATAACCATGCAGGGTTGTTCAAAGGAGTAACAACAGCTTTAACTTGCAAGTAATTGTTAAGGCTGTAGATGCCCTTCTCCCTGCCTATACCACTCATCTTATACCCACCGAAAGGAATCGCTGCATCGAATACATCGAAACAGTTAACCCACACAGTTCCTGCCCGCAATGCTCTTGTCAATGTATTTGCAGTGTCAATGCTCTTCGTGAAAACTCCTGCTGCCAGCCCATACCGCGTTGTATTTGCCCTTTTTATTACTTCGTCTATATCCCTGCCAGATATTACACACAATCATATGTATATTATTCACATTCATTTTGAAAATTAAACCATAATTTTATGACTTACTTGAATTTCAAGATTGATTGCACTGGACCGAAAATCTCATCCTGTGCTATCAACATATCATCCTGTTTGCACACAATGCGAATGTGAATGTGAGTAGAAATGTAATCTCCGTTTATATTAATGAAAGCAAAATTGAGGAGATTAATTAACACCTGAACATTTGAGAAAACAGTTGGCTGAACAAAATAGCCTCTAGAGCCAAACCTGTCGCCTCCACATTCCAGGGTAGCATTGCTTTCAATTCCAGATTTTATATACCTGAGCACCTTTTGAAATTGGTCCGGGTCAATCTGAAACAGCCAGTTATCATAGAGACTATGAGATGTCCGTATGTGTTGTCAATCCAATTTCTGCATAACATCAGAGAGAAAGATAGGAAATGTGTACCTGAGGACCTTGCTCAACACCCGCCTTGAAGGGATCACCAACGACACGTCTCTTAGCACGGGCCTTTGCTTTCTCTACGAATTCAACATATACACGCTCATGTACATATGTGCGAGACCCAGCACAGCAACATTGACCCTGGAGATGATAAGCACACTCATTAAACTGAAGCTTCCATATTGATTAGACTCGGTGTTTGTGAGTGAGTTGATGGCAAAACCTGATTAAAGAACAAAGCAAAGTGTGCAAGTTCCACAGCCTTATCAATATCAGCATCCTCACAAACTATGAAGGGCGACTTTCCTCCGAGCTCTAATGTAACTGGCTTAAGATTACTTCTTGCAGCCAATTCAAGGACAATTTTACCTGTCTCTGTTGATCCCGTGAAAGCAAGCTGCAAGAGTAGAAGATCAACATGCATATATATTTATGCTTAATAAACTGAGCAGAAATTATTAAGATCGAGAAAGCTCATGAAATGCCTTATCCACATTCATGTGGCTGGCAAGAGCTGCACCAGCAGTTGGACCGTAGCCTGAAACTACATTCAAAACACCGGGGGGAAGACCAGCCTGTGTCCCGCACAAGCTTAGATTAGTCATATATAATGTGAAAAATATGCAATCTTCACAATTTAAAAACAATTGAAACATTGACCTCATGGAAAAGCTTGGCTGCATAAAGAGCAGTAAGAGGTGTCTGTTCTGCTGTCTTAAGAACAATTGTATTGCCACAAGCTAATGCTGGACCGACTTTCCAAGCGAACATTATAAGAGGAAAGTTCCATGGAATGATCTGCCCTGCTACTCCTATTGGTTCATGCAATATTTGAATATGGTGATTAGTGTCTGCTGGAACTGTTAGCCCATGGATCTTGTCTGCCCAACCTGGACAAAGTTACAAGTGTTTAGTTAATTGAACATTCTCAACTACACTTATTAACGAACAAATTATATATGAATCTACCAGCATAATAGTGAAATAGACGCGAAAGCATTGGCATTTCAGCTTGAGCAGCTTGTAAATACAGCTTCCCATTATTCCAAGTCTCTAAAGCTGCGAGCTCATCATTGTGCTTCTCAACAAGATCAGCAAATCGCAGGAGTATTCGCGATCTTTCCTGAAATGAATAAAAACCCATCAAATTTATTGAATTTAACAGATAATCAGTAATATTGCAATAGAGAATCAATGGATAAATATATAAAATTCTTACGTAAGGAGTCATTTTAGGCCAAGGTCCATGATCAAATGCTTTGCGAGCAGCGGCTACTGCCTAGTTTATATCTTCAGCATCTCCTTCAGCTACTTGAGCAATCACTTCTCCAGTACGAGGATCATATGCAGGAAATGTTTTTCCTGAAATCAGTTGGTGTGAGTATCAAAACTGCCAATTAAAAGAGTAAATTCTTGTGTGTTTTTTGTAGGATTGAAGCAATTACCAGATGCTGAATCAACAAATTTCCCATTGATTAGATTTTGGGTGTAGATTACTTGAACAGCCGGAGTGATTGGTTCCTCAGCTACTGCAGCAGTACTAAACCTGCAGATGCTTCTTCCTTTGCTGGTATTTTTTCCTGAGCATCAAATTTCAAGCACACTTAACAATCTCCTCTCTTTAGTACAATACTTTAAAATCACTTCTTTTAAAATCTAAATAGCAAATGAAATCCTTTCTGGTCTTATTTTTATAATGGAAACAGAGCTATGGAACAGAATCTCAAGACTCATAAACTTTAATTCAGTAATTCAGTACATCAACAGCAGCAGCAGCAGCAACTATGGCAGATAAACTAGTCAAATTAAGAAAATAAGAGAAAAAGAGGAGTTTGTGAACCGAGCGAGAGAAGAAGATAAGCTGAAGCAGAAGAAGCGGAGAGAGAATGGGAGATGAAAGATGATAATCTGCGAGCTGCCATGGCCTCTCGATCTTAGAAGTCCAATCTCTTCTTCTTCAGATAAACAGAAACTTTTCCTTAGAGGGAGTTTGCAGAGGAAAAGTTTAATTAGTGTCGCCGTATGATAAGCAGGGGAGCTAGAGTCCACTATTTCCATTGAAATGGATCAATTAAAAAAATATCAATCGTTAAGCAGTGGTTGACAAAGATAAAAAGTTGGTTAATCATAATTACCCGCAAATAGAGTTAAATTAGGCATTGATTGTGCCGTAAGGAATTAGAAAATTAGAATGTCGTACCTAATTGTAAATAACGATAGCCGGGCATAATCCGACGAAATTGCATAATAATTTTCTAATATTTCAAACAATATAATACTACTAATATCCATAACCATGAATTTAAATCAATTCAATTATAATTATAAGTCGTCATAATCCTATTGCACCATGTCAAAGGGAGAGCAGGGATTTCCGCAAGCTATGGATCATGAATAGGAGGCTTCCAAAGAAATGCATATTATTGTGGCAAATGGACGAATTGGACGAATTTAAATTAAATTATTAATTTGTTGGATCATTAATGGGTCAAAAAATATGGATCATTAATAGATTTGATCATTAATAAATTAGGTTGATTTGAATCAATTCATGAATGGTGGATTCTTTATAAATAGCCTTTTGTTCTCGTTGCTTCAACATGTATAGCTTTGAAACAGTGTAGTAGCGATGGCAGGGCCTTCAACGGCGGCAACAACTAATTTCCTTATTTAGAAAAATGAATATATGATAATTATTTAGAAAAAAGAGAAAAGCATGTCTTCAACTTGATATGTTATTTCCATGTCGAGGATCTATTTTATTTTTATAATTTTATTTAAAAAACTTTATTCAATATCCGATAAATATATTAAATTATATGCCAGATTACCTTCTGTTTAAAAAAAAAAGAATTATTATTATCTCTTAACTTCCAATTTCTTAACAAAATGTTGAAATTTTAATTATTAAACAACAATTATAATAACAAAATTAGAGATGCTTATATGTGAGAAAAATAAATGTGATGAAATTATAAAAGTGCACAAGAACAGATATATCTATTTTAGTTGATTTTAATTGAGCTGTAAATATAATTTAATTAATAAAAAAATTGCAAAAATAAAATAAAATAATAATAATGTATTGGTAGTGGTAGGAATTTCTTGTTAATTTTCTTTGTCAATTGGTAAATGTGGATGGAAAATACTTGAGTGATTCTTATTAAAGCAGGTGATGATTTGGTCACAATATACATATATGTGTGTGTGTGTGCTTGTATCATGCAGTGGGTAAGTGCTAGCAAAGAATTTTGTCAGGATATTGTGAAAAAGTTGGGTTAATATCCAATAGATCAAGATTTTTGAATCTTGAAAATATCTATTGGATTAATATTCAATTGATTGGAAAGTAAGATGGATTAATTTTGGATTGATCTATTGAATATTGGGTTGGGTTGGGTTGAAAAATAAAATGGATCAATTTTGGATTAATCCAATGGACATTTATGTGAATTGAATTAGATTTGAATCAATTTTTTTTGGATGAATTTGGATCGACCTATGGGTTTGGGTCAATTTTACTAGGTCTAGATAATTTATTTCCACATATTCTCTCTTATAACCAGGGAATTTGGGGATTTTTTTTAAATTAGTGTTTGTAAATTTTAATTTGAAAAATGGGGTATTTTTGAAAGTATTTGCCAAAATGGTGTGGGAAGTTTATTCCCACAATACGACGTTGCAGAATTAGGTGGTGGGAGCCACTTTCAATATCAGATGATCGAGGGACAAAATCAAAATTCTGATGGGACCCACTTGTTTGATCTCGCAACAAGGGGCTGCGGAAATGGATTGATATTAATTAGCTCATCCCATGCAACGGATGAGCCAATCTGCCATGATGATAAAGGTACACAGTAATGAATCCAAGGTGTTAGGTTCAACTTTCACTGACAACAATATTTTAATTTTTTCAAATATATCAAATCATTTTTTTCTTTTTTTACAGATTAAAATTAACAATTAATTTTTATACATTAATTAATTAAAATCTATAATTAATTTTTTAAATTAAATAATTATTTAATCAATTTAATTTATTTTATATTATCTTTAATTTTTCAATTTTTTAAAAAGTTAATTATAAATTTTAATTTAAACTGAAAAAATTTTTAAATTAATTTTAATTTTAATAAAAATATGAAAAAATAAAGTTACTTTATATTGTAATTTAAATATAATTTAAAATTTAGGGAACATGTGGATATTTAATTAGTAAAAAAATATTTGGGCCAATATTCAATCATATTTATAAGTTTTATCAATATTTAGGCCAAGGAGAATATTTGGCAGGTATGGGACATTGGAATTGAAATTTTCTGAAAATTAATTAGTAAAAAAATATTTGGGCCAATATTACTAAATAAATATCCATTCCCCTAAATTTTAAATTATATTTAAATTAAAATATAAAGTTACTTTAGTTTTTTTATATTTTTATTAAAATTAAAATTAATTTAAAAAATTTTCAGTTTAAATTAAAATTTATAATTAATTTTTTAAAAAATTGAAAAAAAATAAAGATAATATAAAATAATTTAAATTAATTATAAACTTATTTAATTTAAAAAATTAATTATAGATTTTAATCAATTACTATATAAAAATTAATTGCAAATTTTAATCTGAAAAAAAATGATTTGATATATTTGAAAAAATTAAAATATTACTGTCAGTGGGAGTTGGATCCAAAACCTCGGATTCATTACTGTGCATCTTTACAATCATGGCAGAACAACTCATCCGTTTCATGAGATGAGCTAATTAATATAAATCAATTCCTGCAGCCTCTTATTGCGGGATCAAACAAGTAAATTCCATCAGAATTTCTTAGGGAACTGTTTTCTGTTTTCTTAAAAAATTGGAGTAGTTATTTTCTGTAAAAAATTTGGAAAATACGTTCACCTGTTAAATTAACGAACATTGAATTAAAAATAATATGATAGTAAATTGAAAAATGCAATCAATTTCTAATTTCTATTATTATTATAATTGTTACACAATCGATCAGCAATTGTTTCTCTAACTATTTTCATTTGCATTTGTTGGGATAAATCAATAGTAATACCCTCTTGTTGCACTCCCGTGGTGACTTCTTCAGGCATTGTCAAATCTTCTCGACCATATAATGTAAACAGTTGATCGGCTCTATCTTCCATTCTGATAAAATTGTGCAATGTGCAACATGCAATGGGAATAAGCTTTTGTCGACGTAAAGGATAGTTTGGTATTGACTTTAAGATTGAAAATCTAGCTTTTAACACTCCTAATGCCCTTTCTATCACATTACGTAAGGATGAATGTCTCTGGTTAAATAACTCATATTTTCTTGTAATTCTTCCTCGTCCATGAAATTCATTTAAATGATATCTTTCACCGCGATATGGAGCCAAAAATCCTGTATATTGGGATAACCAGCATCCACGACGTAATAATAATCTACAAATTAATATTTATATTAATCAAATGATAATAATATAAGTTAATATTAAGAGAGAAATGATAATAAAAACTCTTACCACCGCTTGGAAGAGGAAAATTATTTTCTTGTCTTGTCAATGCATCAAAAAATACTCTAAAATTATTTGCTGTTCCTTCTCATCCAGTGTACACAAATGTAAATAACATATCGTGAGAACATACGGCCATAACATTTTGAGTCACAAGCGTTGCCTTTCTACCACGAAAGGTCTTCTGTTTAGAAGCTGGTGACCAAGCTGCCACATGAGTACCGTCTATTGCACCTATGCATTTCTTAACCAGATAAAAGAAGAATATTTAACTTAAAGTTAATATTGTATATATATGTAGTGTTAATATAATAATTAAAATAATAAAATTTTAATAATATATTATCTTACCTCAAAATATGGGTACCATCTGGGATTATTTTGAATTTCTGGCTGCACAGAAAATCTATTCACATGTTTAATCAAGTGAGTACCTAAAGTAGCCAATGCTCTAATCACCATCTTACACCATTTATGAACAGTAGCAAGTGAATGTTGATACCGTTCTGCTATAACCCTTTGACGAACATTATGACATAAAACTGACAATCCCATCGCCACTCCTTCTTCTACGCTAACATCTCTTTTATCTCTTAATAAATCCATTAATTTTAATTTTTCACATAAATTTATAAACACATGTGGTGCCATACGAAACCCTTCATAACACCTAGTTGGATTTTCTACAAGAACTTCAAGAATATAATTTTTTTCACTAAGTATTGAAGTTCTGCAAGGAACCCTTCCTATAAAATTTCGAGACATAAAAAATTTAACTAAAAGTAAATATAAAATATCTTCATCCTCATCACTACTAGAACTATCACTACTCGTTGAATACACTAATACTTGATTTTGATGCAAATTTTGATCCATAAATACTGCATCAATTTAAAAAAAAAAGAAAATTTATAAAATTTAAGGAAAAAATAAAATAAACAAATAAAAAATGAAAACAAACAACTTATATATATTTATTTAAAAAATTTAGATAACAAAATTTAGCTTAATAAGTTAAACTATAAGACATAATATAATTAAAAAAATATTGAATGTTCATTTACATAAACTTTCAATCCAATCTCTTCTTCTATTATTACGCATTAAGACAAACATTTTTCTCCATTCTAGATTGACAAACTTTTCCAATGCTTTGTTATAAGCAACACTAGAAATATCTTCCATTTCTTCCAAAATATTCATACATGCCTCTATAGAATATGGATCAGCTTCAGCACTTGTAACTTGGTTGCTTTTTAATTTATATCTTTTAGCTTTTGCTAATTCTTTTTCAGCTCTAGCATTTAAACAGGTAGCCCACATTTCCAAACATGAATCCAATTTTTCAAATTTAGATTCTTTCTTAGCTCTATTAGAGCCAGGATTGTAATCGGTAGGACCTCGCTTATCTTTTGAACTAGAAGCGCCATTTTTTTCTCCATCTGATCCATGAAGAAATTCTCCATCTGATCCATGATGAATGCTTCTTTGAAGAAATTCTTCTTCAATTTGACGTTCGTCATCTGAATCATAAGGTACTTGTGTAGAAGCATTGTGCAAATGTCTACTAGCAGTAGATTTACTGAAAACTTGATCTAATAGATCATAATGCTTGCATCCATTTTTCTTAAATGATTTGAAATTCTTGTGCTTTTGTAATTTAATTAAAAAAACATTTTAAATATTGATATTAGTAATATGTAACTTAATGTAAAAAAGTAATAATTAAAAAATTAAATAAACTAAAACCCTTACTTTGTAAAACATTTGCCAAATATCTTCAACAGCAAATACAGTGTTTGAATACGAATCATAAGTTACCCCGGTATGCTCCAATAATTCAGCAAATTATCGATGTTTCATCCAAAGACGATTGTATTTTCCCTTTATCTTTTCAATACCATATCTCTCTCCCACTGATATATACAATTCATCATCCATTTCTTGCCAATCAAATGGTTTAAAAGATGGCGTACCATTCGGATCCTTTTTAATTCTTTCGTATAAAATATTTAAAAAAGCGAGTTCATTACTATCAGACCAATCTTTCGCTTCTTCGCCATTTCCAATCTTTCCCCCCATCTATTTATCTATATATAACAAAATTTTCATTATATAAAGCACAAAACATTTAAAAAATATTTTGTATCATAAAATACAATTAATGAGGTAAAATAAAAATAAATTAAAAAAACATATCATAAATTTGATTTATATTTGCCACATGAAATGCCAGCCACATGATAGACAACATTTAACTAACATTTCAACGCAAAGAAGGCTAAATGGAATAAAATCAATTTTACGCAAGGTTAAAACAATCAAGTTTAACAGACCATTTCAGAAAAAAAAAAAAGTGCAGAAGACTAAGTAAAAATTTCATAAGTCATAGTCAATCGGTGGAAAGAAAAATGTGTGGGAATTATTATTATTTTTAAGTAATGATAACACCCTGAACAAGTAATTCAGCCCTCACCATTAATCTTTGTGGAAACCAAATAGAGTCAAAGGCAGACTTTTGCTGTAAGAAGAAATATATTGTAGTTGGTCTATGCATATTTACAAAAAAGAAATTCAATTATTGGCAAGATATACCTATCGTTGGCAGCACATGTATATCGGAAAATTCACTATAATATTAGGTAACTATGAAATGATCGCAGTCTTTAGCATAGAAGAAACTTCGAGGCATGCATTGATGGCTCCAAGCCGACCTCTTATAGTCTTTATCTAATCAGACGAAATAGCTCTATCTAGAGATTCTTCTTATATTATTAACATGCCTTAGAGACATTATTAAGTCAAGCTAGGCTTTGAATAGGTCAATAATATGAGTTCAAAAGTTCTCAAAGATTTTTAAATTATCCTGATATAAAAAGAAACAAAATAGAGAAAACAAAGAAAGGGTCGGTATACCAAGAGTTCAGCATTAAATTATGCAGTAATCAATAAGATTATGACTTTCTGCAAAACTATGTCAACAGATGTATTGAGACCTAGCCCAAGTCCCCCAGCTGGAGAATTTACATATCCATATCTACATCCTATGGAAAACCAAACAAAACAAAAAGTCCAAATGCCCATAATCCCAAACACAAACCAGAGCAGTAGGTAGAATACCAGAACCTCAAAAAACATAGAAACAAAACTAGTGAGCAGAGAAGAAAAGTGAAATGCAGAGGCCACCTATCTTTAGTTTTAGAGAAGGCTAGAAGCAAGAAAAGCATTCTATTATGTCAATGAAAGTATGGTTTGGGTCTTCTTAATGACACTGGAATTTTTAATTTTAAATCTAAGTATTCATGTAGCTCTTACAAACGCTTGTCAGATCTGAAACCTAAATAAAATCTTGAGCTAAAAGTTATACAATATATATATAAAAAAAATGTCTACAAATTTATCATTGTTACCCAACTGAATACAGTTAGAAAGTTGAATACATAGAAACATACACTATAAATCAACTTGCACCACAAGATCACGCCAGCAATATTGAACGTTGATCAACTACTTGATCACAAGCAGAAAAGAAATTAACTGATAAATTTCATAATTTTTTTTTAAAGAAGAAAAATAATTACCAGGCAACGCCACACCTGAACTGACCAACCAGACAAATGGCTAAAGTCATCAACAAGAGACCACTCAAATATTAACATAAATACACTCAGATCAAAAGTCGAACAAAGAAATAGAACCAATCCAAATAAAACCCACATCAAAAGAACAAGAACCCATTTCAATAACACAAATAAAAAGAGAAACCAGATCAACAGTTTGCTCTGTATTTGCAGCTCTGCGAATATGAAATGAAATTGGGAATTCAAGTTAAACAAAACAAAAATGGATCATTCAAGGTAAACTACCCAAATCTCCGAACTAAGGAAAGAAGACTCAAGGCAAGCCAGAAAACTTAAAAAAAAAAACCATAGATTAAAGTGAAGAGACCTACCTTGCTTAGACAGTCTGCAATTCTCGGATAAACAGGGGATCTCAGTTTTCAAACTTGATGATTTATTGCCTTACTCGTTGATTGTGGCCACCAAATCAGTCACCCTTGATGACACCAAATCAGTCACCAAATCATACCATAAATAAGTTAAACTTTCAATTAAACATAAATCAGTTTTTCCATTTACCTTTTTAAACAGAATCGCAGCCCAACCCCAACATTCGAAGCAAATGAAAGTTCAGCTAAAAATACACTACCCAGCTGAATTTGGCAGTTGCTCACACTGAGAAGAGGAAGAAAGGCAATCTTCTTTGAGAATAACCATAGCAGCAATCTAAAATTCAATTTAAATAGAAATAACCAATCGAATCTCTTTTGTTAAGATTTGAAATCAAATTTAGTTGAGATATACCAGGAGAAATCAATTTTGATATCTAAGAAGCAAACGTGACGAGAGTAGGAAGAGGAAAAAATAGAGTTTGAGATGGATAGAATCAGAAGATCGTGTATTTGACGTCGTTCCCGATATTTATGCCGTGTTTTCCATGGAAAAGAAAAACCGTGGAAAACATCCTAAAATTGTTTTCTAAATCGTTTTATATTTTAGAAAATTGGAAAAATTATTTTCTATTTTCAATTTGGAAAAATTTAATCAAGTGAACATTCTACCCTGTTTTCTATTTTTTACGAAAAATTTTTTTAGAAAACAGGCCTTATTTTCTATAAGTAAACAGGGCCTTAATTTTCCACCACCTAATCCTACAATGTTGTACTATGAAAATAAACTTCTCACGTCATTTTTTTACATAGTTTCAAAAATATTTCATTTTTTAAATTAAATTTTACAAACACACTAATTTTAAAAATTAAAAAGTCCGGGGAATTTGGGTAGCGCTATCCTAATCAAACTGCTGTCTTGTTGATGGAATTTTCAAAAGTATATACTATTCAATATTTTCAGAATCGGTTCGGAGATCGACTCGATCTACCAATTAAGTCAAGAATTAATTGATTGGACCGAATCGACTCGGAGTTTTTACTTTTTATTAAATATAATTATTTATAAAAAAATAAAAATATAATATATCAAAAAATATTGAAAATTTTATTAATTAATAAATATCAATGTAAAAATATTAAGACCAACAAAGTTAATTGTGTTTCTAAAATTATTTGTATGCTACTTATATACCAATTACAACATGGTAATGCTTAATTAGTCAACATTAATTGTCCTTGGATGGTGCTTATTAATATCTAATTGCAGCTCCATTACCATGCAATTTAAGCAATCAAAACTTAATCCAATTTCTTACCAGCTTTTTATTCCTTATAAACTAATTATATATTCAAAGATTTCTATCGTTTCAAAATTTTCAATCATAATTACCAATTCATTAGTTGTAATTACTATTAAAGGATTTTTTCGATCTATATATAATAAACTCTTATATATAAAAAATAATAATTAAAAAAATTATCTACTGTTGGGATTAAATATAAAAATTTTTTATGGTGATTCAATTTTACATTTATACATGTATTATAAATATTGTTTTTGTATATTTTGAATATATATAATAATTTGTTATGGATTTAGTTAAAAGAACACATTATAGGATCTTTAAATTTTATGTTTTTAATTATATTACTGTATTTTTTGGAAATTTAGGGATTGATTTCTTAAAATGCAAATTTTTTTGGTTGAACCGGAATCCGGTCCGAGTCACCGAGTCACCGGTTCAACCCAATTTTTTCCGAGTCAATCCAAGTTTTTACCCTTTTCGATTTTCATATTAAATCGACTCGAATTACTTGTCGAATCACGATTCAACCGGTCCGACCGCCCGAGTCAACCCGAGTTTAATAACCATGATACTATCTACATATGCTACAAAACTCAAGTCACATCAAAGATCTATATGCAGATACGGATTTAACGCGAAAAGAATATATGCAGTTTTTGGACAGTCTCCTTTAATATTCAAAATCAATTGTTATTTCACTAAATTTTAAGAATAATTTTTACCTAATTTCTTAATTTATCCCTCCAAACTTATTCATATATTGGATCTACGTAGGTGTTCAGATATAGAATACGAATTCTTTTCCCGACTGCTAATGATGTGACTTCTTCTTATTGTTCATTTTTTGTTCGGAGATTGATATGGAATGTTGATGCCCAGCCTAAAGTTTCTCAGTTTCTTTGGCGACTAGCTAAGAATTTCTTGCCAACTTCGGTTAATCTTGATATGGAATATTGATGCTCATCTCCTTGTGTTTTATGTCGATCCGCTCCGGGATCAGTGCTTCATGTGTTTCCCGATTGCAGATTTTTGCTCTAATTTCTGGAAGCTTGCGAGCTTTGGTGAATTGGTTCTTAGTTCTTGTGCATTACACCCAGCAGATTGGTTAGTTGAGTTGGGTTCAAAACTAACCAGTGTTCAGTTTCGTAAGTTGGCTGTTCTTATCTGCTTTATTTGGTACAATAGGAACCTGATAGCTCATGGAAAAGATGGGTTACCATCCTCTGATCTATTTGCTCTAACCTCTCCTCATTTGGTGCAGCGAAGATCGGATTCTGGTGCTGCTAGTCACTCAGCTGCTGCCCCAATTGCAGTTTGGAAACCACCGCCTTCTGGCTGGTTCAAACTGAACACTGATGCAGCTTTTCCCCAGGACCAGAATGGTACGGACTGTCGGATGATTATCCGACATGATCAGAGACAAGTG
Organism: Excoecaria agallocha; assembly: GCA_037975025.1. Lineage (NCBI taxonomy): Eukaryota > Viridiplantae > Streptophyta > Magnoliopsida > Malpighiales > Euphorbiaceae > Excoecaria > Excoecaria agallocha. The sequence continues at coordinate 41,201,718 of CM075809.1, forward strand.
TTGGTGTTTGCATGAAAGAAATCACCGTTGAGTTGGGATGCAGAGAGTGCTGAATGTGTAGCTCTTCTATTTGGCCTTTCGATTGCTCGTGACTGTGGTTTTTCAAAGCTTGTGGTTCAGGTTGATGCGAAGTCGGATATTGACGCCTTAAGAGTTGCTATTTTTATGCGCGGTAATATCGGGCTCCTTCATGATGATATCAGAAGCTTCTTGTTCTCCTTTGAAGATTTCTAGCTCTCGTATGTTCCTAGAAGTGGCAATTCTGTTGCTCATCACCTAGCTTCTTGGGGTCTTTCTCTTGAAGTTGAGCAGATTCTCATGGAGGATGTTTCTCCCCTATTTGGTCTTTTGTTTTAGCAGATTTGTTTTTCTTCCGTTGCTGTTTAATGAAAGTTTCTTCCTATCAAAGAAAAGAAAGAGTTGAAGCCTTATAAGATTGCATAAAATGGAGAAAATCCATCCATCCAACAATCCAAGGAAGAATTGTGTTTTACAGAAGCAATTATAGTATAATATCGAAGGTTGTCAATTTTCGTTCAAATTTCACCTTAAGATTATAATAAAATAAAATATTAAAAGTTTTTAAGATCCGTTCTGATTAAGGATAAGATTTTAAATCTTATGTTTCTAAAAAGCATATGTTGGAACTTGAAACTTCGAACTACTAAAAAAAATATTCGAATTATACACAAATGGATGAAATTTAAAAAAAAAAATTGTTTTTCCTATATGGTTTGGTACAAGAATACAAGCTAGAAAGTGATGTCAGTTATGTACTGATTCAATCAGCAGAGAAATCAGGATCCTGGGGTTTAAAAAACTTGGGCATTTCTAAGGTGGAATCATCATGATGAGTGACTAGAGAGTGCTTGTGAGCAAGCTTTCCTCTCCTAGTATTGTGTGCAAATTTTGAAGCAATTATCGTAGCTCCAAGGTGATTAGCATTGTTTCTATTCTCCTTTAACGACGACGAAGACTTACCCTCGTCGCCATTCCCAAATTCATCCTCATCACCGAAACCTTGTTCATAGTATAAGCTCTCTTGCCTTGCCAATTCCATCTGCAATTGCCTCCGCCTAAATCGCCTCCACGCAGTTTGTATAAAGCAAGCTCCCCAAGTCCTCCATTGATGAGAGTAATACCGAAAAGCATGCTGCAATTTCTTGCTATGCAACCGTTTGAATTGTTTAGCTACGAATTTGAGGTCTTCAGCTCTAAGAGCAAAGGCCTCTACTTCAGTCAACGCCTTAACTGTTCGCGTGGATAAGGGCAAGTTGAAGTTAGAGGCTGGCGTCAATGCCCATGTCAACAATTCTTCGCCGCAGAAATCCCCTGCCCTTAGAATAATCGAGTTAAAAAAACCTAACCTTCCGCCGTTTGTGGTGGAGCTCTCTAGCTGTCCTCTAATGATGAAAAGCATCTCGTTCACCGGATCTCCTTCCCTCACAATGAATGTCTCTCTTGTGTTCAATGATGATACTAAACGCTCGCATATTGCATCTAGTAATTGATCATCCATTTGTGCAAAGAAAGGAACCTGAATGTACGAACCTCCATTAACTAGCAAATTTTAATTGAGTGATGACTGAGCGATTATTAGTTGATTAGAGAAATTACAAACTCACACGTCGGACAAGAGCCAAGCAGAGATGTCTTTGAATTTGGCGTCGCAAGTCTAAAGGCAAGGACTTCAAGATAGATTCTTCATCTACACCTCTAGTGGCTAGCCATTTATATTGAACAAAACGTCGAACACGTTCTTGCAGTTCTGGAGGGAGCTGGCGATGCCTCATCCACTCCTCTGTATCTTTTCGCCGAATCCTCCATTCTTCCAGTCTGGCTGTTGTGGATTGCATATAAGTCTTCAATCATACAACAAATATCAACCAAGTCAAACAAATTTATTCCGAAAATTTCATATTCATAAATCTGAAGGAAAAGAAGATCAATCACAAACAATACCTGCATGTTCCCTATGAGATGTGCAAATAAAACTAGACCCATAATACAAATGCCGATGCTGAACAACAATTCACCTTCAAAAGTGCTTGCCATCAAGTTCTGTCCATATGAACTGCGCATGTCACCAAAATACCATAAAACTCCTGCGTGATTATTGGTGAAGGGAAAAAGAGGAATCAAAACAAATGATACCTTAGATTTCTTAAACCCCACCAAAGGCAATAGAAATACTTATTAATGAAATTGGCTTGAGCGACATGATTGGTAAAGGCATCAGCAAACATTCCGAACTGAAAATTCTCATCATGTTTAGCATCACAATTAATGAGAAGATTAGTGATTCGAAGCCAAGCATCACGTTCAGGATCGTCCCTAGTAGTACAGTCCAAGAAAAGAGAACTGCAAGATGGAGAGTGAGTAGTGTTGGTCTCCTTATCACATTGTCTTTCCCAGCACTCATGTTGCCTCTGAACTGAAGCTAGATACCATGATGCTCCCAATATCTACACCAAGTATAACGTATTCCAATTAAGTAAATCAACTTTTTTTAATGCTAGGTGTGAAAATGGGGATTTAAGTGCTCACATGGCTAGCAAGTACGTATAAGAGGAGATTATATGCTGCTCCTGACCAAGCAGTCTTGGCTACAACCCCTGTAGTTTTAACTATTCGTCGATTTAATGGAAACATAATGAAAAATCGAGGAATGTATTGAATCAAAACCACCATCGCAACCATATGGTTCGCGTGGTCAGCTGATGGAGTTTTCACTGCTGGAATTACGAACCATATTATTATCTGCCAGCCAATTAAAATCTTTTATAAAGTAATAACGAAGAATTGCTAGTCATTTATAATTTTGAATTATGAATAAAATGTTCTGAAAAACCTGAGGGAGAGGAAGAGCTGCAGCTAAATCGATAACAAAATCAGATTTCAAGTAACGAATAGCAATGGCATGAGGGTCCATGACAAGGTCCCCTCTTCCAAAAACACGGGAACTAGGAGCAACAAAAGCTGTCCGGAACTTGATAACCACATGCATCAGAAACATTAAGTCTGTCACTGTGCGAGCAAACGTGACGCTGATCCCGAGGGAATAGTCGATGTCCATGCAAGCGTCGCCGCCGATGATGGGAAGATAGAAATAAAGAGGATCCAAAAACAGAGCAATCATACAGCTTACCAAAAACACGTGATTCCATATGTCCACAAAGTCGCTTCCAGGGTCCAGGATTTGGCTCCACCATGGGACTTTTCGCCGGAGTGAGAGTTTTCTCGGCAACCGCCGGAATCTGGCCGAGGTGTACGAGTGAAAATTATTCATTTTGGTTTACAAACACAAACAAGCATTGCATTTGGGTAAGAAAATTAATTCTTTAGTTAATGGTTTTGATAGATTTGTGGAGAGCCGCACAAGTGTTTCCTCCCTTTTTTTTTTTTTTTGCCAATCTAAATTTTGTACAAATGACGATTTTTTAAAAAATAATTTTAAGTTTTAATGCTAAATATAACCAAAAAAAAGGGTTTTTGGTCAATTTTTCTACAGTTATTTTTTAGTCAAATTTTAATAACTCATAATTGCATATATATTATCTTTTTTAAGAAAAAAAAAGAAAAGGATTCCTTAATAATTATTTGATTTAAACTCATCTGACTAAATATATAATCTTCATAGTTGAAGAGAATGTGTTAACATCATTCATCAGGAAAAAAATTTGGTGGGAAACAAGACAAAATTCGACAAGATACTGGAGGAAATCGGCCATCCATATAACAATAATATTTAAAGTCCATAGTTTTTTTTATGTTTTATTTGATGCATGAACTAGCTAGGTATATATACCAATGATTATAATCAATTTTATGATCACCTGCAAGAATGGGAAAGGTAAAAAGAAAAAAAGAAAAGTAAATATTTGATCTGATTGGGTAATGAAGATTGTTAGGAAAGATTGGAGTACAGTTTTAATTATTAGTGATCATATTAAGGGAAGAATTCATTGAACTAAAAATTCTGTAGAGATTAAAACTGGGATCTACAAAGTGTTTGAATATATAAAATTGGCTGCATTATGTCAGCATACTGTCAGAATTATGCCATACACATACTATATATAAAAATCAAGGATTGCTTTGTGATGCAATTGGGGGTGTGTGTGCATATATATACATGGAGTTGGTGGATTGTAGCAAATTCAAGTTGGTAATGGATGTAGGTGTACTAAACTTACAAGAATGGCGTATGGATGCTGTGCAAGTTGTGGAAATTATGGTTGATTCTAGCCGCAGGCTGCAGTAGTTAGGGGGCTGGCGCTGGTTATATATATATATATATATAACCAGCTACTACTGCAGCCTGACATTCAATGGAAAAAATAAATGATAATATTCAGTAACGTCCTCTCTTAATTAGCTCATTCTCTATAAGGGAAATTCATAATATGAATATTAATTTATTGTTATCATCCCACGCATGATCGATGTTCACGATTGAGTTACTAATTGGAGATAATTCCACATCTAAAGTTTAAAGAAAGAAATAAGGCCTTATAATCGTGATTAAGTTATCTTTATAATGGCTAATTCATTTTGAATCAATTATAAATTCGCATCCATATATACACAAACTTCACCATAATAGCTCTTAACCATTTGCTTTTCAGGTTTCTGTCTATGCAAATTGAGATATTTATTTATAATGGAGAGTAAAATCACGAGCTCATTACTTTTCAAGTTACTGTAGAATTAGCTAGAAATTTAAGTTTTCAGACAGTACTTATCTTATTAATTAGGTGTCACTTTTATGATGTCATTTTTTAAATGCTTAAAGTGCAATTTTGTTGTTAATATTAGACAAAATGTACAATTTTACTTCTAATATTTCAGTTATTACAATCTTATCCATCATATTTTAAAATTAGGAGAAATTTACCTCTTTTGTAACACAGTATACCATGTGTCTACTAATTCGAATGGAATGTATCAAGAGAATATTAAAAAATGGTCAATATTCTTTCAATTTCAAAATATGAAAAATCACATTACATCAATTCAAATATTAAAATTAAAATTGCACTTTTTGTTAAATATTATAGTCAAAGTTTTACCTTTATCCTTTTTTAAAATTCTTTTAAACATTATATGATGTGATAATGGACACTTCTGAAAAAAAAATGTTATGTCTAAATTGTCATTTTTTAAAATAATTAATTAATTAATTTTTCAATAAGATAATAGAAAATTAATGGAAATATTAATTAATAATGATATTGGAAAAAAGAATAATAATATTTATACAATTAAGATAATAGTAATACAATTGTCATGTTAATGCGTGTTGCAGAAGGAAAAAAATGAGGATTTGCAGACGGAGGGAGGTAATAATAGGATAAAGGGAATGAGATACAGATAGTAATTAGTTGTGAGAGGAATACTAGTGATAACAAGCTTCGTTGATGGAGCATGGTGGTCATATTGACCATACTAATTACAGTGATTAGCACCGTAATTAAACCACCAAAATTCCTTTCTGATCACGATTTAGCTTTTTCCATATAAAAAGAGAAGGAATGCTTTTGAAATAAGCAAAATATAACTGGAATTCACACTCTATAAATAATAAATCTGCGTACCAAGTGTGAACATTTGCTTCAACTCATTCTTTCCGTGGTGTTCAAGGGTTCGGCTCTTTCTTTCTTTTTGTTTTTCTTTAATTGACTAACGCCGAATCCAATCCAATTATTAAGATTGCAACTATTTTGACTCCTAAAAGTTTAATGACATTATAATTGCAGTCTTGGAAAATAACCATTAACGCAAATCACATGACTAACTATTCATTATTCCATCTGTTGCATTTTTTTTCTTTTTTTTTTGTCACTTTAATTAAGTGGCAATTTTTAAATTTTAAGAAGTATTTATTATATATCTTCGTGTATAAAGATGATTAAGAAAAGAAATATATATAATGGTAGAGAATTGATAAAATGATATTTTAAAAAAGGATTAAGATTAATTTTTGCCCATATACTATTTAAAAAGGGGAATTTTACTCGTATTATTTTTTTGAGCCTATTTTTCCTCTAAACTCATTTTTTATGCTAATTTATCCCTAAACTTATATTTAAGATGTGATTTTACCTCTCAAACTAATATATTTGCCACGTGTCTAACGGAGTTAATGGCATCCAATGAGACCGCGACACATTAACACACAAGTAGCAGCCACTTTGATGACATGACAAAAATGCAAAAAAAATCCTTTCCTTTCTCCTCTCATCTCTCTTCCTTATCCTCCTACATTTTCCAGACTTGAAGTGGCTTGTTTCTTTTACCAATCGGATATCCATCGGAACTCTGATAAAGCTAAATTTTGATGGATAATTAGGAGACATATATTTCTTCATTTTGAACGGTAAATATCATATATATTTGGAGGTTTGAAAGTTGAAGTTTTGTTGCAAAAAATGGATTATTTTTTTGAGTATTTTATATAGTGACCATTTTCATCTTTTTTCACGATTAGATAGGCATTTGCCATTAGATCGAGCTGATTTTTTATGAGTATAGTCAAAATTTCTTGTTCTTAAATTTGAACGGTGAAGATTATTCTTGAAGGTCTGTAAGTTCAGTTTTTTTTTGTAAAAAATAGATTATTTTTTGGATTTTTTATATAATAACCAGTCTCATATTTTTTAACGAGAGGACAGTTATTTACCGTTAGATTGGGCTGATTTTTGGTGAGTATGGCCAAAACTCATTGTTCTTCAATTTGAACAGTGGAAATTGTATTTGGATAATTATAATCTTATCCAATTTGCTTTAAACAGAAGTTGCAATTGAGGGGAAAATTTTCTTGTTCTTCTTTCTAGAATTTTGGGAGTTTTGAGTTTGAATGTTTTCTGAAATTTTGTGTTTGAATGTTTAGGAGCTGGTGATTTTTGAAGAAGAAGGAGGAGGAGGAGAAGGAGGAGGAAAACAGGTGCAGAGAAAAGAGGAAAAGAAATGAAAGTTTTTCTTGGAAAATTTAGAATAAATTTTCTTGGAAAACAAACATGTAAGCCACATTATCAATTTTTTAATTGATCTGATTAGGATAGAGAAACACACTTAGCAAATGAGGTTTTAGCATTCTCATTGGATGCCATTGGTGCTGTTAGAAGCAAAATGGGCTCAAAAAAATATAGGGGCAAAATTATTCCATTTTAAATAGTTTAGGGAGTAAAATTTCACCTTAACTCCTTTAAAAAACTATTATCAATATTTTATAGATTGATTTTGATTAGTTTTTTTTACAAAAAAAGATATTAATTAATAATTTTTTGATATATGCGCAAATTTTAAAAATTAACACTTTGAGTGGTATTAACATATTATTCGACTAGATTTTAATTAATTAAGGAATAAAATTGGTATTCTCAAAAAAAGAAAAAGCAATCAAGTTCTGGTATGATAAAAGTGTTAATTTTACTCTCGTATAATGTATCATTAAATTCAAATTGAATTGTATCGGTAATTATAAAAATAAATAAATAAAAAAGTGAGATATATTGGTAGAAAAAAGAATGAGACAAAGTGTGTGCTGAAGAATCTGGAAATCATGAGTATATCTATGTAATCTGTGGCGTGAAATAAAACTGAAAAAGAGCAGTTATCATCTTTTCGCAGACAAAACTAGGTAGACAAGAAGACAAAATAGCATGACCACATTTATAATTATATTAGTACTTCTCACTCTTAATTGGCTATTTCCTATATATGCCCGCATGCATAAACCTTTGTCCCCCTCACAGTTCATACACTCGGAGAAAACTATGGCTTCAAAGAATGGTTTTACTGAAGAAGAAGATGGTGCCGTCCATTTCCGTGACGATCATCAACCTTCACTACCTGATCTTCAAATTCAAAATCACAATCCTTTTTCTCTTAGAATTCCTGGTTGGTATGTTGACGTCTCTTATGGCTGGCCAGGTATAGATACATATATGTGTCTGCATGTCTTTATCAAAATTAAAATCTCCATTTATGTGTATTAATTTGATGCATAAGTTTTATTTTTGCTGTTTTCTTAGTTCTGTATTAAACGTTTTGAAGGTATGGACAAGAAGAAAAACAATCTTTGTTTACAAGAGTTAACAAGATAAACAAATGTTATGGGTTGATTTGATAATGAAGTTGTCGGTCCAATAAAAGTAATATATAAAACCAGAATGTGGATGATGATATACTTGGGTGGTGAGGGAAGGGATATTATTATCATATTTTTTTACTTTACTCCCAAGGCAATATGATTCCATGTGCCACTAGTTTTGTTAATTAATTTTATTTCCTCTTCAACATTCTAATTACTCATCCTTAAACAAATGTAATATTAATGTGCAGGAGAAGCACATTTGTACAAGATGGAAAAACTACTGTTCCATGGAAAATCTGAATATCAAGATCTCATTGTTTTTCAGGTACGTTCAAGTTGCTCACCTTTTTCTTTTACTTAAATTTGATGTAATCACAACAAACAACTTTTATTATATATATAAATATATATTTGTTTGTAGTCATCAGAACATGGGAAAGTTGTAATATTGAATGGAGCTCTGCAACTTACAGAGAAGGATGAGTTTGCGTACCAAGAAATGCTCACCCATCTCCCACTTTGCTCCATTCCTAACCCTAAGAAGGTCATATCCCTCTCCTTTATTACTGCTTTTCATTACATGCTATATATAAACCTAAGGATTTTATTGTCCAATTGGTGCAATTTAAAATCCCATTCTTTTTTTTTTATTATTCAGGTATTACTAATTGGAGGAGGAGATGGTGGAATTCTGAAAGAAATCTCTCGTCATTCTTCTGTGGAGCACATTGATATATGTGAAATTGATCAAATGGTGATTGATGTAAGTCTTTTTTTGTTTAAAAAGAACATTATGTCGTCCAAAATCCATTTAGCAACCCACCGTACGTAGTTGCTCATTTTGTTAACAAACTATTGTGTATAAAAAGTAGTTTTAATTTGATTGCATGTACTATAATATTACTTCAGGCATACAAAAGGTTCTTTCCTGACATAGCTATTGGGTACAAGGATCCCAGAGTGCATCTTCACATAGGCAACGGTACCATTAGCTTAAGAACAATTAATGAAGGAATTACATCTATTTTTTAATCATTCATTTTCCAAGTTCAAAAAACACATGCAGGAATTGAATTCCTGAAGGACGTTGCTCAAGGCACTTATGATGCTATTTTATTGGATGCATTTCAGTGCATAGGTATTTCAACCCCTTTACCACATATATACATACTTTTTGACAAATATATTTATTTATGTTAATAATGAACAATTAATAACAAAAAAAAAAATAAGGGCCACAAGAAGAAGAAGTAGGAGAACAAAGCTTCATGGAATCAGTGGTAAGAGGTCTAAGAGCAGGAGGAATAATGTCATGCCCAGCAGATAGCTTGTGGCACAAAGATTTCTCAATTGCAGATCACATTGCAAGATTTCGCAAGATTTTCAAAGGTTCTGTTAGCTATGCTTGGTGCACCACTCCTTCCTATGTCAGGCATGCTTGATCATGCTCTTCATTTTTTTATTTTTAACGTAACTTATCTAAAATCGGCAAGTTTGATCCTTTAAAAGAAATAAATTCAAGAAAAGTACTTTTCTTGGTTTGATGGCTAAAGGAGGAGTTTTTTGTTTCAGTGGGACAATGGGTTTCATGCTTTGCTCCACTGAGGGACCGCCTGTGGACTTCAAACACCCTGTCAATCCATTGAATCCTGACAATTATGGCGTAGCCAATGGACCTCCTCTTTTTTACAACGCCGATGTACTTCCTTCTTTACTCTAATCTCTACTCAACAGATACGAGTCCTCTTTTTTTCTTCTAACATTTTGATTTTGTGTTGTTGTTGCAGATCCATACTGCTGCATTCTGTCTTCCATCTTTTGCAATGAAAAAGAAGATGTTTGGCTCCAAAATCTAATTCACATTCACAATTCGAATCTCATTTTCAGAAAAATTAGCAAGTTCAAAGAATTTTGATTAACAAAAGCAATTCTATCGTTCATAACAAAATTTCTTTCTTCTTCTTCATCTTAATTTTCTCTCTCTCTGTCTTTTAATCTTCTCATTCAATGTTGCTTCAAATTTCAACAGAGTTATCAATGGATACCTACAAATTTACAATTTTGTTCAATAGTGTGCAATTTTGGAATTCAAACTTCTCAGATACTGAAAATATCACTCCAGAAGTTGACTTAAACGTAGCAGAAGCCATAAAACATTTCCTATGAACAGGTCATTTAGCAGATAGTGTAAGAACAAGAAGGTAATACAAACATACCTAACAACAAAGAGAGACCAATTCTTGTGGTCAAGCTAACAGAAAATAGCGTTAGCAGTATCACGGAAATTGAGCAGGAATTACAGAACTGGATTTCTAATATGATGAGTTTAAAGTGGAAGTGATTCTATTTCATGACCTTTAGGGTTCATGGACGTGATACATAAAAAATGAGGGAAAAAGAAGTATGTGGCTAGAAATACAAGCACTCCAAGGTCAGCCTCTTCGCCAACTGCTGGCCTACGAGGATTTACCAAGTATATCTGGCTCGCACACCACAAGCAATAGAGGCCTGCTACGATTAGAATAAGTTTCAAAGATTGGTATGATTCTCTTCTGGTGTACTTTAAAGATTTTACCCTGAATTCCAAAACATTTTGAACCATATAAGATGTCAGGAGAATAGTACCTTTTTTGGAACATAATTAAATGAAACCAAGCATGCAAGGTTCCATAGTTACACACCTGTTAATGTAAATAAAGCCGCCGATTAAACAAGTGCATAAGAACCCAACCACAATAACAGCATCTGCATTGACAGGTGCTCGATTTTTCCACCACCCAGTACTCAATATCCATATATACATTGTAGAATGTCCATTTTCCTGCACATGTTGATGGCAGCAAGTCTTTAACACTTCATATGCATATAATTTCAGAAAGGAAAAGAAAAAAAAAGGTATGGGGGCAAAAGGCAACTGAAAAAGAAAGGAGCTAAAGAGAAAAATTCTCTCCATTAACTTCTAATGATTTCCTCAAGTTACAAAACAACATAGCATTAAGGAAGTATAGCATGAAAGTTAAGTTTTCACACTTGCTGAACTTCAATTTTGTACATAATACTTGTATGGCAATGAGTTGATTCAGAATGGGTCAAGTTTACATTCTTCATTCTTTCATTGAAGCAATATAGAGAAGAAACAGTGCCTTATTCCAAGTGACAACAAAGTCATACCATGAAAGGAACACATGGATCACTTTACAATTAATAGTGTGAAGAAAAAAAACCCAAGTTTTATCAACAGACATTGAGATCTGCAGCCTACTCCAAGGTTGGTTTGGTACCATTTGCTCACAAACTTCAGGTTGAAGCTGACATGGCTTTACAATTTTTTTTGTTCTAGCAAAGGAATGGCAAAATGAGAAATTTGTTGTAAATGTTAGCATATGAAATATCTTGAATCCACTTGGAACAAAATATGGACATGTTAACTGATAACCGGACTCTAGCTAACAGTCTGGTGACATAAGAACTAATCGTTACATAACTTCACCTATCTGATGAATGCAGAGTTATTGATATTTGAACTTTGCAACCTTTGCACTTCCATAACAGTTACAAATTTTATACTTTTATAATGGTTCAAACAATCAATAATGATTGATTATCCCAACTTTAATGAGCGTTAAAGCCAATAGCTCTATAAATAGTTCAACAATTCACATATCAGGTAAAACTTTTGTCCATTCTTAGCATTCCATGCATTCTTTTCCAAAAATACTAACTTGACCGTCGGAGTGTTTCTTATTGTAACCTTCACCGGATTCTTTCTCTCGGACAATCTATCACCTTACTGAAAGTCAGGCGGTGAATATTTGACTACAAAATTAATTTTAGTTAACGATCCGAAAAACCAAGTTGTTATCATTAACAAACCCCACAATAAAACCTACAGAAAAGTGAATGTTCCGTATTGATATCTTTACCTTCACAAGGTACACGACATAGGAAACAAGTCACGGCAATCGCAGAAATGGATATGAAGGATGCATATTCATTTTCATGAAGTGAAATTCCCCAAGCTTCCAAATCTTGCTAAAAAAATATCATCATACAAACTACCATGTGGCAGACTGTAGATGCATGTATCACTGACAAATTACTCATCAAATCATAGTAATTTATTAAAAGCATCACTAATTCACCATAAATAGAATCTCTTCCTCGCTCCTGAAGCTATTACATAAAAGAGAAAACCGGTAGCCTACTGAAAAAAAAAAAAATTCCAGCGTTACAGACAATGTACAGAAACTTTGTCAAATGCATAAAATTCACAAATTTTACCTCAAACAAGTGATCTAGGAAAAAATGCGATAGACAACCAGCAGAAACCAGAAAAAGGCATTGCCTTCTTGAAAGAGGCTCCTGTTTAACAAGATAGCAAAAAGATGAAAACTCCACATCAGTAAGAGTATACAATTATAATGAAAAAAGTAGAACAGTATCACCCTATCACTTATTGCAACTCTAGGTAATAAACAAAGCATAAAAATTTACAAATAAATTGGTCAAAGAAAGGCGCAATTAAATCGGAAAGGATCAAACTATAACGCAATTAATGGAGTCAAACATTGATCGGATTTCGATCCAAGCCCAGCAAGCAAAATCCAACAGAGACAAAAAAATTACTTTCCTTGAATGAAAACCTCAAACAAATTAAATGCAACTGAGATAAATTAAATTTAAAAAAAAAAAGATTCCAAAGAATCTAACAACTTCCCTTATTAAGCAAACCTTACCGAAAATATACATGACTCACCCCAGAAATTGAATCAAGAATCCTCCTTTGAAGCAAGATTTTGGAGACCCAAGAGTAGAGAACACAAAAGGGAAGACCCAAGATCAAGATATAGAAAAGAGGGTCATGGATGTAGTCAGCTAGACGAGAGGCGAATGACTCGGCAGAGGATCCAAGATTGGAACCAAGCCACTCGGAGAAAGAGCCAATATCGGGACCAAAGAAGGCGTTGATGGTGTAGGTAAGAGTGTGGTGGGGGCTGAAACGACCGTTGGTCAAAGTAGACAAAGCCAGAGCGGAACCCATCGTGTAGATGAGGTGAGGTCCGGGACCTGGCATTATGGGGTAAGCAGCTCAGTGGGAAAGCTGGTGTTTATTTGATTTTGAAGCTTCTTCTTTATTATTACAATAATCGGAGATTAATAAATGCAACCCCTTTAGCATATCAAATTTTAATTAGGCTGCTAATTATTTAATATGTAATCACGTACATATCAAACCTAACGGTGTCGTTTTGTCCCTATGCAGAGGTTAAATAACTATCGGTGGGATAATGTTAACGTGAGTTGAGTATGCAACCTCTTTTGCTGCGGTCATTTGGACAGAATGCCGCCTTTCTGCCACACTTTTAATGGAGTAGGCCAACTCCTGATAGTTTGTCTCATGTTTCTATTCTCTCTACAATAAGAAGAATGAACTAACAGCAGAAAAGGCAGAATAGATGTTGGGTTAGGTTAGTGAGATGGGGAGTTGCATAATCTTCTCTTGTTTGCTTGCAGTGGCAGTTCTACAGAGCCATTTTGATCTGCTGCCCTTGGTCATTGAACCGACGATCTCGCTAAAGCTCTTTGGTCCTGCTTTAGGCTGTATATGGAGCGCCCAAGTTTTGTAGGTTGAAATTTCTACCCTGATGCTTACGGTGATGAAGCTTTGTTTCATTCATATATGGTTTAGGATCTCATGCCAAACGTATATTTTGTCCAGCTGAAAGTTACAGATTTGGGTACAAAGTAACAAACAAAGCCACAGGCCCATCAGCTGAAATGCCTAAAATGGCCCATTCATTTTGAAGTAACGCAACGGTTTCAGGAATATAAAGCCCATGCTTTACACAATACAATAAGGTAGGTTGGCCATGTATTGTTGGTCCAATTCCAACTTTGAAACCAAAATAAATAAATATATATATATATATGTATATATATATTAAAATGATTAGAAAATTGAAAGAATTCGTTAGTGGTGGCCTTGAATTGATAATTTTTATCCGTTATCTACAAAATCGGATAGATAGTTTTTTTTTTCCAAGAAACCGGATAGATAGTTGAGTTGAGGTGATCCATTATGACAGAAACCGAGGAACATCCATTATCAATAAATTGACAAATTATCTTTATATCACTTCCATGTTATTTTTTATTAGTTATTTTTATTATTTTCATTAAAATTAAAAAATAATAAATAAATTTAAATTTAATATTAAATTATTAAATATGTTTGATTTTAATTTTATTAAAAAAGAAAAATAAATTATATTATATTTAAAATTTAAAAATAATAAATAAATAAAATATAAATTTTACTTAAAAAATAATGAAGTGGATATATTATTATAATAAAAACGGAAAGGAAGGAAGGATAAGCACGAGAAACATTCCACATTTGTAAACATGCAAAATAAATAAATAAATAGCATATTGGGAAATGGGGCCCACTGTTAGCTTTCCTCCCACACGCCTCCCCAATTCTTAACGACACCCCCTCCGCGGAACACGCTTACTGGATAATGCGGGTCCCACTTATTTTCTACTTATGATAATATCTATTTTCACATTTTTTTCTCTTTCTTTCTTTTCTCATATTATTCTTATTGTCGTTGAGTGTCCGACGTGGCTTCCTTTTACCCATCATAATGTACAAAATGTTTGGGCCACCTGGACTTTCCCATCACGTGGAAGCTTTGCCTTGTAATTGTAAGCTTTTTGTTTTTACTTGGATTTTTTCCTTTTTTTTTAACCTCAAATTCAAATCGAGTGTAATTCTATTTTTTGAATATATGTTATTGATTGGATATGTTTACTAAAATTATTGATGGTTATGTAAATTTTTAATTTAATTTACCGACATTCAATACTTGATTATGATAAATTGTTTATATAAAATCTAAAAATTTACAAAATGACTTATAATTTGTTAAAACTTAATATTTTAATTGTTGCATACAAAGTGTTTAACAAAATACCAATATTAACTTTTTGATGTGATAAAATTTTCTAAAAAATAATTAATTTCTAATATCATTTTATTAATATTATATTTTGATAAATTTTTAATGCAAATATGAATAACATTTCAACTTTGATTAAATATAAAGAAGAATGGACCATTGATAACAAATTTGAAGGATTTGAAGTTAAATGGGTATAAATACCAAATGTTTGTAGTTATGAACATTTTGTTGTTATAATATCATAACAATTGAAAATCAATACAAAAATAATCCATTTTAATATAAAATATTTTATTAAAGATTTTTCGTTAGAAATAGATGATAATAATTGTATGAAATTTTACTTGGAATTAAATAAGAGGGACTCCAATCTCACAGCGTATCCCCTATGTATTACACTGATTAAGCAAAGTTAGAAACAACAAATTTAATTAAATTTATGACTTATAAATTTCAATACAAAAATCTGTTAGAAAAAATATAACATAAGTTCAATTCTATTTTTTTATTATACCAGATGGTATATCTGATATACCAGCTGATATATCAAATTTCAGAACAAATTTGCATTTTAAAATTTGATATATCGGACGGTATAGTGGGTATACCAAATTTCAAAATAAGTTTGTATTCTATTTTTTGATATATTAGATGGTATACCGAATTTCACAACAAATTTACATTCTGAAATTCAATATACTGACTAATATACCAGATGTACCGATTGCTATACCGGTATACCAGTCCAGTATACCAAAAAATAGAACATTTTTTCATTCTAAAATTTGATATACCAGTTGGTATACCTGATATACTAAAATTTATAATATATTTGTATTCTGAAATTTGACATATTGATCAATATACAAAAAAAAAATATATTTGCATTCTGAAATTTGGTACACGAAATTCCAACACCTTGGTACTCCTTAATTACCTAAACCGACACCATCGGCATAAACTCACTCATAATTTCTCTTCCTCTCTTAATAATAATAATAATAATAATAATAATAATAATAATAATAATAATAATAATAATAATAGCCAGTCCACCTACTAATAGAAACAAAATTCACATCCACATTTTTAATACAACATACAACATTTTTCTCTCTTTTTTTACTTTTGTTTATATTCTCTTTTTTATTTTCATCATTAATTTTCTTTCAATTGTTTATTCTCTTATCTCATTAATGGAGTAGGTACATAAAACTTTCATTTAACCTATCTAATCAATGGGATCACTTCAATTAACCCATCCATAGACTAAAAGCCTTCAATTCCACTAATTAATTATTGTTGGCATATTTTTCTATTAGTCAATCAATCAAAAAATGTGTTGCATCAACTCAATTAAGAAAAAAAATAATAAAAGCAACCAATGAATCACCAAATAGTTATCCAACAATTATTTGCCAACTCTCTTCTAATTGTGGAAATTGATAGAATTTAAATTTCAATCACCAACTTGAATCTAATCATGTCCTTATTATTGTCTATTAATATGTTCCACAATATCTTATCATGCCCTTATTATTGTCTATTATTAAGCAAAAAATAGAACATTAAACCAAATTTCATCATTATTACTTTAGTAAACTTCCCTTAATAACAAATAATGAATCAATTGTGGCTATAAAATAGCCTAATTCATATCCAAAAAAACTCTCAAAATAAATATTTCTAAGCCTACTAAGTTGTTCTTTATTCAATTTCTGTTTAATATTAGCAACAGCTTCTGCCTTCATAGGGACATTAATCTTTGAATGGAAATACTCATGTTGTGAAGAATATGATCCCCAACCTGAAAATAAAAAAAAAACAACATTGAAAAACATAAAAAAAACACAAAGTCAAAAAAAATCTAGAAAATGAAATTCATTCTGGAAGTTGGTATACCCATTTACAGAATATGATTTTCGTTCTTTAATTAGGTATACCGGCCGGTATACTGATCGGTATATCAAAATCCAGAAGATAATTTTTTATTATGAAATTTGATATATCAGATCGTATAGCAGATATACATGTTGGTATACCAACTTACAGAATATGATTTTCATTATGTAATTAGGTATACAATTGGTATACCAAATTTTAGAAGATAATTTTGATTCTGAAATTTAATATACTGGATGGTATACCAGGTATACTTGCTTGTATACAGATTTCATATTAGAATTTTCAGATCTGTAATAATTTTATACCTCTAAAACAATTGTATTTCAAGATATTTTTGCTCAAATAACTTGAATAAAAGTAAAAAATCAAAATAAAAAATAAATTATAAATGTACCATTAAGTTTTTATGCTCCTTGGATACAATCTTTAATTTCTTAGAACTTCTCTCCAAATTTTCATCTTGTAAGATTTTTCTTTTACCAAGTGAAGTCCCCTTCTTCAACTGTTTACTAGATTTTGCTTTATTATTATCCATTTTCTTCCTTCTCATATTTGATGAATCCTGAGAATTTGACTCCATAATCTTCTTATCTTCGGATTTCTTCAACTTATCCAAAATATCAGAAGTATGTCCCATTTACAATAAGTGTGAACAAAAAAAAATAAAAAATAACTAATAAAAATTGTACAAATGGAAGCAATATATACCTAATATATATAATTAGCTTAAAAAAGGAATTGCATAAACTATTTAACTTGAGCTTAGTAGCTAAATGCAAGACTAATCAAACATTAACCAAACAAAAACCATCCACATAGACTTATTAGTACTCTAGCTATTCATACGTAACACATTTACATAATATCATCATTCTTAAGCGATTTCAAATGCCTATTGTATTATTTGTTTGGAACATACAAAAGGCAAAATGCGTGTGCGTGTGCATGTGTGTGTGTGTGTCTGTGTGTATATTATGTAATTCTTCTTTTTCTTCTTTCCCCTTCTTTTTTTTTCATTTTTTCTTATTTCTTTCATACTTTATGATCATAATTTGAGACCACAAGCCATTGTCCATTTTTCATATTAAGAAAAAGACATTAATTTCACATAAATGTGAAGTTTAAGAAAGGAACAAATATCAACACCTACAAGTTGGTAGATCATTTTGTTTCCATTGATTCCATGCTGGAACAATTTCTCTGTCATATTTTACATCCTTCTACACGTATAATTGCCTAATTCATTGGCCATTTCCACACATTTGTTGATAGAATTTTACTTGTAACTCAACCCACGATGATCAACCAATATTATCTTAATTTATTAGTGTAGTATAGTATGGATAAAATACATGACACGAGATGCTTCAATGAGAGGAAGCATGGATAATGCTTTTATCTAACAATGAAGTCCCATGTATGCCTAACTGTAAATAAGAATAATACTCAAATCTAATAATGAACTATGTTAAAGTCACGTATAATTACATACATGATAGTTTATCTTTTGTCTAATAGAAATAACAAAAATAAAACATAAAGAAACATTAAAAATGCAAGCAAGAAACACAAACATTAGCATCGACTACATGAAATCATCAAGAGATTAACCGGATTTTTAACTTTGACAAAGTTAATGAGAAAACCCTTCTATTCCATATTAACCCAGAAAGATGCAAGATACAGTAATCAACAAAACCCATCACCTCAAAAAACAATGAATATAAAATACAAATCCATCAACAAAAATGTCAATAAACAAAAATAAAAAAATGAATAAATATGAATTAAAAAATGAGAAAATTAAATCATACCTTAAAATATAGCCGATCGATGAAAATAGCTTGAGAAATCTATAAAAAATGGCTCAAAATGTGAGGAGCAGAGGAAGATGTGAAAGACCGATGCAAGAGATAAATTTGCAGAATAAGGAATAGAAAACCATAAATCATAATCAAATTTTCCATTAAATATCAAGCGCAAATATACTCAAGTTCTGTAACTTATCTCAAATTAAAAGGCACAAAAATGGCAAAAGTGAAACAACTAACAATTGCATCGAAGAATTAAAGAGAATAACCATGAACATGAAAAGATCCGTAAGCGAAAACACTTCATGGTGCATTTTCGCAAATCACAATTTACTAAAAAAAATTCAATTTTATGGACAAACAGAGTTGACACTAGATCACTGTTTGATTATGGAGAGAAAGGAAAGAAGACGAATTGAGTGAATCGAGAAAGAAAATAAAAGAAAGTGAAACTTACAAAGTGCCGAAGGCCAGTAGGAGAGTGAGAAGTGAGAAGTGAGTTCGCACAGATTCAAGAGAGAAAATTGCAGAAGAAGGAATAGAGTAAATGGTTTCCGATGGATATTTAGGGTTTAAAATAAAAAGTACTTTTAAAAATAAAAAATTAAAAAAAAAGAAGATAATTTTAAACTTTTTAAGGAATTGTTGTATTTTTAAAAAATAGGGTTAAAAAGAGAATAATCTGTGTAAATTTTTCTTATTTATTTAACTTAAATTTACTGCTGAAAATAACAGTATTTCGATAAGCAAATAAAAAATATAGAACATGCCTATTAAAGTCATGCAAATTTACTACATATACACTATAAAATAATACTCTCGTTGAATACTCAAAAAATACTACTATAAATTTTAATTTTTTTGAGAACTTAAATAAATTAATAATTTACAGTGTATACGTAAGAAATTTAAATTTTTATCATCTCAAATCGGTGTAATATGTATATAAGAAAAAAAAAAAAGTTGTGCATCCAGTGAAGCAGCAAACCCTTCCCAGTTGTAAAATTTGAATTTTTATGCAAAAGGAATAAAAGCAGAGGGAACCAAAAGCTTGTGACATATGTAATCACACATAGGCAAAGGTTCCCACAAGTTGAGAAAGGTTGGGCTCCTCTTGCCTTCGAAGACAACTAAGGTAAGTAGGTCTAACCTTATTCTTATATATAATCTAATTAATTAATTATTTGTCTAGAAGAAAATGAGAGACCACTGCGAAGCCAAATGAGAAGTCCGTACCCGATTTTCGGGGACGACCAACCTAAGAAAAGGAAAATATAAGATGGAGTAGTTTGCTTCATTAAACGATCGTTGTCTACAAGATTTTATCCTCGTCCAACTTTCTTATTCCATAACAAGCCTTCTGTTTCCTTAACATTTACAATATCTGCCACTACTGTTCTCTCTATCTTTTTTTATCTTTTCTTTTTTGCAAAATTGTATTTCTTTCTTGAATTGGATTTACTTGTAGCAGTCTATGTGAAAACTTATAGATTAAATCAATAACAAGATGTTATATTACATAAATGAATTAGAAAAATAGTGAGAAGGTGGTTACCAATTACACACGGCAATTCACTATTCTTTTAATTCAAAAAATAAAATAAAATAATACTTCATTAAACTTTAGTAATTTGCAATTGAATTTAATTGATCAAATTAAAACATAAAAATGGGTTAGCAAAGAAAAATAAACCATATAATAAAATTATATGTGTCATAAAGCTAATGTAAACTCAACGAACAAAAATAACATCTGGTCTGATTATATTAAATTTTACAAGCCACGCCCTCGCAAAAAAATAAAATTGGTAAGAATTACTTGAGGAAGTAAATAAGAATAGAAGTGAAGGATAAAATGGGAAATAGGGAAAATAATAAATGCGAAGGCTTATCCAAAATGCATGCCAGAAAAGAAACTGCGATGTCGAGCAGCCGCGTGCGCTTGTCGGCCTCTACGTTTCACGCTCTCTCCCATTCGCGAAATAAATACTGCACCGTTAAAGCGGCAATATATACGTGTCATTTTACTTAACTGCCAATCATTTAATTACACCTCTCTTTACTGTTATCCCATCCGTTTCATTTTAAATAATATTTTTTTATTTTAATTTATTTTAATTTAATATATTTATGTATATAACCTTATTTATTATACTAATTATTAAATATTTTTTTATTACTAACTACTTTTAATTAAAATTAAATACAATTTTTAAAAATATAAAAATATATTTTTATCAATTACCATAATATTTTTATAAAATTGAGGTATTTTAATTATTTTTTAATTTTTTTATAAAAAATAAAAAAAATATTTTTTAAAATAAAACGGAATGAGTAACATACTAAGTATCAATATCATTATCACACGAAAATTAAATTAAATATATTAATTTTATAAAAAATAGGAATTGATAAAATTATAGTAGTTTTTTGATTTCATATTAGAGGTGGCAAATGGGCGGGTTGGATGGGTTTGGGTTGGGTCATTAATGGATGAGTCATTAATGGGTTGGGTCATTAATGGATCAAAAAATATGGGTCATTAATGGGTTGGATCATTAATGGGTTGGATTGATTTAGGTCGACCCATGAATTTGAATTAATTTTAAATGTTTATTTTTAAAAACATATTCAATCGTAAACGTATTGAAAGTTTTTATTTAATATTTCGTCATGTTAAATTAAATGATTAGAATATATTATATTGCATAACAGTTGGTCATTAGAAAGAGTAATATTTTTATTGTTATTATGTATATATATAATGGGATCTTTAAATTATTTATTTGAAATACGATTATTTTTTGTATCAATTTTTTCTTTTTTTTTCCATTCTTAATATTAAAAGTAAATTATTTAAAATATATTTTTCGTATTATTGACTCGCTACCTTTTTCGTATTTTTGATTTTTGGAAGCCTATTTGACCTCAAATTCACTTCAAATTTCAACCCTATGCTCACCTTGACTATTGCTTTCAAATGGTCCAATAAAATATTTTTGACTTTCGGGTGTCATTTCGGATCCGAAAAATACTATTCACTGTCGGAAAGTATTATTTAGGGCTAGTCCGGTGTTGATGTCATTAAATTATTTATTTGAAATACGATTATTTTTTATATCAATTTTTTCTTTTTCTTTTTTTTTGTCCATTCTTAATATTAAAGTAAATTATTTAAAATATATTTTTTGTATTATTAACTCGCTACCTTTTTCGTATTTTTGACTTTTAGAAGCCTATTTGACTTCAAATCCACTTCAAATTTCAACCATATGCTCACATTGACTATTCCTTTCAAATGGTCCAATAAAATATTTTTGACTTTCGGGTGTCATTTCGGACCCGAAAAATACTATTCCCTGTCGGAAAGTACTATTTAGGGCTGGTCCGGTGTTGATGTCATTAAATTATTTATTTAAAATACGATTATTTTTTGTATCAATTTTTTTCTTTTTTTTTTGTCCATTTTTAATATTAAAGTAAATTATTTAAAATATATTTTTCGTATTATTGACTCGCTACATTTTTCGTATTTTTGACTTTTGGAAGCCTATTTGACCTCAAATTCACTTCAAATTTCAACCCTATGCTCACCTTGACTATTCATTTCAAATGGTCCAATAAAATTTTTTTGATTTTTGGGTGTCATTTTGGGCCCGAAAAATACTATTCACTGTCGGAAAGTACTATTTAGGGCTGGTCCGGTATTGATGTCATTACATATCCAATGGATCAAGATCTTTGAATCTTGAAAACACCCATTGGGTTAATACTCAATGACCCAATAGGTTGGAAAGTGAGATGGGTCAATTTTGGGTTGATCTAATGGGTATTGGGTTGGGTTGGGTTGGGTTGGGTTGAAAAATAAAATGGGTCAATTTTGGGTTGATCCAATGGGTATTTATATGGATTGGATTGGGTTTGGATCAATTTTTTGGGATAAATTTGGGTCGACCCATGGGTTTGGGTCAATTTTACCAGGTCTATTTCATATACTTTGTTTAATTTTTATATTATTAAATTTAAATTTATCACTATATCAAATATAGTAATATACAATCGATAAAAGTAATATATAAATTTTTTTAAATAAATTTTTAAATACTCACTAAAAATAAGATAAAATTAAATAGTAATATTGCATATTTAAAGTGAGATGGTATGAGTAATATTTTGAGTTAATTATGTCTACAGCCATGCATTTTATTAATAATAAGTAGTATAATCAGTTATTTGGAAATAAATTTTGTTACCATGAAAATAATTTCAATATTTTTTTGCCTAAAATTAGATGCAAAAAAATAATAATTAATGTCATACTGCTAATGTAACACTTTATGCACTATGCAATACAATAAAAAATAGTTTCGAGTGAATATTTTCTTTAATTTTTCAAGCATATCCCATGAATATTCATTCTAAAATGGCATCATTTCTAATGATATGAATGTTGAAATTCTATTTTTTCTGCCATTTTCATTTTAGACGAAAAATTTTATAGTTAAATTATTTTTATATATGGCATGTAAAAATTATTTGTATCTGGCTCAATAATAGTATAGAGTTTAGTACCCGCGGCTTCCGTAATATTTTCAATAATAATTAGTTTTTCAATTAACTAAAGTTTAACTGCTAGTTTCAATTCGATTAATCCTTTAACTTCTGTTCATAGCTTAAAAATAATAATAACAATAATAAACCATCGCAGCCTATTACATCATAATTTACCCCGAAACAGAGTACTATCTTACGTTTTACGGGGATGTTGATAGCTGACTTATCTTTTGCAAATCCTTCCTTCATGCCCCACGACCTTAATTAGCACTAATTCTATTTTTTTATTAATCATTCGTTATTCGAATTCCATTAGATCGATTAAATTCGAATTCGAAACGTCGTTATAAATTAAGATTTTTTATTCCTTTTCATAGAAGGTATCGAAAGTCAATTATGAAATCTTTCATTTCTAATCTAACCTGCAACACAACCAAATCACCATCCATGATAATTAGCACTAATTCTGTAACTCAACTAAAACAAACTTCGAAACAAGAATACTTCCCTTCTTCGTTGAAAATTAACACAATGTAGAATTTCATCCTTTAATATAAATTATTTTCTAATTCCAATGGATATTTTAATCCAGCATTTATTCATTGCTTGATACGACTTTATTCTAAGAACAACGAGGATTCGGTAGAAAGATCTTTTAAACATTTATTTGTTAATTTTATAATAAACCACGAGGTTTGATTTTTTATTTTTCCATGAAGAAAAAGTGCGGAGGCCAAGTCTATGGTTATCCACATGCATGAGGGATGTTATTTATTTAATTAGAGAAAATGGTTAATATTCTAATATTTAATGTTTTAAGGATCAAACAAATATATAATTTATTATTTTTATTGTATTTCTTTTTCAATTACAAGTCAATTATAAATATGGCCCAGCACAAAACACTATTGAAGGATATTATTTTTTATCAAACAATGAAGACTCGCTTTCGCTACCTAAACTTTTAGGTCTTAGGTTTATCAATCTACCCACAATCTTTTTATAGTTTTTATGTAAATCCCAAATCCAATTTCTACATTTATTTAAATTATAAAAATCCACAAATTACCTATTCCTTGCGATTATGCCACAAGAAAAGCATGTGCTTTGATGAGCAACTTTTTTTTTTTTGTGGTTAGGAAATATACTTATTTTTAGAAAAAGAAAAAAAACTTTGGCTATGATTAATATATGTTTATATTCATCTATTGCATTTGGTTTTCTAGACTAAAATTTATTTGCTATTTACTCTTTTAGTCGGGGTGGGAAAAAATTGAAAGTATGGTTAACCGTAAAATCGATTCGAAATTGAACCGATTTTTACAATTAACCGATTCAATTAATTCAGTTACGATTTTTTATTTTTATATTTTTTATTAAATATTACGATTTAGATTTTTAGATACTGGTTAATCCTACTAACGGTTAACCGATTCATATATATATATATATATATATATATATATATATATATATATATATAATTTTTATATCCTCAATTTTTTATTTCTCTTTAAAATTTACATAAAATAATATTTTAAAATATATTTTTATTTTTAGATCTTAATTTTTTATATTTTTCTATAAAATTTATATAATACTTTAAATTAAATTTATATTATGTCATTCTTTTTAATTATATAATAATATTTATATATAGTATCCAATTAACTTTTATATATATTATTTTTTATCATATATTGATGTTTATATTTTACTTAACAATATTTAATTATATTTTTTATATTTTAGAGTTTATGTTATAATATTTAATATTATCCAAAATTTTATTTGACTTAGAATAAAAAATATTATAATTTTCAACAAATAACAAATCTATTTTATAATATTAGCTATTAATTTATATAACATTAATTTTTACTATAAATAATATTTATTTCGTAATTTTTATATTAAATTATTTATATATTTGAAATTAAATTGAATTTTATGTAATTTTTTAAATAATTTTATATTATAAATTTTAATGATTAACCCGAAAAAAATCGATTAATCAAACCGAAAAAATCAAAATCGATGGACTGGTTAATCGAATGTAATGGACTGGTCAATGATTAGTAATTTTAAAAAATCGATATTAATGAATTAGTTAATTTTTTTCTCATAAATTAGTTAATCGATTCATGCTCATCCCTATTTTTAATGTAGTGGCTTATAAAAGAATAAAATATTAACTCTTAATTTTTAATTTTAATTATATAAAAAGTTAAGATAACTATGAGTACGTCTTGCATAAAAAAAATAAACATAATATTTAAAATTTAAGTTTAATCATATTCACAACACACATGTTAGTATTATAAAAGTATGTAAACAAAATATGAGACGTGGCTACTTTGGCATTTTCTTGCCCATCCATTTTATTTTCTAAATCTTTATTATTATTGCTACTCTAGTTCAAAATGTTTAGCATACCAAAATTATTATTATGGTATACAGTCAAATAATATATGATTGTAAATTTTTAATAATCTGAGTTTCAATTATTATTCGAACACCATGCTTGTTAAATTTAATGGTTAAAATCAATTAAAACTAAAATTTATATCTTAAATAATTTATAATACCTATATAGATACCGAATTATATTCATAATTGGATTAAAGTGGAATCATATTTATTGCAAGAATTTATATGAATTGATATGATAAAATAAAAACAATAAACTTACTATTTTTAAGAAGGCAAAAGATGAAATCTAAGAGTAGGAAAATCATTAATTGTTAGATTTTCTGTCTAAACTAAGTGTACAATGAGAAAGTAATCTTCAATTATAGGAGTTCTTTCGGATTAATTATTCGTCAACAAAATGCAAACTTCTATTTTGTGATTTGTTGATTAGATAATGGCAAAAGTCTATGATATTTAAGAGAAAAAAGAATTGAAAGAGAAGGGCAGTTCAGCAAATTGAGGAAAAAGGAGGGGTAGCGTGGGAGGAAAGTTGTAGAAGATTACAACGTAGGCCCAACCATAGTTACAATCTAACTGTACTCACAAACACACACACACACTCTCTCTCATCCAAATCTGATATTTGATATATACAATAATTATAAACATATCTAAGTTTCTTTTTGACTTTTTATATTCTACGTTTTGATCCAATTTCAGCTTCCTTTGTTGAATCAAAAACATAACCCAAACGGAAACTTCTTATTATAATAATTTTCATTTACATTCAAAAATTAAAGAATAATCCTTTTTTTTTCCTGATAAACATGCATACTTTTGGCTTCCTCTACTTATTTTCCTTCTCTATTTTTTTATCTTTTTTTTTAGTCGGTTTCAAAAAAATCATTAATATACACTCAAAATCGCACCGGTTTTGAACCTAACACCTTCCCATATAACCCTCTGTTCAGATATCTTTTAATTCTTAATCCATTTCTTAGCAATATAACATTCATTCTTCGCGATTCTTGCTTGCTTTCTTGCAAGTCTTTTCACATTATCCATTTCCTTTCTTTTTTCTTATTTTTTTCAATATATGAAAATATATATTTGTATATTGTTTCTAAATTTTTAAACTTTCTTGATGTTTGGTTACAGGGTAAATGGGGAATTGAAGTTTTTTTTTTCTGGGTTTTTGGTGGCATTTGCTATATGTTTCTCATTGATTCTGAGATGTTTCTTGGCAGGAATTTGATTCCCAGTATCACTGAACAGCTAGTTAGACGCTCTCTTGCTAAATCAGTTACGACTTGCAATTCTTTCTGGTAAATTTCTGGCCTTTTTTCTTTCTTGGATTTTGTGTTTTAATTCGAATTCTGGGATCTAAATGTATGGCTATTGCTTTTAACTCTTCCTCTTTTAATTTTTTTAATTCATGTACAGCGATCATCATCTCTCTTTGTACAGTGATCATCATATTTTTCTTTCTAGTAGGCAAGCAATTTGATTTTTGTTCTTCCCTTCCTCTTTCTGCACGCTTTCTTTCAAGACACTCCAATTTTTGTTCTTCCCTCCACGTTTCTCTTTCACTATGAACGACTCAATTCCGAGTTTTTCCTGCCATTGTTCATTTTTTCTGTACGTATAATCTTTAAGACATTCTTCAGTTCTTAAAGCACTTAAAAGTAGCGCTTAAACAGTCTGGAAAGGTTTAAGTTATAAATAAAATATGTGTGAATCCTAGGATAAGAGGCTGCGAGGTCGCCCTGGCACAATGAATTTCTAAAAGAAAATTATGAGGAAGACATTTGTTTCTAATTTCTGACAGATAGTGTTAGCATGTCATTTCAATTAGTACCCGTTTTTTATTGAAATATTTTCCAAGATAAGATCAGTTAATTCCTAGATTAGAGATGTCTGCGAATTGAGAGAATTGTATATAAATTATGCATATATTTATGTATTTTCCCGGTTTAGTTGCGGTCCTTACTGAAAAATCAAGTGTATCTGCTACAGATATATATACTTTATCAGTAGAAAAGCAACGCATGTTAATCAATGTCATGAGAATAACTCAAGCCCTTTGGTTCATTGTTATTATTAAGTATATGAATTCAGCAATTTTTAAATAATAGGTATACCTCATGCATGACTACATGCAATTTTATGAAGTTTTCTCTCATGTACCATTGGCTATTTGATAATTCAATACAATGATGAGGGTTTGGGTGTTTTGGGTAGCTATTTTCATGCTATGACAAATACTTCTTTCAAATTTTATTGAAACTTTCTTCTTTTGTGCAGCAAGTATTCTCCGCAGTTGTATTTTTTTTTCTTGCTTTTTATTGGCTGAGTTGTAAGATTTCAGTGTGAAATGAGATAAGGTTGATTCCATTACGGTCCAGACTAGGTCAAGAAAATGTAACCTTCTGGTCATTTTTATATATGGAAGACAGTTCACATTATTCAATGGTTTCGCTGGAGCCGAATAATAAAAAGGCATGTGTAAGAAGGTTACTATGCGTTCTCAGTGTCCGTTACACCTTCCTTATCAATTAGCACAACATTTCCCCTTTTTCATCTTGCCAGCTCTATAAAGTCGAATCAAACCGTAAATTTTTGGTGTACAAAATTCATTCTCATCCTTGAATGAGCCTGGGAATTAGAGAAATCAATTAGAAAACATCTGTAGCTCACTTTCAAGTTAATGAAACTCGGTATGTATATGGATCAAATTCCATGTTCTCATAATTTTTATTTGTTCTTGATTTGTTACTGTTTAAACTTGCCCTTTTGCTCTGATCTAGGGATTATTGCAATGAACTGATGTGATGTTGAAATTTGAGTTTCTGTTGGTTAAAGTTTAATGTCTATGAGATACAGTTGGAATCGATTGTTAACTCCCTAGAGGAGCTTCTTTTTAGCTGACTGTGTGTATTGGGAAGTTATATATTGGCCAATTCTGATGTTAAGATTAAAATGTAATTGCTTTGAGACCTTGAAAGTCTCATTTTGTGTTCTGTGTTTACTTAATTGTCCTTTACTACCTTTTTTTTTTTTTTTCCAACTTCCTGCTTCTGGTGCTAATGTCTATAATGTGCCGATAATGAGTAGGCTTTCTCCTGCTTTATTTCTGTTTTACTTCTGATGTTTTGCTGTTTTTGCTTTTTAATTTAAAATGATTGGAAGACTCAGTTAGCTTGCGTAGAATTGCCCTTAAATGGTGATTACAGATATGGCTTATGCATGTGGGAAAATAATAAATTTCCCTTTTGTGTGGATGCTGCATCATGAACTCCATAATTGGATTGATAGCAAAGGTATTTAAAATCTTTGCTATTAATTGTTCTCTTAAAACGGGCAAAAATTCTGTGTTTATGTTACAAATAAATTGTGAAAAGAGCAAAAAGATCCTTTTTCACAAAAGCAAAGAGGCATAGGATATACATGTAATAAAGAGTTTTTGTGTATAAGATTTTGATCTGTGATAACAAAGACAGTAAAACATTTTTGGTCCATGGAAATGATTGTTACTCGCCGCATGAATTATTTGTATAAAGTCTCAGCACTTTTTTTCACATTCTAGCTAATATTTTTTCTCCCCATTCCTTCAGGTATATAAATCTCTGTACTTTATGGTAGGCTTTCAAGATCTTGTTTGGATTGAAGCAAGGCATTGATTCTTCCTGCCCCTTCATTGATTCTCTGTCATCTTCATAGTTCTAAATAAACACCAAGAAGCACTAAAATTAAGGCTTGCAAAAATGATGTCCAGATCTTGCTTAAATTTGTTTGATTTAGCATCTGGAGACTTGTTGAATTTACCACAAACTCCAAGATCTCTCCCAAGGGTGATGACTGCTCCAGGAATTTTTTCTGAAACAGATGCTGATGGATGTAATGATAGAGATATAGATGCTCTATCATCTGGAAGCTGCAAGAAGAAAATTATAGTGGCAAATTTTCTTCCTATCAATGCTCAAAAAGATCTGAGATCAAGCAGATGGTCATTCAGTTTTGATGAAGATTCACTTTTGTTGCAAATGAAGGATGGCTTTGCAATCAATGCAGAGGTTGTTTATGTGGGATCGCTGAAGGTTGATGTAGATATGAGTGAACAAGAAGAAGTTTCGCAGAAGCTGCAGGAGAAATTCAACTGTGTACCAACGTTTCTTCCTCCTGATCTTCACAAAAGGTTTTACCATGGTTTCTGTAAGCATCATCTATGGCCCCTTTTTCATTACATGCTGCCTATGTGCCTGGATCATGGCGATCGTTTTGACAAGTTGCTGTGGCAGGCCTATGTTTCTGCTAATAAAATCTTTGCAGATAAGGTTATGGAGGTGATTAACCCCGAAGATGATTTTGTGTGGGTTCATGACTATCACCTGATGGTCCTCCCCACTTTTTTGAGGAGGCATTTCTATCGAGCTAAGCTTGGCTTCTTCCTCCACAGCCCATTTCCCTCATCAGAAATTTACCGATCACTGCCAGTCAGAGATGAGATTCTCAAAGCATTGCTAAATGCTGACTTAATTGGTTTCCATACATTTGATTATGCTCGCCACTTTCTTTCCTGTTGCAGCCGAATGCTGGGCCTAGATTATGAATCAAAACGTGGTCATATTGGCCTTGAGTATTTTGGCCGCACAGTATACATCAAAATTTTGCCTGTAGGAATTCATATAGGTCGGCTAGAATCTGCTCTCAATCACCCATCTTCTTCTATCAAGGTCAAAGAAATCCAAAAGCAGTTTCAGGGGAAAAAGCTTATTGTTGGAGTTGATGACATGGACATATTCAAGGGCGTTAGTCTGAAGTTGTTCGCCATGGAGCAACTTTTGCAGCAGAATCCTGAGTTGCAAGGAAAGGTTGTCATGGTTCAAATTGTGAATCCTGCAAGGAGCTCAGGGAAAGACATACAAGAGGCAAAAAGAGAGATATATTTGATCACCAAAAGGATAAACGGGTTTTTTGGTCTTCCAGGCTATGAGCCAGTGGTCTTGATTGACCATTCTATACCTTTCTACGAGAAAACAGCTTACTATGCATTGGCTGAGTGTTGTATTGTAAATGCAGTGAGGGATGGAATGAACCTGATCCCATATAAATATATTGTCTGCAGGCAAGGGACTCCTAAAATGGATGAAGCTCTGGGTCTTGTTCCAGGATCATCTCATTCTAGTTCACTTGTTGTATCAGAGTTTATTGGTTGCTCACCATCTCTGAGTGGTGCAATAAGGGTGAACCCATGGGATGTTGAAGCTGTAGCTAATGCAATAAATCTGGCCCTAACCATGCCTGATGTGGAGAAGCAGTTAAGGCATGAGAAGCACTATCGATATATTAGCTCTCATGATGTGGCTTATTGGGCCTGCAGTTTTATGCAAGATCTGGAGCGGGCTTGCAGACATCATTACAGAAAACGCTGCTGGGGTATAGGTTTTGGTCTGAATTTTAGGGTTCTGTCACTTTCACCAATCTTTAGGAAGCTTTCAAATGACCATGTTGTCTCTGCATACAAGAGGACAAGTAGGAGAGCAATATTTTTGGATTATGATGGAACAGTGGTGCCTCAAACTTCAATTGTTAAAACCCCGAGTCCTGAAGTTATCTCTGTTCTGAACAGCCTCTGTAGTGACCCTAAGAACACTGTGTTTATAGTTAGTGGCCGGGGGAAAGATTCTTTAAGTGATTGGTTTTCTGAGTGCGAGAATCTCGGGATAGCAGCCGAACATGGTTACTTCCTAAGGTACATGTGTCTATCAATTCGGAGAAGTTTATTCGCTTAACAATTTTTTCTCAACTTGTTGCACATTTATTATATGGTTTGCCATAGCAACTGAAATTTACAGTTTTCATATCATCTTCAAGTCATTGAATAAATAGCTTCTGTTATTAAGGTTATTTTTTCTTGGTGTAGGTGGAATAGGATGTCCAATTGGGAAACCAGTTCGTTGGTAATGGATTTTGATTGGAAAAAAATTTCAGAACCTGTGATGAGACTATACACAGAAACAACTGATGGTTCCTATATAGAGATGAAGGAGAGTGCCTTGGTATGGCATCATCAGGATGCTGACCCGGATTTTGGATCTTGCCAGGCTAAGGAACTGTTGGATCATCTTGAAAATGTTCTCGCAAATGAGCCTGTAGTTGTCAAACGAGGTCAGCATATTGTCGAAGTAAAGCCACAGGTAGGCTGCCTTTTGTTCAAAGCTTTTCTTTTAAGAAGGCCTTTGGCCTAACAATTGACCAATTAATGTGCAGGGAGTCACTAAAGGGATTGTTTCGGAGAAAGTTCTTTCTACAATGATCAATGACAAAAAATCCCCAGATTTAGTTATGTGCATTGGAGATGATAGATCCGATGAAGATATGTTTGAAAGCATATCGAATACAGCTTCTAGTTTGTCATACAGTCCAGCTCCAGAAATATTTGCATGCACCGTTGGACAGAAACCAAGCAAAGCTAGGTACTATCTAGATGACACTGTGGATGTACTGGCATTACTTAAAAGTTTGGCTACTGCTTCAAGTTTGAAGCCGGGGAGTGGCACCGAAGTGCAAGTTTCCTTCGAAAATTCTGTTTGAAAGGCAATAAACTGTTAGTCTAATATTTTTGGTGCAGCAATACAGGGTAAAGAAGGTCGATGGTTTAGTTGTTGATATTAACCTATTTGTCACATGCAGGGGACAGGCGCTGATGCTGGTTTTCGATCACCGTAGGAGAGTTCAACTCACATAGGTTTTCTCTTTCCTTCTTTGTTTTTGGTCTAGATTGCAAAAGGATGAGGGTTGGTGTATGTATGTTGTGGTGTGGAAAGAAGATGCTTGTGCAGTTCACAGATTTTAGTCATTTTAGATGTTCATCTCCAAAGGTAGTCATACTAATGAGGAGACAATTTTCTTGTATACATGGAAAAATGGCTTTGCTTATACATGAAAAGCATTCTTTAGGGGTTAAATCCTCCAATTTTTTGTTATTAGCCACAATAGCCTTATTTTCCCTTTCGACTATCAATCAAATTCAATTTCTTAGTGCAAGTGAAGGAAAGTATTCATATGATCGCCAAATTATTGAATCGAAACTTGATAAGGAATGAGTTCGTAACTTATTACTACTTGAAAGTTTAAAGTTTGAATTATTAATTGCAATGTATAATGACGATAGCACTAAAATTAGAGTTCTTTCAAAAGTTAAAAGCAATGCACTTTGGTAAGTTTAGTGCAACGAAGAAGATGATAATATGGTCTATATAGGTGGGTTAATCTTAAGCCCACTTGCCTAAAAATGACACTCAAATAATTTCTTTAAGATGCAGTTTGGTTGACTTAAGTGACGGTTGACGAGGACGACATGTACGCCTGGGTCAGCAAATAAATATCGAAGGGGGGACTTGTTTATTTGAGACCAAAACCCAGTGTCGGAGTAATTTCACTATTGGGAAAAAAATGTCTCCTCGCAGCTTGACTGTCTTCGTTCTGTTTGCCTTCATCGCATGCCTTTTGCAGGTGCTTTTGTTTTCTATTTGGGATCCCTTCTCGCTTTTATTTGTTTTGATGACAATACCTAAATTCGTTGGTTTGTGTATATTTGATTACAGACTCCATCTTCAACCCAGACCATCAAACTCTCGGAATCACCATTCGATTCTGCTCTTAAAACCCTACAGAAACAAATCAAGCAAGTTTTGATTTTTTTTTTTCGTTTTCTGTTCTGTTTTGTCGTCGAGAAAATCAAATTCAACGGCTTTTCTTTTCTTGTATTCTGCAGCTATAATTTTAAGAATATTGGTCTTCTCCGTCGCGCAATGACCCATCCCTCCTTCTCAGAGGAGAACAACAAAGCTTTGAGTGTTTTGGGTGTCAATATCATAAACGCATATGTGGGTATGACTTCCCTGGATCAAGACATTGATATGTCCTCGAAAGAGCTCAACCGTCGGATTGCTGAGTTGTCAAATACGGAAAGTTCCTGCGCCGTTGATGGGATGCGATTGGGTCTAGACAAGGTGGTTAGAATTGCTTCTAAGACTAAATCAACTGCTCCAGTGATTTGCAGCACTTTCAGAGCTTTATTTGGTGCTATTGCTGTTGATTCTGGAAAGATGGATGATGCTGGATCCATTTTCTGGAGTGTTCATACTGGTAAAAATCAAAAAGCTCTTGCCTCTGAGGTTTAGCTTCCTTATACTAATTTCTGCTTTTTCAATCAAGAATTTAGCTTGTGCTGTTGCTTATCATGATCCCGAACGAGCCCACTTCTGATGTGGTTTTGTATAAAGTAGTTATCTGTTTAATTATGTCTGCAAGCTGAGTGCCCTTTTTTGTTGTATGTGTTCTCAATTGTGCTGTGAGTTGATTATGATGACAAGAGGAAAATAGTGGATCACAATAAGTTTCCAATATCTGTCCCTAAACAAATATTTTAAGGTTGATGTGAGGAATTAAGTAGTTGGGGAAGCAAAGATAGAAGGACAGTTTAATGTTTTGGTTTACGAAGTGAAGATGGAGGATTTAATGGATAAAGATACGAGGGAGCCATAATACTCTTCTAAACCCAAATTTAATTGTCATCATTATTCACAGCTTCCGAGTTAAGTTCAGCTGCTGTTGTGCAGCTCATTAGTTTCTTTTTTGGATGGTTCAAATGCTGAACTTTTGAAATTTTCAGTTTCTTAGGCACTTAAGGTTGGAATTATATTTGGGAAAACAAACTTGGCAGATAAAGCTTTCCTATTATTAACATTATGAGCTATACCAATTACCAAATGAGCTAGCTGGTGAATTGCAAATGCAAACTCTAATAAATTGAAGTATGTCTTGAATAGATTTGTGCTTGCACTTGGCTATTGCCTAAAAACCCTTATTTTGCTAAAATGCATTGGTGATTTGGGATTTTGTAGGTCAAATTTCACAGTATGGTAATTGGTAAGCCTAATTGATGTGATCTATTCACAATGTGATGCAATACTTAAGTTGATGTATGCTTATATCAGCATTTTAAATAAAAATTAAGTTTCATCTTTGGTTTTATTCTCCATGAGCATATTTTGTTGCCAAAAATTTTCGGATAACACTCTTTCCGTTTTATTTTATGTGTCGCTTTTAAGTAAAATTTAAATTTTATTTATCTATTATTTTTAGATTTTTAATATAATTTAATTTTTTTAAATAAGATTAAAATTAATTAGATTTGATAATTTAATTTTAATTACGTAATTTAATATTAAATTTAAATCTATATATTATTTCTTAATCTTAATAAAAATAATAAAAGTAACTGATAAAAAAAATGGAGAAAGTAATAAATATAGGTGGGAGAGAGAGTATTGAATGTTAGGGTAATTAACAACTTAATTATTGATGACTTGATACTTTGACAATCAAATTACTGGCATTATATCCGTGGGGAACATTTAATTTTGAATAACCACTCACAATAGCTGTTTTCAAGCATACAAGCTTAAATATAAAATATCTGATTATGCATTAAAAACTATATTGAGCGGTCAATTAAGTATTGCCATGACTATTTTGCAATATGAGTCCAAAAAAAAAAAAAAAATATATATATATATATATACACACACGTGCATGTAAAGAAATTGTATTGTCATATTCATTTATATAAAAAAATCAATCATTTAACATTTAGTTTATCTATTCACATTTTCTATAATTGCCCGTTTATATTCTGTGAATGTGGATAATTAGTGATGTGGATACCTTAAGGTATTGATCATATAGATACCTGAAAGTATCAAATATATGAATCCAAATGAAGTTGGAACTACGGTCATAAACTAGGACTAGACTGTAGATCCAAACAGGATCAAAACTGTGGTAGTTGCAACCGTACCATATAGGCATGTTTATTGATCCACAATCAAACTCACATGAAGGCATTAAATCATCTTTCATATTGCTTTCTTTATCATGCTCATTTCATTCCAATGAATGAAATACACACTTATGTAAGTGTAAGCATTTACGCGTAATTACTTTGTTATATTAATATTGAATATGTATATTCTCATACTCATACATATCTATACATATATACCTTTAATTGCACTCCTATAGTCCAATTACATTGTCATAAATGCATAAAATCGATTTATTGGCTTAATAGTTACATAATTTTTTATGTTCATGTTTAGTCTTTATTCGTATTTCAATATAAAATCGTATATTTTAAGTGTATTATGTCATGTTATAATTCTAAATATGGCCTTATAATGTTTAAAGTGTTTAAAGAAATTTGGGTAAAGTTCGGTAATCTTTTGGTGAATGAAACTCATTAACATGTTGGAATAATAGAGGCACACCACTAGATATGTGCAAGTGAAATAAGCGACACGACGGATTGGCAATCCAGTCGGGTAGACGTGAAAATCAAGTGACATGATTAGATTGGATGCAATCAAGTTGGGGGGTTGTATTCTGACTATACAGAATGCATCTTACATGACTGGATTGGAAATCAATCCAGCCGGATAGGCTTAGAAAAAAATTGGGTTTTTCTACAGACAGCTTCTCTGGTCTATTTTGCTAAGGTGTTTTGACATATTAAACATGATTTTTAGTCAAATTGTTCTTCTAAGAAAATGTTGGTCTATGACTTTAGTTTCCATAGCATAAAAAAGTAAATCATTTGGACGTCCATATCAAAAGATATCTCCAAAGTAGCTCAAACTGCTCTAATTGACAGTTCAACAACCATCACTCCACTTTGAGCTAGATTTTGATGGTCTTAAAAATGAAATCATATTTTGAGCTCCTCATACAAATTTTAGGTCCGTGTCTCTAGTTTATGCTCCAATTAGAATCATCTCATTTGGAGCTCTACAATTCAATTTATACTCAAAACAACTTTAATAAGTCCAATGAATCCTCTAACAGAATTTCCTGTTTTAACTGTACTTTCCATACTTTATCTTTCATGCATGCCTAAGCATCAAACCATACTCGCGCATCATTTACATAATTAATACAACATTTCTATCCAATTTTATAAAGGCGATCGCATGCAAGGAAAATTAAATGTTCTCATAATTTCAATTGCTCAAAATACTTCTTTAATTCTTCTTAACCTCGTTCTCCTTCTTCTTGCTGGGTTTTTCTTCTTCATAGAATAAATGACACTTATAAATGTTTATTTCTTATACTCATTCCAGCCTTCTATATAAGAAACAATAGAGAGGTTAAAAAGAGTGAAATATTACTTTGAAAGCCCTTAAACCCTAAAACCTTTCTCGTCACCAAAAGAGGCAGCTAA
Source organism: Excoecaria agallocha (assembly GCA_037975025.1). Classification (NCBI taxonomy): domain Eukaryota; kingdom Viridiplantae; phylum Streptophyta; class Magnoliopsida; order Malpighiales; family Euphorbiaceae; genus Excoecaria; species Excoecaria agallocha. The sequence continues at coordinate 41,238,750 of CM075809.1, forward strand.
ATAGGGGTGTTTAAAGAAGTAAGATGGCAAAAATTTGAGGTAACAAAATTATGGAATTTGGCCCTAAAGCTGGTCGTCTACTACCTCTCAATTTCTCGAGTTCTCATGCAAAGTTTAGAGCAGGCTAGATGGCATCTTTCTATTGGTCCACTCGTTGGAGCTAGAAAAATCCGATCTTGCTCCCTCATTTCTTTTTAGTCTATAAATTGCTCCCTATATTTTGCAATGTTTTCAATTTAATCCATGCTCTTGAACTTTTTAACTATGCATGTGCATGTCTTCTGATCAAATTATTATAGTACTTCTATATTTTGAATTAATTTTTTCTATATCCCATCCTACAATTTATTGCTAAAGTTGCTTTAGCTCAATTATAGCAACTTTAATAGCCAACTAAAGCCATTTGTAATACTAAATTGCTATTATTATCTTTGATAAACTTTTATTTTACTACACATTATATCCAAATAAAACTTTAATAAAATAAAAATGACAATTTAGAAATTCAATGGATATTGTAATCTGACAAATTGGGCCATTGTGTACCTAAATGAAAGTTTAGAAATTTAATACAACACAATGAAAATAAAAATATGTCTACAGCAATCTGACATAAAAAATTGTATCGATTTATTATGAAAATAAAAATTTTTTAATATTTACTTTGGTCATTTGTAAAATTTGAATTTAAAATTTTACTTTAAAAAGAATAAGTGACCAACCAGGTTTAAATATCGAATAAATTAAACATGAAAGAGGAGCATCCGACAATATTCTCGTGTGTTTTTTATAAATATGGTACACCGACCTTCCTAATTCCTTTTTTATTTTTAATTTGTAAAAAAAAAATATTCCTATAAAGAAATCTGGAAGCTGAAGCATAATATGTGATACCTGTATAATTAAGTAGAGTCACTACTGGCGAATCCGATCATGGGGTCCACAAAAATTATATCATACAGATCGATCAATGGCTAAAATGCCCCTGTACCTTAAACCTGCATGTACAGTATGGTTACTCTCATTTTGGAATTTTCTTCTCTAATTCTATTTCTTTTCCCTTAATCAATCTTTAGTCATTACTCTTTTGACAAGTAGGGCGCCTCGTCATGCCACCTCACACAGGCCCCACTCAAAGGTCCAACTTATTATATTTTATACGCGGAGCACCAGATAACCTCCTTTTTACCCACAGGGTCCGATACTATTCCGAGTCCAAAAAGTCCCTATCTTGACCAAGCCCGGATTGGTCTTCCTCCGTAACCTGCTCTTCCCGGTTACCGGTAACTTGCCGTTACAATACAACTCTTCTTCTCGACATAAATACACGTATATATCCACCCCGTTTCTCTGCTTCACTCGCTAATTAGGGTTTCTCTTCTTTTATCTGTTTAATCTATGGGCGTTGAGGACCCAGAGATGGCTCACATCGACCTTGGCGCAATACCGGAGCAACGGTCTAATTCTCTCCTCACCAACTACCGCTGCTGTTTCTGTTTCCCCTGCTTCGGCCGCCGGTCCTCGGTCGTCGGCTTAGGCTGGTGGGAGCGGTTCCGATCTTCATCGAAAGATCATTCCGATGACAGTTCGTGGTGGTCTCCAGGCGTTAGGGCTTTGAAGAAAATCCGAGAGTGGTCGGAGATCGTGGCCGGGCCTAAGTGGAAGACTTTCATCCGGCGACTTAACAGAAATAGAGGGAGCGGTAAGAGTAGGCATGTCAAATATCAGTATGATCCTTTGAGTTATGCTTTGAACTTCGATGAAGGTCCTGGACAGAATGGTAATTTGGAGGAGGAAGATGATTACGGTGGGTTTCGCGATTTTTCTACCCGTTACGCCTCCATTTCGGCATCCGGGCGGCCATTGGGCATGGAAGCCCCGCGCACTGAAGAGGTGAGGGTGGTTTCGTGACGGAAATAATGAAGAAGTGCGTTGGATGCTAGGTTGCGCCGATGTGTGTTGTGTAACAGCTGGAGTGTTGACTGATGACGTAATATGACGGCGCAAATTGGGCCTTGTGCGATTTATTTAGTTTGAGGGAATAAGAAAGATAAAGAATATGCAAGGAAAAAAATGATAGGAGTTGATACTGATCGAGTGATATATTTTGGATGTGTAGCTTGTAAAGAGGGTTATGTATGTGGGCGTTGGTTATTGGTTGGTTCAAAAATTTATAATTATTTTTGGAGTATGGATTAAAATGGAACCCTTGTAAATGTCACATACAACAAGTTTACTTATCCGAACTTTAGTGGATTTTCGTCATTTCCACTCATCTGTATTATTAGGTTAAATAATCAATGTTGATTTTTCTACCTAAATTGACCACCAAATATTTATCCCATTCAACGATTTTTCTAAAATACTACACTCCCAGTTTTTCTTTATTTGCTGATGGATCTCATCAAAACAAAAGTTTGAAAACCAATCAAAATCCACTTGCTCTGCTTTTACTGTTCCAAATTCATTGATCAAAATTAGAGTAGGATTAATCCTAATACTAAGCTAATGAAATTTCACTAAATCAACTTGTTATAAATCAAATAAAATACTTTATGACCTAAATTCACCTGAAAGTTATGACTTGATAATAACCTTAATCCGAATTCATTCCATTCAATTCAAACCTAAACTGACTTTGGCATTCTGCCTTAGTAATACCCTTGATTCTAGATTCATTCTAAATCAATTGACAGGTCTAGCTGCAACAGAGAGTTGACTTTGTTATATTAGATAGAAGTATGTATGGATTAATTAATCGATTTATAAGTAAAAAAAAAAATTAATCAATTCATTAATATTATTTTTTTTTAAATTACTAATTATTAACCAGTCTGTTACATTCAATAATCAGTCTATCATTTTCGATTTTTCAAATTAGTTACCTAATATTTTTCGGTTAATCATTAAAATTTATAATATAAGATTATAAAAAAATTACATAAAATTCAATTTAATTTCAAATATATAAAGTAATTCAAAATAAAAATAACAAAATAAACATAATTTACTAGCAAAAATTCATATTTTATAAATTAGTAGCTAATATTATAAAATAGATTTGATATTTATTGAAAATTAGTATGTTTGATTATGAGTCAAATAAAATTTTGGATAATATTAATGTTATAATATAAACTCTAAAATATAAAAAAAAATGTAATTAAATGCTATTAAGTAAAATATGAATATCAATATATGATAAAAAATAACATACATAAAAATTAATCGGATACTACATATAAATATTACTATATAGTTAAAAAATGACATATTATAAATTTAGTTTAAAGTATTATATAAATTTTATAAAAAAATATAAAAAATTAAGGTATAAAAATAAAAATATAATTTAAAGTATTATTTTATATAAATTTTAAAGAGAAATAGAAAAAAAATAAAATAAAAAATTTAAGATATAAAAATTATATATATATATATATATGAGAGAGAGAACCGGTTAACCGTGGACTAAAGGTTAACCGGTATTTAAAAATTTAAACCGTAACTAAAAATCGAAAATATAAAAATTAAAACTGTAACCAAATTTATCAAATCGGTTAATCATAAAAATCAGTTCAATTTTGAACCGATTTTACGATCAATTATATTTTCGATTTTTTTGCTCACCCCTGATATTATATATATGGAATCTCTTTCATTTTTGCCCTTTTTAATTGGCCTTATGAAATCTCTTGTTCATATAATTTTTTGTGTTGGTTTTGGTTAATGTGATAAATTATATTTTCGAAACATAACGATCGATTTTAATAAAAGGGTTGGAGTGAGAAAAATTGAAATTGCCAATTTACAGAAAGCTAAGAAAAAAAATAAAATTTATTAACAAAAAGCCTGTAATTTCGTATTCATTCTATTGACAAAAGAAACAAAGTTTCCTTGCATAACGTCAAAGCCTTCCGATTTGATGCATCACTGATGCTTAAAAACAGAAAAATAGCCATGATCATAAACTACATTTCTTTCATCTGGGGACCTCTTTGCTTATTTGCAGATTTTATGTTCAACAGAATGTCACCCACAATCCATGGAAAGCTCAAGCATTGGCTGCCTTCTCGGAAATAAGTTGGATGATAAGTAATATGGTACCAAGCTGAGGCCAGGCGTTGATGTTCATTTGGCTGGCAGCTGCTCTCAAACCATTCTTTAGCCTCTTTCTGCAGGTTTCTTATTGACAAAAGAATTCGATCCTTTGTATCTCCGTATCTCCTGTTGTCACGCTGCAAATATGCGGCCTTGTTTCGCAGATTACCTGTCAGTATCTCATCCTCATTCTTTGCCCCGTAATAATTCATCAAGCTGCTCATCTTCTCCAAGTACATATCTTTGTGACTTGCAGCAATGTTGATGAACTCCTCGAATCCCTTCACCTCAATATCATGATCATAAGTTGCTTCTGCAATCTTCTCTGACCAAATGAACTTTGATCTTTCTTGTGCAGTGGAATCAACAGTTGCCCGGTAGAGTTTTCCTAACACACCACCAGAAATGTACATTGGTTTTTCTATCCTTTCCATGAAATCAGGAAATTCCTTTGGTTTCAAATCCCGGGGCATCTCTGCTGGTGCACCAGTTTTGGCAAAGTCAACTGCCATGGAGTGGAGTTCAGCCAACTGTAGACATATTCTGCTTCGAGCTTTTTGTGGATCACGATCCGCATGGACTAAATGAGCAGTTGAGATGGCACCCAAAGTATCATTTATCATGTAATCAACAAAAAAATTATGAATTTCCTGCCAATTTCATAGGGAATGGGACGAAAAGCAAAGTTAGAAATTAGATGGTGGAAATACCATATTTAAAAAAAAAAATCCAGAACGTCAGCTTAAATACCTCCAATGTTACATTGTGATCCATAATACGAGGCCTCCTTCCCAGATAATCCATTGGGTCCTCAGTTTGACTCGGGATGAGACCCTCGTCCCAGCTTATGAAATATAGGTCCCCATCAAGATCACCACCAGAGCATTCATTTGGATGAGGCCTGCAGATACAATTTCTTAGCCATTATGATACTGCCTTTCATTTATACAGTTGCTTTCATTTCATGCAGGAAATGAGATGTGGTTAAAAACAGTGAAACCAGATTGCATTCTGGTTTAGCATGACAAAGTAAATAAGTTACCAAGTTATAAAGCATAATGTCATCCTGAAAGGGCATTAGATACTGGTTTGTATCACTTAAGGTGGTAATATCAAGAAGGAAAAATATTCATGAAAATAACATCCAAATGTATAATCATGCATAACTAAAATGCAGTAGGGATGTGCTCGCATAGTCCATTTTTCATAGGCCCGAAGTAGAACTAATCCAACCAAGGCTAATTATGTATTAAGCAAATCCAAGCCATCTCAAAATCTAAATTCTGGAAGATGTTTAATATTATACATGTATAAAAGGAGGATGTTTTCACGATGGCATCAAATACTGAGGTGATGGATTAATGGAGCAGCATTATATTGGGTGGTACAAAGATTTAACTTTTAAAGAAGAAATCAATCAAGCAGGAAAATGATAGGTAGACATATACAAACCTTTTTCCTTTCCTAGGAAAAAGAATGCAATCAACTAAACCCTTCTCTTCCAGTTCGACCTCATAGACAGCCTCAAGCACTCTGACATCTCCTGGGTGAAGACAAGGATTTTTTGTGACAACCACCTTACCTGTAACTATAGATGTTGTTTCATCTACCTTATGGAAGAAGCTCTGTTCTGAAGCCTGCAACTCCGCTTTGGTCATGGTTATGCGAACATAAACTTGGCCATAATCTAGAATACCAGTTTCATCCAAGCAACCAAGGAGGACACGGCCTTTTGGAACAAATATTCTGCACCTACTTTTTAATTCAACTAACAAATTCTCATGATAAGCTTGAAGCATCATTGAGAGGTAAGGCTCACCACTGGGTTCATAGCCTTGAAGCAACATCTTTACCACAATGTTCTTGGAATTATTCCAAGTCAAATTCTCCAAGGTATTCAAAGCTGCATCTCTATCATTCAACATTCTACCCAAAAGATACAACTGTCGCCACTGCAAACCCTCAAAAACTTCATCTTTCACTCCCAAGGTACTCAAGAGTATAATTATTTCTCGATTTAAATAGCAAGGCATGGAGTCACTCCATTTAGTGACATTAAGCATCCAGTTTTTTGATTCAAATTTACGCATACTATGACGCAATGATAGTTTCCTGTCGGAATTACGATCAACAGCAATTACACCCTTAAAGCCACCGTATCGAATTTGAAATGCTGATGGAGTTTGATTCAAACCACATTTTTGAGCAACCTGCCTAGCAAAAGAATAAGAAATTTTGCCAATGCCATCAGAGAAGCAGTAGCCAATACCATCAGATGTAACTTCAATGTCGGGGATGTCCTCTATATCTTCTCGAGGAACCAAAAAGGTTTGCTTTGAAGCACTGAACAATTGACCCATTCTTGCTGCACATTTGGAGATACAACGAATCTTATTAAAGCAACCCATCCACTCTCTTATATCTTCTGCCTTTACATCATTATTAGAAGCAAACATCCAAACAGAATTTGATCGCAATTGACTGGCTGAGAAAGCCAGAAACTCAAACTTTTTAGCTCCAATCACTATCCCGTTTTGAAGTACAGACAATACCCTGTGATATATTTCAGTTCTAAATGGTTTTGCAAATATGCCATGCTGGATGCTTGTGGAAATGGCATTTGCAGGAAGCTTGCTCCAATCTTCTTCAACAAACGTGATTCTCATAAAGTCTGAAGCATATGCTGCAAAATTTTTTACAACATAATTGGAGGATTCGAGCTCGGGACCCAAGCAGTAAATCTTTGTTGGTGTAACTAAAGCTCTATGACAACTCATTACATTATGATCTGTCAAGTTTTTCCTTGATGACAAGGAAGCCCTTTTGAGGTTCCTTCCTGGAACATGTAACTGGATTCTTATAAAAGTCAGAGGATCATAACAAGTGAATGTCAACTTATGTAACTTCTGAAGAATCATCATAGCAGTATCGATGGTCAAACTTCTGAGAATCCCAATCAGATCAGAATCTACCGCAGCAAGACTAATTTTTTGAGTATGAACAAGAGAATTCAACTGAAAAAGGATCTCATAAGCTAAGTTAGAATCAGAATCACATTTAACAAGTGGCACGATTTGAGGAACTGCAGATTTCCATTCTTCACCCTCTTCTAAGACTATGTCTCTCCTATCTTCAATATAATGGGGGAAACATTTAAAAATATCTGAGGCACCTGACTCTTCTTCAATTTCCCAATAAAATGAATTTGATTGGCCAATTGATTTTACCAGGGAAAAGTCTGAAGTGCGAACCCAAGTAAAGTCAAAATCTTCCATGCACATGTGGTACCTATCAGCTCTAAATTTTGAAGCTATGTCAGGCCCAGAAATTTTTTCATATATCTTCGGTCCATACCTGAGCTGCAAGCACAAGAATAGGATAAATTATTACCCAAAAAATGCATAAGATGAATAGCAAAAACAACTGTTCAGTACATGAATCCAAAGGCAGAAACCAAAAATGAAAATCAGAATAAAGAAAGGTCTCCACAACTCCCAGTGAATGGTGTCTAATTTTATTATCATTTTCCTTATTTCCATTGCATCAATCAGGCTCCTCCATAAAGCAAGGAGTGATTTTAGCAATAAGATTTTGAAAGAACATTATTAGATGATAAATACAAATGGGGGGTGGGGGTGGGGCACCGATGACGTCACTAACAATAATAACACTAGTTGTCCTCGCTTCATATGGTTTCCATAATCAATCACTCGATACGCATTAGGTTATATATTTGAAAAGGGAATGTTGCAGAATTTTTCAGTAGATACAAACAAGGGGAAACAGATGTGAAAAAGCAGAAAAAATTTAGACAAACGAGGCTGCCAATTGGGAAAACAATTTATCATATGATGGAGCATATAAAAGCATGGTAAAAGTCTTTAACCAAATTTCTGACAGGAAAATGATTCACCAGATCCTACTCCTAGGGCTATTCCTTGAAGTTTAACCTAGACAGAGACTCACCAATCTGGAACATATCTAAAATAACCTTCCATAATGATACATTATATCAGAGTTTTAAAATCAGAAGAAACTGGTCGCTGTAACTATTATCAACTCAATAACACACCATGCACGGGCTATTTCAAGATGGCCAGAGATGCACGAATTCTGAATTTAAGTTCCATGCAATATCAGGATTGTCTCTTTCACAATCCAGATCCACACATATCCAAATTATGGAAACAGTTGAGATATATGCTTGGTAAAGCAAACCTCCAGAGAGGAGCTTTCTGAATGACAAAGTGGCTTTCATAAATAACATTAGGGAAATCTATATTCATGCCGATATACATAGCTATTTCCTTCGAAAATCATGGACTTTATTTCTATCTGTATCATCCAAAGAGTATGTAAGGAAAGTGATGAGCACTGAGAAGATCAAACTTCACACCCACTCTATGACAAACAGACTGGATGTGGACAACTGAACATGACTAGGAGGTGAGACACATCCCGGAGGCCAAATAAATGAGCATCAGAGGACCACAAAACAACAGATAACTAACCTGGACAGGTTCAAGCATGGATGCAAAAAGCAGAAATATGCTATGATGTTGAAAGGTACATGCAGAGTAACCTTCAAGAAGAACACTGGATATATACACCTTCTATCTTCACAGTCGATACCCCTACATTCACTAACCCCTATTTCCTCAGATATACTAACTTTACCATAGGAGTGGCTTCATGAGACCAGCATCCGGCTCCCATTCTAACCTTAATGAGGAAGATTTCACCTTCTAATCCAAGCAAAACTTTGATACCTCTAAATTCACAATGCCTGGGCACATAAAAACCTTTTATTACTCTAAATTCACAATGCTTGGACAGAAATCTAGCACATGAGGAAGAATCATTCAACGTTTTCTGATGAAATCTGTCCTGATTAAAGATTTGAATAGTTCTATGTACAAATACACGAAAGTTAGGGTCCGTTTAGATGGTGGTAGTCTGTAATTCATCAATGTACAGTATATACTGTATAATTTTAACGATACAGTATTTAAAAAAACTGTATGATATTATATGATTTTATAATATTTTTTGTTTTATTCAACTATATGATATTATACAATTTTATTATAAAAACGACGTAATTACCTTTTAATTTTAAAAAATATAAATATTTTTATAATTATTAATATTTTAAGATAATTTTTTTATTTTTTATCAAAAAATAATATTAATATTTTTAAAATAATGAAGTAAATATTTATTTAATATTAGATAAATAGGTGATTATAAAAACTAATTATAGTAAAAAGTAAAATTTATAAAGTTAGAATAGTAAAAGTAAATTCAGAAAATCATGAAAAATCACCCAATTTATGATTTTTAAAAATTTAAGAATTATGGATCACAATAGTAGATTATGATGCAATGAAAAGAATCATGCTTTCAAATATTGTTTTCTACATGACAATATATTAACAAATCAAACCATATTAAACACATCCTTGGTAAACAAAATATATTGGTATTAATAGTATGAAAGATCATTAATCCAATTCAGTGGCCATATTCATTATAATACCTGAAAAAGCTCCTGCCTCTTGCTGTCTTATATCAAAATCAAAAGAAGCAGCAAAATCCATGTAAATCATACCTTTAAAAGAACTGCATTCACTTGGTCTCCTCCTCCCCAGTCAACAGCTTCCAAAACATCATCAAACCTTATCTCCAACTTATATTTGTAACAATTTTTCTCTTGAACCCAAACCCAGAACTCCACTGTCCTCCTCTCAGGCATAACCCATCCTCTTACAGAATCCCAAGTTTCCAAAACACATAAACGACGCTCTTCTTTCATAAATCCCGCATGCAAAACCCCTTTATCCACTCTGTATTGGGGTTTAATAGGCCTAGCAATGATATCATCGTAGGTTTCAGAGACTTTAAGATTCTGGGACTTGAAAACGAGCTTGTTCTGGAGAGAAAGCGAGTAAGCCTTGTGTTTAAACTCGATAGTAGTGAATTGAACGCGACCAAAGCCACGGGATTTCCAGTTTCTGCGCTCAGTGGAGATTTCAACGGCAAAGATTGAATCTTTACCGAGTTGGGATTCTAGAAACTCCAAAAGGTCTTTGGCTACGATGGTTTGAGGGATGTTTGTGAGACGAACAGTGGGTCTTTCCATCATCTCCGCTCCCATTGTGAGAGTGAGAGTGAGAGTGAGAGTGAGAATGGCAAAGGGCAGTTCACAATTTGACAATATCCCCGTCCCCCTTGGGAACCGCTCCAATGGGAGGAAAATTTTTCCGTACAGGCAGAGAAAGGAGACAAATATTTCCTAATTTAAAATGCGGATTTAATTGTAGTTCGGCACCGAAATTTTTTTCTTCAAAAATTAATAATTATATTTATATAATTTAATTTTAAATTTATTAATTATTAAAATTTATATTAATTATATTTATAATTTAATTTAAATTATTTAAATTATTAAATATTATATTTTTATTATAATTAATTTTTTTAAAAAATTATTTTTGATCATATACGGAGATTCCTGTGAAGATCGGAGATCCTTGCAGGACGAAGGTGAAGATAATTTTTTCCCTACAAATCTACCAGATAGAGGTGTGTAACGATTGGATTCGGATAAATCCGATTAACCCAAAATCCGAATTTTTTATTTCTCTCCATCCGACCCTATTGTACTTAATTATCAGATCCTTATCTGATTAACCCGATATTTTTCAGGCCTGGCCCCTTTAACCCGATTTATCAAAAAATTCATATTCTTTCATACAATATTCGATCTCGCTCAAAAATTCATACCCTTTCTTCGCAAAACCCAACCCATCAAGTAGAAATATGAGATTTGAACAAAAAATAACACTCTTTAACAACTTTACATGCTCTCACAAACCAAACAACAACCGAGAAAAATCAGTTTCAAAGATGAAACATTTAAGGCTCAAGAATCGATCTTTTTACGCCACTATATTCTATCCAAAACTCAAAAATTAGAAATAATCCAATAAAAACATAACATGATCACAAGCTTTCATTCATCAACAACCAAGACATAGAGCAAAACGAAATAAAAGAATACCACGAGCAATAAAAGCAACAAAATATCAAAGAAAGAGCAAAATTCTGAAATACATTGCTTTTAGTTCTATGTAATCCTAACAGACAAACAGATCGTGAGTGAGAAATTGTTTGAGCTAGACAATGAATCAATTTTTTTTTTACGATCAAAAAATAATTGAGGGTGGATTATGAAGTAAAAATAATTCAATTTCAATTTATTATTGAATTGCCGCAACAAGCATGCATCAAGGATAGGAAAAAATAGAAAAGGGGATATTAAGCATCACTTGTGGATTAGGGATTGATTTACGTTTCTCGATATAACGATGAGGATCTGCAGCAGCAAGTGTTGCCTTTTCCTGTGAAACAATTAGAAAGAACACTAGGCGAGAGGAAGGAACGATTCACAAACAAGGCGAGAGGGAGGAACGAGGAAGACTAAAATTGCCAATTACCGGCAACACTGATAGAGTAGAATATAAAAATTGGCATTTGGGGTGGGATTAGGGATTTGGGTTCGAAGGATCGAAGGCAGAATTGGAATTTTTAGAAAATTGGCGTCTTGGGTGGGATTAGGGATTTTAGCATTTTATATGTATGTTAATTAGGTTGTTGGATGGATCCATTTTGGAGGGATTTTAACCTGATTTGAAAATTCCAATATTCTATAAATCGAACCGATTCTATTAATTAAATTAATTCCATCTAAATGTATCGGTTCGTATCAGATTAATCGAATCGGTTCGGTTTTGCACACCCCTACTACCGAAGGCGGGAATTCTCCATCCTCTGGACGGAGCAGTAAGTGAAAAGTTATCATGTAACATCCTTACTGTAACAGTCTTATCGGCTTAATCAATTGGTTGGAAATTTTTTTTTCGATTTCATCTTTGATTAACAACCAATCTATGTAACACTGACCTATAACTATCCATTTTTACTTATATTTTTTAGAAATTTTGCAATATAACTGCTATATTTTTAACTAACCCCCTGAAAAGCAAACAAATATCACAGTTTCTCAAAGGCACAACAGTTTATATCGATATACATAATACATTCATATACTCCATCATATAACACATACATACAATTCACTTCCTGCAATTCTCATCCACAACCTATATATACAATACAATACAATTATCATTACAACTTTTTTCTCATAACTACAAAGCAAATATATACATGTCAAAAAATTAATCATTCTATTTCTTTAGCATCCTTTGTTCTCTATGTACTTATGCTCCAAAATATCAGTACCTGGACGCAATAAATCTTACGTGCTGAGCATTAAATATGTCTAGTGATTACTAACAATCATAGTATTCCCCTATATGCATAATTTTCTAATTATGTTTAATTAGGTTAATTTTATCAAATTTTCTCTTTTTTTTTTTTTTTTGGTAATAATCAAATTTTCTCTTTTAAAAGCACAGTATGCTATTATAAACAAATTTTTTCATTTAACATAAAACTTTACATAATTTTTCAGTTTAGTCCTTAAACTTTTTCATTTATTCCAAAAATACCCTTTTTATGACTTTAATTACCAAAATGCCCTTTAAATTCTTATTTTTTCATTTTAATCGATTATTGGCTTACAAATTACTAATTAAACCTTGTTTTGATTTTTTCATGTAAAATTATATTTTAGTCCCTTAACTTTACAAAAGTTGACTTTTCATACAGTTAGTTGCCCAAATTACCATTTTACCCTTATTAATTATTTCCTTCTCACTTTTACTTATTAAATTCATCTTTTAGGAAAATTACCGTTTTACCCCTAAATTTTTTAATTCTTTTCATTTTAGTCATTTTTCACCTTAATCTTTAATTTTAACTTTCTTTTTATATTTTTAACATTTTCTTATCATTATGCCCCTAGTACAGACCCGACGAAAATTCTCAGACCAGAAATGCGGGACATGGATTCCACAGAACCATAATAGAATGAGAAATAACCTCAAAGAATCATTTCTCATAAAACATATGAACATATGACAATATGTATGATAAATGCTATGGAGAGAAATGATCCAACCATAGTAAAGTAAGTTGTCATGACTTGTACCGCGGTACAGACATCCCTATGGCCAGCCAATTATATGCTGAGCTAGGTTTTACTATCTGACTCTTTCTAAGGGCATAAATTTACTTAATTTCCATTTTATTATTCAATTAATCATTTTTTACAATACTTTTCAATACTTGTCAATATTGTACCAGTACATTGTATTTACAGTTAGTCTTCTTTACACAATCTGTGAATTATTTTGTAATAATCCACCATTTAACCATTAAATTATGCAATAATTCATCATAATTTCACATTTTTTCATTAATACCTAACTAAAATTTATTCCAAAAATATTCATTTAATTCCCATAAATTCTACGAAAATTTATGGACATCCATTTTCATTAATACTATCATTGTCAAGCTTAAATTCATTAAGATAACTTAAAATTACATAGTTTTCTCATTAAACATAATTCAGCTACAACTACAACTATACCATATCAATTACTTTAAATTCATTTAAAGTTTCTAATAAGCATAATTAAGTCCTAATTACATGAATATAACATTAATTTCAATTGTACCTTATTATATTAAATTTTTCTTAATAAACCTAAAGGAAATTCACATAAATAATAGGAAAATAAAAGGATTTTTTAGCCACAAACCTTTTTCTCATGCTTATCCTTGCCTAGGCTTCCTTTTTTTTGCTTTTGGCCTTTGAAATAGGTTCCTCCTCTTGAAATCCTTCATGGGTCGAAATTCTTATCAATATAAATCCTATGATTTTGACCTCAAATGCTTAAATTAACAGCAAAAATGAATTTTAGACACCCAAAACTAGTAATAGGTATCTAAAACCAAATTAAAATCAATTATTTAACTTACCTAAAATAGACATCTAAACTTTAACCCTTGCTTTCCTTTAATTTCCTTCCTTGAGTCAAAGATCAGAGATGGCTAGGATATTCTAGAGGGGCTGAAATTACTTCCTTAAGCTTTGATTTGGTGGGATTTGAGAGATAATTGAATGAAATAAAAGAGAAAGAAATGTGAGATTGGTTCGGCCACAAAGAGAGCTGAAGAAAAGAGCGGCTGCTGCTGGAAAAATCTGGAGTTACAAGCTTATATAGGTCATTTAAATGGGCCTTGGGATGGCTTTGGTAATAGGCTTGAACATTATTTTGTTTAAGCCCGATTATTACCTGATAAACGATCCTAATTAATTTATCTTACTTTTCATCTTCAAATCATTTCAAATTTAATTTTATTATTCATATCACGTTAAAAATAGGCTATACTTAAAATTTCAGCCCAATCGAAGTTCGTTTCGGGTCCGATTCAATTTAATTGGTTCGATTCAAAATTACCAGTGTTACCGAAAAATTCACTTTTTGTTACCAAAATAATTTACATATTATTTTAGGTATATATATAATTTTTGATAATTTTTAAGCTTCATTTGATATTTTTAACAGTCATAATGATCAAAAATCAATTAAAAATCATAAATCCTAATTACCTCGGTTTTCATGCTTTTTGCTTTTGAAGGTCTATTTGACCTCAAATTCACTTCAAATTTCAATCGCAGACTACTCGCGACTAATACTTTTCAAAAGTCTAATAAAATATTTTTTACTTTCGAAGGTAATTTTCAGCCCGAAAATACTATTTGCTGTTGAAAAGTACTGTTCCCAACTAGCCCGATGTTGAGGCAATTACACATTCCCTGCATCTATCTCGCCTGGTGATAATTATAATAGTTTTAATATCGGATCAATCGTAAATAGTACTTTTCGATGGTAAATAGTGCTTTTCGGATCCGAAAGGATATTTGAAAGTCAAAAATATTTTATCGGACCATCGAAAAATATTAGTCATGGTGAGTCCGTAGTTGAAATTTAAAGTGAAATTGAGGTCAAATGGGTCTCCAAATGTCAAAAATATGAAAAAGCTATCGAGTCAATTTCCTTGATAAGAATGTGACTTGATTTTGCATAAATTATTAAAAATGGTAAATGAACTCCGAAAATTGTCAAATTTTGCATGTCTATATGAATTTTTATATAGAATATTTTAGTAATGAGAATTAAATTTTTTGGTGACACCGGCAGTTGTCAAATCGAATCGATAAGTTTGAATCGGACAGATAACGGACTCCAATTGAGCCAAAAATTTGCGTGCTAGCTATTTTTAATGTGATAAGAGTGATAAAATTATTTTTGGAGTGATTTGATGGCTGAAAGAGAGATAAATTTGATTGGACTTTAAGAGGCCTAAAATGGGCCTTAAGAAATAAATGGGCTAAGCCCATGAACAAAGTCCAATTTTGGGCCCATTAGGAAAGCATATAAAAGCCAAATATCTGGAAAAATCTCCAGAAAGTTGCAGCAAGCTCTCCTCTCCTTCTTGGCCGAACCAAGCTCTCTCCTCTCCTCTCTCTCTTGCTTCTTAATCACTCAAAATCTTCCATTTCTTCCAACTTAAGAATTGTAGTTCCATCTCTCTAGATCACCAAAATAGCTTTTGTTGTTTGATTTGGGCAAAGAAAGTGGAGAAAACAAGTAGAGAAAGAAAAGGGGTAAGTTTGATCTTGTGAAATTAAGTGATTTAAATTGATTCTTTAGTATTTTTTCATAGATTTTGAGGTGTAAAATATGATTATGAGTTTGAATTTTGCATTTGAGAACAAAAAAATAAAGATAACTAAGGTTTAATGGCCGTCTATGTAGGTGGTGAAGAAGGAGGAAGTCTTCCAAGAGATAAAGGCAAGGGAAAAGAGATTTAGACTTCTTAATTCAAGAAAAAATTGTAAGTGACTAGAAAATCTTTATATTTTCTAAGTTTATGAATTAAATTCCTTTATGTATTTAGGGTAAAAATTTTTAAAGTCATTAAATGGTGAAATTTGTTTAGGATAATTGAAATTAAACTATAGAAGAGAGGAATTGAAAGCTAAAATGGAAGAAAGAAAATATTTTAGGTGGAATTATGTGATTGCCGAATTGCTTAGTAAGAGAAAATGAAGGGATTTTTGTATGAAAATAATATATGTTAGCCTAAATTAATTGTAGAAATGATAAATGGTGTTCATGAATTTTTATTGAATAATTGAAATTTATTTTGGAATTTTAAAGAATATGTAACATGTATGTTTATAGTGAATGATGTGAAATAATTGATTATTTTAGTGAAAAATGATAGTAAATAATAAATAATGTATAACTAAATTTTTTTGAAATTTATTGAAATTATTAGAATTTTATTGAAATTTTAATGTTAATATGTGTAATGAAAATAATTTAATTATTAGTAAATAATTGCAAAAAAATGTTGAAAAATGTGAATTTATATGAATCTAAATTATAGTAAATGAAAAAGGAAATAAAAGTCAACCAATGATTTTTTTGAGAATTAAAAAGACTAATAAAATAATTATTACTGTGCCCTTAGAATTAGTCTGGCAGCAAAAACTAATTCTGGATATAG
Organism: Excoecaria agallocha; assembly: GCA_037975025.1. Classification (NCBI taxonomy): domain Eukaryota; kingdom Viridiplantae; phylum Streptophyta; class Magnoliopsida; order Malpighiales; family Euphorbiaceae; genus Excoecaria; species Excoecaria agallocha. Next base: position 41,255,406 of record CM075809.1, read on the forward strand.
TTGGCTATCCATAGGAACACCCTTTACCGCGGTGCAAGTCATGACGACTTACTTTGCTATGAGTAGGATCTTTAATCTCCATAGTTTAAGTGTAAAGTGAAAGTAAAAAGTGTAATGTTATGAGAATGGTTACTTGGAAATTATTTCTCCTTTAGTGGGGCTCATGGGGTCCATGTTCCATATATCCGGTCTGAGATTTTTTGTCGGGTCTGTATTAGGAGCATAATGGAATTAAATTGATAAAAATATGAAAAGACAATGAAAAGTAAGATTAAAGAGTGAAAAAGGACTAAAATGAAAGAAAAAGAAAGTTTAGGGGCAAAATAGTAATTTTTTTTAAAAGTGTAAAAAGTAAGTAAACTAAGTAAGAATTGCTTAAATAAAGATAAAATAGTCAGATAATAGTTAAATTGTCAAAAAAATGAATTTTATAGTCAACAAGGACTAAAGTATATAGGAATGTAAAATGCTATAATTATTAGTTTAAAGATCATAAATAAGCTTTTTAATGACAAACTTGTAATTATGCGATTAAAATAAATAATATTATAGAAAAAGTTAAATTGATGTTTTAATAAGTAATTAAATGATTTTATGAAAATTTGGATAAGTTATTATTTAAGAATAATGATGATAATGTTAGAAAATGTATCGATTACTAGTCGCCACTGAATATGTTGAGTGTTCAGCGCGTAGTTTTTACTGCGTGCAGAAAATCAAAAGCAGGAGCAGGAATACAAGTTGCAAGACTTTTTTTAGGAGTTTTGTTTACCTTGATTTGGCATGTATATATGTACACAAACTTTATTTTTGGTTATGTAAATGTTAAACAGGAGTTATTTTAGTAAAGCTATATTTTAGGTATGAATGAGATAGAACGAATGATGATAATTGTTATAATTGATTGTTGTACCTCTGATAGACTGTTTGAATTGTCTGCGTTTCAGGGGACTTGTATTATGTACAGCCGTTATATTGCAAAAATTTTATTAAATACATAGTAAATTGGACAGTTATAAATCATCAGCAAAGTATGGTTAAAATAATTAATTATATGGTAATGAAACGTAAGGAATAAGTTGAAAAAAAAATTTATGCCTTTTGGTACACCGGTACAGTGTTAGAAGTGATAAGGATATCACAATAATCCCTCGGTCTATAGTAGTATATAGAGACTAGGGGTGAGTATAGAGGATCGGTTAACCGGTCTATGAGCAAAAAAATTAATCAGTCCATTAATATTTATTTTTTAAAATCATTAACCAATAAGTAATCCGTTACATTTGGTTAACCAGATCATCGATTTCAATTTTTCGATTTGGTTAACCAATATTTTTCGGTTAATCATTAAAATTTATAACATAAAATTGCGAAGCAAACATAATTTATCAGCCAAAATTATGTTCTATAAATTAATAACTAATATTATAAAATAGATTTGATATTTGTTGAAAATTAATATGTTTAATTCTAAGTCACATAAAATTTTGGATAATATTAAATATTATAAAATAAACTCTAAAATATAAGAAAACGTAATTAAATGCTACTAAATAAAATATGAACAATAGATGATAAAAAATAACATATATAAAAGTTAATTAGATACTATATATAAATAGTATTATATAATTAAAGAGAATGATATGATATAAATTTAGTTTAAAGCATTATATAAATTTTATAAAAAATATAAAAAATTAAGATATAAAAATAAATATATAATTTAAATATATTTTAAAGTATTATTTCATGTAAATTTTAGAGAGAAAGAAATAAAAAAAATTGAAGATATAAAAATAATATATATTAAAAAAATAATCAAACCGGTCGGTTAACTAAAATTGTCGGTTTTTTTAGATCGTGGATCGAAATCGAAATATCTCAAATTTACTAACTTAAATCGTAACTATCGGATTCGATTAATAAAAAAATCATTTCGATTTCAGATTGATTTTTCGGTTAATATTTTTATTTATTTATTTTGCTCAACCCTAACAGAGATAAAAAAGAAGAAAACCGGACATGCGATCGCAGTTTGACAGTTACACAATTGGGATCAACGGTGTAGATTAAAACTAATTAATTTTGACCTTTGTTGTTATTTGGGGTTTTCTCTTTCTCAAATACTTTGACCAGTTTGATAGCATTAAAGCAGCATTTGAAGACATCAACTCAAAGTCTCAAATACAGTAACCATGATCTATGATTAATCTCAAATCTGATACTATTTCAATGTAATTAAACATGTTGAATTACTTCTTCCTTATTCATCAAAAAAAAAAAAACATGTTGAATTACTATACATCAATCATTAGCTAATTGGATTATTTTTTCTATAATTACATTTCGGGAGAGGGAATTCAAATTCTAGGTAATTCTATAAGAAAATTTCAACTAATAAATAATTATTTTATTTGAACTATTACTAAATTGTTTTTTTATATATAATAAATTTTTTTAGAACAAAAACTCTAATCAATCATAAAAATTGTTAGAATTTTAACTATTAAACTATATTTTTTAAATTATTATTTTTTTAATTAGAAAAAAGAGATATACAAATTTTAACTAAGAAATATGTCAAATTCAGAATCAACTTTTTTCAGTATTTAAAAAAAAACATGGATTAAATTTTACATTTTATAAACAATCCAGCTAAAGAATGAAATTATCAGAAGCTCTTGTTTCTGGAGTACATTACGAAACAATCATCTGAACTTTACTAAATTAGCATTAGTAAGATATGGATGATAAACAAAATAGAAGTGAAAAATATAATTTTCTCAGGAAAATTACTCAATTTTAAAAAATCTTTATAAAAGTAAAAGCTGAAAATTTGCAGCAGAGAAGAAGATGTATACAGGTCCTGCTAAATCAAGATACCCAAAACAGTATAGACATTCATACAATCTCTTATATATAATTGCACCTTAACTATCAGAAAGTGAAGAAGAAAAATCCATTAAATGTGCAGTTGAATAACTTGGCAATCTGTTCTTCTTGGACCAAAGCCAAATCTTAGAGACTGAGAAGCTGTCACCCCTGGCTCTGCCTCTGATTTTCTTGCTTTCCACATCTCCATCATCAGTCTCTTCTCTGCCATTAATAACAACACCATTTGATAAAGGTACCTGCAGAGTTGAATCACCCACCACATACTGAACTGTACCCATTGAGTAACATCTTCTTTCATCCAAATTACGCCTACTGGTGCCCTCTTCTTCTTCTTCTTCTTCTTCTTCTTCTTCTTGTTTTCTCTCTCTGCTACTTTCTCCTTCATTCAAGCTTCTAAATTTGCCCAATCTCACTGAAACTACCCTCTTTTCAGCTATGCTTTCCTCAGGTTTTGGGCCATTAGAAGACCCATTCTCCCCATCATTAGACAACCCACTTGGTATTTCCCTCAAAGATTCAAAATTTATGAATGTTTTTTCCATGGGGAAGCTAGAACTCAAAAGGGTACCTCTGCAAAGTGGGCAAGTGGAGTTTGAAAGAAGCCATGTGTCAATGCAGTCAATGTGAAAAGCATGGCTGCACATAGGTAGCAATCTGAGCTTGTCCTTGTCTGTGAATTCACACAAACAAACTGCACAATCAAATGGCTCCTTTGAACCGATGGCATCTTTATAGTAAAACACAGGCAGAGCATCCACAAAAGCTTGGTCCAGACCAAAGTCATGCTGGCGAAACAGCTGTTGAAGTTGTCTCTGCAGAGAATGGGAAGTTGAGGTTTCTGGGAATCTATTGGAATGATAGATTGCTGAAAAATGTGATCTTTTCATGAGACATCTAACAAGCAGATGGAGAACACCACAAACAAAGAAGATGACAGCTACAATTATTATGACCAAAAGAATTGCAGGGCTAATTCTGTTAAATGATGATGAAGTTGATTGCTTTTCATAACTGTAACTATTGAAAGGAGGTAATAGAGGAGGTGGGTTTACAGAAAAACCATCTTTTTGCCTGATTTCAAATAGATATCTACCCATTCTAGCAGATGGGTTAGTGCTTGACCAAAAAAGGACAAGTCTTTCACATATGCTAAGTTCAAACACTTATAGTCCTTAACAAAAGTGTATGCCCTTAAAAAGACATTCTTGCTTGAATAGAAGAGAAAAAAGGATTAGCAAGCTAAGAATATATTCTTACTGAGGAATTGAGTGTGCAGTGAGGAAATTCTTGGCTCTAAGATTGGATTAGAAGGTAAAAGAAACTCTCTCTCAACTATATATATATATGAGTTTAGCTGCTTTAACTTAAAAAAGCTGAAAGCTTTTAGAGGAAATGCATGTAATGGCAGTAAAGATTGGCCCTTTCTTTGTATGAAATTAAACCACTATAGGAATCCAAAAGAAAAAAAGTAAAAACTGTATTTGGTTGGCTATCAGGTGATGATTGGGGCCTGGGCTCTGAACTTTGGTATTGCCACAAAGTCTTCCTTCAAGAAAGTTTATCTTATTTCTAATCTGTTATTAAGAGATGAAGTAAGTGGTTAAGACTAGGAAGGAAGGAAGGGTTGTGCAGAATCAAGGGGTTTGGAAATGGGGTCTGTGGTTTATGATAAAATCAAATTGGTGTTAAATATTTTCCGCATTGACATTAGACTTTTATTTACAACTCTTATTGTAGGTCCATTGCCACCTGTTCAAGGCTAACTAAAGAAATGAAGAGTCTCGTTTAGGCTGACTCTTGTCGCATTCTTTCACGGTTCAAATGCAAATAATGAAAGACTTGAACAAATATGAGGCTGCCACAAGGAAAATGGGAAATGATTGATAGGTCCACCACTCAATTTGATTATCCACAGTAGCATGTGCAACTTCTTTTTACATCAGTATTAATCTAAATAATTACCCTTCAATGATGGTTTTCGGTATCATTGCCTGCTAATTGCGGAGAATTTCCGTCAATCTTGGTTGCTTGGACTCCTAATACATGGCAAATTTTGAGTCCTGTGACGGTATAAAAAAATTCATTTTTTACCCTTAACTTTTATAAAATTATAATTAAGCCCTTCAACTGATGTTTTATTCAATTGAGCCCGTAATTACAGAAGAATTGAACGAGTGACATGGGGAAGGAAGACTAAAACTGCACTTTTTCAAGGGCTGAAATGAACAAAAATTAGAGATTTAAGGTCCCAACATAATAAAATTTCACTTAAAAAGTCTTGATTGCAATTTTTAGATAAATTCATAGATTAAAAAAAATATAGTTTTTATTTTTCCTAAAAAATTTGATAGCCTATTAAACTTCATTATGCAGCAATGAATTCAGCTTTTGAATATTCAAATTCTTTTGCAAAATCAAACTTTTAGTTTATTTTATTCACTTTGTTTATAACCAATTTCTCAAAACAAGAAAATCTAATGTGTCACCTAATTATGGTTTCCCCCACTAATGAAATTTGTACTAATATAAATAGCCCAAGTTGGCTAATAAAACTCTCTTCACCAATAATAAAAATAACTACATATGATGATACTAAAAAAAATAAAATGTGGACAAAACCTAATGGTAGGTCCCATGCACTTTTCCATGGAAGCATGGCACTAATAGCCTTCTTGATTGTGCCCACTCAAGCATGTGATAATGACTAACCAAACCATACTTGCTGGGGTTTGACAATTTTATGTGATGATTGTTTGATTGTCAAAATGCAACCAACAGACTAAGTAATTTGGAAGTTTTGTTTGATTATGGTCAATTTCTTTTTGAAGCTTCCTACTTTGTCACAGTAAAAATCTTTTTGAGTTGCCTGTGTATAATAAGATTGGACTCATAATTATTATTTTTGTCTTTAGGGTTCTGGTCATTAATCACTCACGAGCAAATCCAGCAGACCCCATTTCATAATTTTACATTTCAGACTAGATTTTTGTCCCTTTTTGCATTTTAGCACCATTGTTACTCAATTAAGATGCCCTGCAGTTGCAGTCAGTTTTAATTTCAGACAATGATGAATCTTGAAAGCTTTATCCTTACCTCTTTTAGTTTTGTTCTTATGTATCAATATAAAACATAAGGCATTGTCATATGTGACAGCAAAATTAATTACCATATGAATTTTTACCATGCTTCCATCGACTAAATAACAAACCTTCAAGTCACTGTTAAAAGATACTGCATTAAGATTCCATTTATTATCATCTTGTCTATTAAGATTGATTGTTCATGTCTATTATAAACAGGAATTACATTATGACAAAATTGCAATATTGTTAACAAAACAATAAATCAAAAGCACAAATCAAAGGGAAAGAATTATGTCGGAATACAATTAAACTTGTAAGGATCAGAGGCGAATTTCTACATTTCTATAGCAGATATGCCTAGAAAATTAACAGTGTAATCAGATTCCTGAGACAATGGATCGCTCGTCTTCCTCCTTTATTGAATTAATCATATATGCAACTTCACTCATGCTTGGCCTTTCATTAGGAGATGGATTTATACATTTCAGTGCAACCTGTAAAATGTTCACCATTCTTTCTTCACTTGCACCTTCTGCGATCAAGGCCTTGTCAAAAACTTCAACTGTCCATTCCTCTCTAACCACTGAATTCACCCATTTTACCAGATCCAACCCGCTATTTTGGACTACTTTCCCAGTCAAAAGCTCAAGAAGAATCACGCCAAATCCATTAACATCTACCTTGAAAGTGCTATATGGTTTGTTCTTAGTTAAGGTGTTGTGTTCATTATTATCAGTTTGAGAAAGGAATGATTGGTCTTGGTTTTCTGCCACCATTAGGCCATATTCACTTATGCATGGCTCCATATTCTTGTTGAACAAAATGTTTGTGGATTTTAAGTTTCCATGAGCAATCCCATCTTCTTCAAATTCTTGATGCATGAATGCTAAAGTCTCTGCTATTAAAGCTGCAACACTCAGTCTGCTTCCCCAGTCAAAGGTATTTCCATTTTGGGATCCTGAAATTAAGAACAATGTCAGCAATCCTTATAAAAGAGAACCATAGCAGCGCATGGTTAGCAATTTGTTGCACAAGATCCTTTATATTCTAGTGTAAATACACTGGTAAAAAAGACCATACAGACATACCATGTAAAAGCCTGAAGAGACTGCCATTTTCTTGATACTGATACACCAAAAGCTTTTCTTGCTTTGAGCAATAGAATGCGAATGGAGGCAGCGATCTTGGATGCTTCACTTGGCCTATTCTCCCCATCCTTTTCTTGAAATCTTCATTGGAAATGCCCCAGTCCTTGATCCTCTTTACTGTCAAGATTGCCCCATCGTTAAGCAAGACCTTGTACTGGCTTCCATGCTTTCCTTTCCCTAACAACTCTGCAGGAGCTCGAAGCAAGTCCTCAAATTGCAAATCCTTTGTCAAAGGACTTGCAAGTACCACAAGTGATGATGAAGTTGTTCCAGTTTCAGCTGATGTGATTGAATACTCTGATAGATTCACAGTAGTCCTCAATTCACCTGAAATTTCACTAGGCTTGCTGCTAGCTTCTGCTGATGCCTCCTTTGCCTCAGTTTTTGCTTCCTTGGGCTTCTTTTTGCTAATTACTTTTAGAGCAACTAGTAACAACACAACAAGAGCAAGAATTATATAGCCTGAGTAGATAAGAACACCATTTTTCGATGAATGCTTTGAGTTTGCATTCGGTGGAGGAGGATCTGATGGCATCTGTGGGCACGGATTGGAAAGTGGTTTTCCACATAACTCAGGATTGCCTGAAAACCTGTCAGCTTTGAACTTGCCTTTGACGTCAGGAATCGGTCCGCTGAAATTGTTGTTAGAGACATTGAAATCCTCAAGATGGGAGAAATCAAATGCTGGTATTGGCCCACTAAGGTGATTGTTTTGAACAAAGAAAGTTAGAAGGCTTGTAATGCGAGACAGACTTGAAACCTGACCAGTGAAGCTATTGTTGGATATGTCAAGCCTATTCAATTTACCAAGCTGTGAAAGAGAATCAGGAATATCACCAGATAACTTGTTCTTGGCAAGATACAAGTGACTTAGCTGCTTACAGTTTCCGATCTCTTCAGGTATTAAGCCAGCAATGCTGTTTCCAGTCAGGCTTAATGAAGTAAGAGAATTGGCCTTACATACAGAACTGGCATCAATAGTTCCAGCGAAATTGAAGCCTTCAAGAACTATTTTCTTTACACGCAATTTTGAGGCACAGAATATACCGGTCCAATTGCCAGTGCAAGGATCTGAAGCGTTGTTCCAACCTGATATCTGCACATTTCCTCCTGCTGAAAGTTTCTCCATGAACTGCACCAATGACAGCCTAACATTTTCTTCTTCTGAATTTGACACTGGAAAGATGAGAAAGATCAGAATAGGCAGAAGCCAGGTGGGAATTCGAGTCATTATTCGACAATGAACTGGTTGATCTGTGTGAAAACCAATGGTTGCTTCTATGTGAAGCGGAGAGTTGGGTTGGCTTGAAATTATAAAACAAGGAGAAAGTAACAAAGCCGATGTTATTTGATTGAACCAGTTACGAATGCCAATTGGCTGAATTTACAAAGATAAAATTTGAAATATCATAGCTGTGACTGCTAATAAGGACTGATAGAAACCCAAAAAGCCTAAAGCCGGCAACTTTGAATGAGCCATGATATGGAATTGGCATTGTCTTTCTCAGTTTGTCTTTGTCAATTAACAACTGTATTAAATTATACTATTTAACGATAATATATTCCTTGTAGTATTCTGTGTAATAGTAATACAGTTCACTTTAACATTGATACTGATTCTACTCAGTTTTGGAAGTTTATGAAAGGATAAGAGTGATAAAGCAATACGAAGATAATGAGATTCCTCAGCTTTAACCTGGGATTATTTTTTAAAAAAATTATTATAACTAAATTCTATTTGTAAACTTCTTTATTATACATCATGGATAACAGGGAAAAAAAAGTTATTACTTTTCTTTCATGATACAATTTGTGAATTCTTGACCATGTCTATTGAATGTGCTAATGGGTTCAGCAACTGTAAAATATGGCAGAACTTGACAGCAGTGCTTGCCATTTTGCAATCAACCGGATTTCACACAATCCTACAGAATATCTAACAATTCAACATCAGATTGCGGAAAAAAAATGTTTTTCCATCGAAGAAACAATCAAAACGGTAGTTGGCATTGATTCTTAACAGATAATGTAAAGAAGAGTGGAACAATATAACTATCAACTCTTCTGATCAATAAATGGAAAAGTGCATATATGCCAATGAATAATTCATTTTGTTTCCGTACACTGGGCAAAATTGCTTACAACAATGTAATTTTACAAGCTGAACTAAAGTGTCATTTAAGTAATTTTACAAGCTGAACTAGAGTGTCATTTAAGATGTAAACATGTAACATAGGATTCTTTGCCCTGTTATGAAAGGATTTTAGTTTCAAAATAAACATCATAAAGTCCCCCACTTTTAAGGGTCTACGCGTCCAGCTATTTCGTCATCGCTAGATTCACTTTCTTCATCAGTGACATCCTCCTCACCACTTTGCTCTTCAACTGCTGAGTTCATAATGTTTTCTTTTTTGGCATATCTTTGGCAGTACTCTGTTCCAACAGAAAAAAAAAAAAGGCGATAAAAATCATATTACTCGTTAAGTTATAAGATCCTGTATATTTATCGGTAAGTTACATGAGAAAAACAACACGAGAACACAATGTTTCTTTGTAAATTTCACCTTTCACTTTCTCATCATACTTTTCCCGATCCTTCATCATCAATGCAGCTGCATCACCATTAAGTGGATCTGAAGGATTAGGATAAAGCAACAGCTGTGGCAGGAAAACTTCAAAAACATTCAGAAGATCTGCAACCGTAACAATGTTCATATATATCTGAGATACATACTTAATACCTACAAAGACTGTATGATGCATGGTTATAGTGCACTTTTGACCCAACACAACCCATGAACAACCCTAATATATGATAATTGATAATTACCAAACATTGGACTCCATGACTGGTTGATAACATCCAAGCAGACAGAGCCAGAACTGTAATCACCAAAGGGCAAAACATAAAGACCAGCTTTGTTGCAGCAAATCAAGAAGGTAATACTTAATGTAAAGCACTTCAAACAGATCAGTTATATCGTCATTGCTCACCAAAGATTGTAAAAAAAAAAAACTCAACTTACAAGGCTTATATAACCAATTTATTCACTAACTGCTATTTTCATGGTGCTTAAAATCTTCCAAGAAAAACAAGGGTTTGAAACTGCAGATTGCTTACAGTTCATCAACATTTGGGTGGAAAATCTTGTTCACAAACCCAATAGAAGGAGACTTGTATGGATAAGCATCAGGAAGCTCAACCCGAATTTTCCAGACTCCACCTTCATAAGGGCCTGCAAGCATCACAGGGAGGTAAATAGATGGAAAAAAAAAAAGAGGGAGGGCGGCGGGTCCGGTGAAGAAGAAGAAGCCCAGAAGCCAATCATTACTGAAACATAAAATGCCCACATTGGACATTTCACTATAAACAATGAGCAAAGAGAGAAATATAAAATTTAAATCACATATCAATATGTCTAAAGATTCTTTTATGAAAAAAATGCAATCAAGTCTTAAAATACATCAGATACAATTCATCCAGAACTGTGTTTCACCAGGAAGAAACCATCGTGGTAAGATCATGGAGTTAAACCAAATGCTGAATACAACCACTTAATACTTGCACATCAATGCCCACCAGTGAAACAATGGAAAACAATATAATTTAAAGGCATGAAAGAAGAACAAATATATCAGATGGCAGATGGGAGATGTGGTTGGAAGGCACCATAAGAGAAGAGCCAGTACTTTCTTTAGGACCATGAAATTGTACATTAAATTCATTCAGCCCATCGTTTATTGTCTCCACATTGTAATCACTCATCATCCTGGAAAGCATGAACAGAACCATTAAGAACTACTACAAAGAAGATCATTGCCTATTGCAGTTAAAGATCAACAGAAAGCAAAGTATGTTGCTATGAACCATATAGACTAAACATGGATGTAAAGGACCTTTTACCCTCAAAAGTTAGAAAAACAATATCCAAGGTATAAGACTCTCATCATTAACGAACTTGGCCCTGACTTTTACTTTAAAATATCTTCTAGTTATGCAAAATCAGATGATAATTACAGCCCATCAGAACAATTTCCCAACTCTGGGTTTATTCTATGGTACTAACCATGATGCTCCATAATGCTCTATGCTGGCACCCATAAAACCGTTTCTATACTGGTCACAGTGATTCTGCTTGTGATCCCATATCTAGGTAGACTTGGAAGGTTCATTCCATTTAAGCTCCACACAGCTTAGATAACTTAACTAAAACTAATTTAACTAAAACTACATTATTCATATTATGAGAACGCTGTTGCTACCATCTAAAGAAAGAAAAGCACTCACATTGGGTGGCCTAAGAGGCACTAATATAATCTTGCCCCAATTATACATTTACGCTTCTTGTATAAATATAAAGCTTGCTACTACATGCTCAATGAATTCGAATTGAAAATCATTTTATCCGAATAATAAAGGAAGCAACTAAGATTGCAGAAAAAAGTAGATAATGAGAAACTTACAACTTCATGACATCCATCTCCCTCCTCTTGCTTGGAGAAGACATCTTAATCCTTGCAAAATCAGAATTCCTGCGCCTATTATTGAAACATCAAACAAATGGCATAAAAATTCAGAAAAATGAAATCAAACAAAACCACTTTGTGAACAATCTGTTATCCGAGCAACTTCAATTAATATACAGTAATTGAAAATAATATATATATATATATATATATATGAGAACTTACCCTCTTATGAAGAAAAATAAGTATCAGACCCCGACTGTTTATTGTCAGATACGAAAGGGAACAACCGAACAAGAAAATCTGTTGATAAAAAGAAAGAGTTGTATAAAAATCATTTTATTTGGAATAAAAACATAAAATTGATATTCTTTTTTTTTTTTTATCAAACTGAATACATTCGTAGCAAGTTATGAGATTCTTTAAACCACAACGCAAGCATTTAACCAACCAGAAACAATGTGCAATCTTTCAACCAAAACAATAAAATCAACGTCTCAAAGCAACACCGGCCAATTGATCACTTAAAGGCACAAATTCCCATATTTGCTCTCCCCAGTTCATCAGAAACAGAGAATTTACGATCCCATGTGATCAAAATCTAATCTTGAAAAGGAAAAATAAATATATCAAAATGGCACTTATGACTGCTTAATTAAGTGATTAAAGATGAAAACTTCAGTGTCTTACAAGAAGAACCAATTCTGCGAGAAAAACCCCAACAAATCTCAGCGGAAGGGCGTTGGGTGTGTAAGAAAGGAATCCCGAGAACCAAACAGACGTCGAAGAAATAGAAAGAAACAGGAAAAATTTGTGTAAAGAAGGGAATGTAAATGTTGTACAGAGGACAGGGGAGAGAGATAAGAGGAGAGGCTATACGACACTTTCACATCCACGTGTTAAAAAACTCAGAATTCAGAAATTTGCATGTGCCAAACCAATTTTGCTCTTCTCTAGTTTTATTTTATGCCTTTCGATCGATGGAGTCCAAGTCCCCGTGTTTCTTTATTTTCAAGAACGACTTTTATGCTCCATTTTATTTTTTTTACCAAGTTAATTACTTTTTCTTTGAATTTAATTAATTCTAAATATGTACGCCATTGATTTGATCATTTTGCGGGTAATCTAAATTCGAGCCTATTCGTTATGATTGAATATGTTTGACAAATAAAGTGACTCAATTCAATTTGAATTTTTAATATGTGAGACAATTTGTTTATATTAATTGTAATTTTATAATTTTTTATACAATGTAACTAAAAAAATACTTTTACTATAATTTTATGTTTTAAAGATAAAAATAATACAATAAAACTTAATTATTCAATTATTTGATCCATTTATAACTTAATTTACTTGTGATCTATTTAAAAAATGATTGATTTGTACTCTCCAATTCACCAAATCAGTTCAATTTCATTTGCTTTGCAGAGTGACAGGATTGTTCCGAAAGAAACAAGGGTGTTTTCGGATGTTAATTTAAGGGAGTTTTTCAATTACATGTCTAATAAATATGTTGTTTCATGGACTTTTTTATAAATAATATTTTTTAAAAAATATATTATGAAAATAGGGCATATCAGATTTTATTTAGACTGTATGAAACATTTTTACAAAAATGCATTATTTTACTGCGTGATCAAATAAGCATATTTGGAAAAACGTGGGCCCCACAAGTGTGAAGACGCAATACGTGGCTGCGTGATCAGAGGAAGTTGTCCTCGCCCACCACGTGTCGACACGTGGCATTCTTTTTTATTTTTTAAAATTCATTTTTATTTTTCATGAGCTAATTCACTAACTTGGGCCCACTTTTTTTTCTTGATAAACTCTATTGCGAACGTTAACTGATAAGCTAATTCACTAATTTTTGATAAAATATTGTAAATTTATTTAAAATTTAGACTACTAACCGTTCTTATTGATTTGAATGAAAACAATAAAATAAATTAAGAGAGAAAGATAACACATTTTTTGAATTTAACCATAAGCACAATTTAATTAAAAAATAATATGGGAAAGGTTAATATTAATGCATTTGATTATTGTCCATTTTTCTTAAAAAATAAAAAATCAGAAAATTGACAAACTAAAGGAAAATATATTAGATCGTTTATATTATAATTTAATTAAAATTAGTTTAAATGAATTTAATATATAAAATTTTAAGAGTTAAAAATTTTGTTCTTAAAAAAAAAACTATTTTGGAGGGGTCATGATGTATGCAAGTCCATTTGTGTCTTAATCATTTGAATTTATAATCAACATTTTATTTAAAATTACTATAAGCTGAAATTAATAAATTATAATAGATTTTTTTAATATATGTACGTGTGTATGCATGCATATATAATATTAATTAATTGCAATATATTACATGGAAGATAAATAAATGCAGTTTACATGTTCAACAAAGTAAACATGAATAAATAGATATATAATTATTTAGCATTAAATTTCAGAGGATAGACTTACTTGATATAATAAAATAAACGAAGAGTCTAAGATTGTGTATTACACACGATGGCGATGGTTGGGATGAGGTTAAGACGTTAAGCGGTGTGGAGCTCAACAACGAGGAAATATGCCTCTGGAGTTAATTGACTATATTGTATAATGAATACAACGATCTAATATATTTTCCTTTAGTTTGTTAGTTTTCTGATTTTTTATTTTTAAAAAGAATGGACAATAATCAAATGGGTCAATATTAACCTTTCCCATATTATTTTTTAATTAAACTGTGCTTATGGTTAAATTTAAAAGATGTGTTATCTTTTCCTCTCAATTTATTTTGCTGTTTTAGTTTAAATCAATAAGAACAGTTAGTAGTCTAAAATTTAAATAAATTTACAATATTTTATTAAAAATTAGTGAATTAGCTCATCAGTTAATGTCTGCAGTAGAGTTTATCAAGAAAAAAGTGGGTCCAAGTTAGTGAATTAGCTCATGAAAAATAAAAATGAATTTTTAAAAATTAAAAAGAATGTCACGTGTTGACTCGTAGGTGAAGACACAGTCAACGGCTGCGTCTTCACCCATGAGTCGGCACGTGGCGGGCGAGGACAGCTTCCTCTGATCACGCAGCCAAGTGTTGCATCTTCACACTTGTAGGGCCCACGTTTTTCCAGACATGCTCATTTGATCACGCAGTAAAGTACTGCATTTTTGTAAAAATATCCCATGCAGTCTAAATAAAATCTGACATGCCCCATTTTCATAATATATTTTTAAAAAAACATTATTTATAAAAAAATCCCTTGTTTCATGGAATTCTATGCTTTCTTGGTTCTCTACAAAATGGACAATCTCTTTTTCTGTTGTTTTCAGTTGTTGTTGCTACATCCTGCTCTTCTTTTCAATTTGTAAACATTTTTTTCATCTCTCTCCATCGCATCTATTGCATGTAGCCAGTTCATCACTCCTCTCTAAATGCCCCTCTGTCTACTTAGATTATAAAATCATGAACTTTTAACTGATAAATTGAAGTATTGGTATCGATTCATTTTTTAAGGTAAAAAGATATATTCTTTTTAACTTATAGTATATCTAACGTACAGAATAATTATTAGAAAGGAAGGTTGCATATTTTTCTGAATGCATACTGGAAAGGGATTCCACACATACTGGAACACTATTTTTAGGGATCAAGAAAGTATCCTTCGGAGAGACAACTTATTGAGTTACTGAAAGGGAGCTTGCATATTTTTTTGAATGCATTTAAATATTTGGACATGACTTGCTATCCTGTTGCCTCTATTAATACAAATGTAAGAACATATTTCAAGTTGCATGCTATGTCCTTGAATATTGTTTTTGTTAGGTTCTGTTTTGGTCCCGAATCATAGAGACATAGAGCATAATTTGGAAAACACATGACGTCTATTGTTTGGTTAATGCATACATGGATGCTATCTTCGTCCCTAAGTGTGTGAAGGACTACCAAACATTTCAATAGGATGTCTGCAAATGGCTATTGTTGTGTTCAGGTTACAGTATAAGTCTGATTCCTGATAACTTGAATGCAATTTCATTTCTTTTTATTTTCATGAGTTGTGTTTAAATAAGATGAAAGTTGTTTATTCCTAGTTTGATAATATATTAGGAGGGTTCTCAACAGCCAAATTTTCTCATTATTTTCTTGTATTAGTTAGCTGTTATCGATATCAATACTAATAATATCCTGAAAAATTAAAATCATAAGGTCCATCATCAGAGGCTCATCACCAAAAGGCCCAACAAACACCTTTTCCAGCCAGTTAGCCGAAGCACAGAAAATGAGGTCGTCCGATTGGACGTGATCTTTTCCTGAAATAACTAGGCTATCTGACACACACCACTATTAAAATCATAATTGCTTATACAACATGTCATACCTGCTTTTGAGTAAATCAACTATTTAGAAGTCTTGTTCAAGCTTTCTCGAGCTTTATAAATAGTAAGTTCATTTCTATAAAACTCTAACTTCTTCTCCCTTAAAATTAAATATATACTCTTTCTCTCTCTCTTTCTCTCTCTAAAGAGCTTTTTTTTTCCATTGCTAACTTAAGAATTGGAGTGCTAGCATCCAGACAACTGAGCAAGCATCTTTTGCAGGTTTCATTTACTTTAGTCCAATCGAAATTTGCTCTCCTGATCATCGAATCTCTCATTCTTTTCTACTCGAAAGCTTCTCCCTCCTTCATGAAAATTTATGTTTTATCATTTGATACTTTCATTAAGAGTTAATTACCGACAAAAGTATTTGCTCCCCACATCTTTAGGAGAAATATGGATCCAAAATCATAAAAAAAGTCAATAAACAGGAACTTCATGAAAATCTCCGAGACTACTTGAAAAATACATGGATGAAAGAAATAAAATCTGGAACTAAAAGAAAGCAAAAAGCTATGCATCGAGTCCAAAAGGAAGCAAAACGTCTTCCTGTCAAGATATTTTGTAACTGGCACATAAAACTCTCAGAACTAGCCTACTTGAAAAGATATTGGGAGAGGAAAACGATAGTCCGTTCTCTTATTTTCAGAGAAACCAATGGAAAAAAAGAGAGAACCTTTAGACAGAGTATCCTCTGCCTCTCTCGCATAGCATCTTGCTACATAAAAAAGGGAAAAATATAAAGCAACACACTCTCCCATTTGCTTCAAGGAAAAAAAGTAGCACATAGACGGAAAATCAGAACAAGTTCCAATGAGGTAAGAAAAAGAAAGCCAAAAGGCTTAATCTGATCAGATTGAAAGAAGGAGATAAATCAAATGGGAGCACTTTCTCACCTGATCGAAGTAAAAACCTCAAAATGAGGAAGTTGAATTGGAAAAAGAAATGCCAAATCTGAAGAAGAACGAAATAGTATATCCTAAGTCTAAAGAAAAATGAAATATTTTTCCTTTAAGACATTACATGGGCATTATCATGATAAAGGTAGGAAGATACCGTAAAGTGATCCTCTTCCTTATCTCAGCATCAGGAGAGGGAGGAAGCATCAAAGGAGAAAAAGATGCAAAGGATCCTATTGATAAAAGAGATACTTGTCGATCGACGAGTTCCTGAGCAAAGGATTTAATCCCAATTGAAATGGTTGGTGAGTCCCAGAAGAAGCCATCATATGGATGAAGACTACTGGAGCATGAATTGTCATCTTGAAAAGATTAAAGATGAAGAAGGCTCTAATGGCACTTCTTTCCTAGAAAAGAAACTAAATACCAAATGAAGCTAGACAAGAAGTAGATCCAATAAGCAGCAATCAGTAAGCTACAATTAAAGATAGCTTCAGTCAAGGAAATTTGATCAGTATACAAATTATCTCGATCAAAAAATGTATAACTATCCTGATCAAAAGATCGATAAAAATATATAATTATCTCAATCGAAAGATCAATGAAAATGCATAATTATCCCGATCGGCAGATCAATTAAAATGTATAACTATTCTGATTGAAAAATTGATGAAAGTATATAATTATCTCGATTGAAACATCGATAAAAATGTATAATTATACCAGTCGAAAGATAGACGAATAAAATTTAATGAAATTTGCTTGATCAATTTTGCTTTTATTTCTTAAATTTGCTCGATTGATGTTCTTCCAATTAGAATAGCAAACATATTAACATGTATTGCAGATAGCAAAGCAACATTATGCGAAGAGCCAAAGGAAGAAATTTATTGAAATTCTTTCTAGAAATATTTACATTAAAGTTTACAAAGAGAGGAAAATAATCAATTGTCGCTGTCCTTCAGTCTCCAATGACGTTGCAAACATCTCCCACTTGTGGTATATGGAAATCTGAAAAATGAAAGCAAACTTGCCATGCTTGAGAAAAAGAGGATGAAAAAAACATTAGAAGATAAAGGATGTATCACCCACTACAGTAGGTGATACCATGGTTAGGAACCATTCAGTCATCTTTCTAAAATGGTAATATAAGTGTGAGAGACAATCAGAAGGCTCCATGAAAAAAACTCGAAAGAGTTAAGAAAGACGTAAATAGATAGGAATTCAAAGATCGACTCTATTTATAAAAGTTTGAAAACACTCGTGGCGAATTCCAATAAAAACGGATAAATGCCCGCAATAAAAGCTCAAAAACTAAAATGGTAAAAAAGCAATTAATTAGCACCAGTTTCCAAAAGACATGGTCAAACATAGCAATTTAAAAAAGAAACGGTCAAGTTAATTAATATAGGGTAAATAATCGACAATTGAGCGACTTAGAAGCATCGATCCTGATCGAAATTGTGAAATATAAGTCATTGGATCGACTATCGACATCAGGAAAGAATGTAAATTACAAATCAAAGCATCTAGCCTGATCAAAGCAAATCTACCGAACAATAAGATAAGTTCAACACAACTTAATCATAATATCTTTTCATTTTTTAGCAATATGCCACAAGATAGATGGAAAGGAATGAGATAAATTGCATAAAGATGAAATTTATTCAACTTTTAAAGTTACAAAGTAAAAAATACAAGGGATATAGAGCTCTTCTAATTAAAAAATAAAAAAAATAGTGATGAATCCATAGCTCCGCTATTATAAGACTACCTTTAAATTTACAACTTCCTTCCATGAGAACGGTATCAGAAAAATTAAGAAGCAAATACAAGAATGTATCTACTACCATCAAAAGTCCAGGACTAAAAGAAGGAAGTAGCAACGAAGAGTGAAAAATGCATGACTTGCTATAGCAAATCATGCATTGCTAAGAAAGCATCTAGTGATTCATTCATATTCCTAAAATAGAAAGAAAAAATAAGAAAAAATTGAAGAAAAATCAGGCGGCTTCAAAAGAAAAATCTTCAAGAAAAAGAAAAAGAAAAAGGGAGGGGGAGGGGGGAAGATAACCTCGGAAAGAAAATTTTTTAATTGTTTTTTATTTAGCTGTATCAATATATATCTTGATCCTATACCAATTAAATTTTTTTATAAAATATTTAAAATATTCGAAAAAATTAAATAACTTAATTTTATTTCCTTCCAATGCTACGAGAGTTAATAAACACAGCCTAAAAAAAGACATTAAAAGTTAAACCGAAAACCCCGTTGACTTTATTTTCTTTCAGAGACTGGATTAGTATTTCGTAATTTCTCTCAAAATAATGATTAAAATTTCAGAGGTGCCAACACTTAATAAAGAATAATAACCTCAGAACAGAAACTGCTTATTCTCCATATCTTGATTTTGTGCTGCACTTTGGTTATACAATTCGCCCCAAAACTGCATAACTTTTCTAATAATAGACAACACATCGATCTCCATCCGTCTCTCTCGCACCTTCTCTCTGATCTCCGCCATCCATCGCCGCCACCCCATCACCGACCTCCACAAATCTTTACAGCCCTCCCCTCTCTCTCTTTGTCTCTCTCTCTCTCTCGCGGTTCACTAGCCCCTCCTCTCCCTCTCGATCCACCTCTGTCTCCCAGTTGGATGTCATATCGCAGAGAAGAAAAGAATACCTAATTTTCTCTTCAAATCTTCATTTTTGGTAAGGGACTAAAAATTTCATCCCTGTATGTTTTGGGCATTTGTTGTTTGAAATTATTTAGGTTAGTTTGTTGTTTTTAATTTGTTCTTTAGCGACCTACGTTAAATAATTTTATCTCTTATTGTTGGAGCTGGTGGAATTGGTTTTAAGCTGCTCAAGACTTTTGCTCTCTCTGGCTTTCAAGATATTCATATTGTGAGTGTTCCTTGTTTTTCAATTCCCGTCTCGTAGATTCTTTTACAAACGAGATTTCTGGTTTTTAGGTTCCGTTTTTTTTGGGTGTTACTTTGGTGGCTATGTAGCAATTCAACTCTACTTAGTCACAAACTAATTCACTTGAAGAAATCTCCCATTCTAAGCAGGGATGACGAATAAACAAAAACAAAATTTGACCTCAAATATCCTATTATAACAAGTAGCATATGCATAATGTTAGGGACAGAACAATCATTTCTTGATTAAACAATAGCAGCCTTGTTTTTAGAATATCTAAAACATTCGCCAGTGGGCTGTATTTATCTAGAAACCATTTCTCTTTAAGCCTTTGCTTGGACGAGGGTAGATAGGAGTAGATAGGAGTAAGTGAGATTAAATGGGTTGTTTGGTAGGTTTAATTAAAATAAAAAGGGAGTAATGGGGAGTAATTTGTTTATAATTTAGAAAAAATATTATATATATATATATATATTTATATATACATAGAGAGAGGGAGAGAGAGAGAGAGTAAATTAGCAGGTACTCTCATCTACCCTAAATTAAAATCGAACTATTTTGGACACAGAGTAACCATTTAGTCTCATTTACTCTATTCTACTCTCATTTACCTTTATTTTTTACAAAACAAACAGAATAATTTAATTATTTTCATTTACTCTATTTTCGTTTACTTCCATTTATTCTCATTCAAACAAAAGCTAAAAAAATTAATAATAATAATAATAATAATAATAATAATAAATAAATAAATAAGAAGTAAAATATTTTAGAATTAGATTACCTGTCTTCTAGAGGGAACAGCTTGTGCCTTGAATGACATTCTCCTTTAAGTACTCTCCTTTGTTATCTGAACCAAGGGACTCAGTTTTTGGTTCTGAAACACCCCCAATTCACTGCACTAGCAGAGCCATTCCCATACTAAGCCAAAGCAAAGATTCAGAACTTGTCTGAGCTTTCTTTCAATTTTATCGTCATCAATTTATTTACTCCTGAAAATTGAATGTCATGGGTCACAGAGTTAGACACTCTTCCAATTTCTTGCTTCTTTTCTCTATCTTCAAAAACGATGTAGTTTGTTGGGAACTCTAAAACCTATTTCTTTTTTTTTTTTTAATTCTTTCCTTTCAACTAAGCTAGTGCCTATATTTCTTTTATCTCCCTTTCTCTCTTGTTTAGCTCACTATGCATCTTCCACAGTAGGTGGCCAAACTTATGCTTCCGGCAATTTTCCAGTCAAGTCCCACGGCAAAGGCAGAACGTCATCTCACTTGAAACTACTATCCTTGAGGCAATAATTTTTCTTTTTCATGTATGTTCATTCATTCCTTAAATCTGCTTTGAAAGATAAAGTAGCAGGTGCAATTACCAGCTTTGAAAAATAATGGTTTCTACCATCCGCTGTAACCATCAGATTAACATGATTAATTACCCAATTTATATAATAACCTTCTAATTAAATCATAGTTTTTTTTTTCTATCTCCATCTCTGTTGACAGCCAGTGGCTACAATGTGTTGTCTCATTTAGTGGACAAATCAAATGGTCTTTTGGTGTTCAAGTTAAATTACTTGATTGAATTGTTTAAGAAATAATGACTGTTGGCCTCAAATTTTAAGGACTTGACTATCTCAGCTTCAACTTTATATTTTCTGACGTATTTTTTTGTTTTATACCTATTTATTAGTGATAATCCTAATATTTTAATATAATAATTTTGCAGCCTAATTGTATTCTCTAAAATTCTATCGACATATATATTTATATATGTATAGAAATGATATTGTCTATCTCATCTTCTTAATATTTGAGGTTGCAATTACAACATTTGAATAATTGGATTGCGTTTTTTCAATTATTTTTATTATAACTTTGTACAGGTTGCTTTAGCTCTGATGAATGGTCTAGACTGTAGGATGTGACATGTTAATGTGATTAGCAAAAGCCTCATGCCACTGACCACCCCCTTCTTTTTCTCTTGCTTCTCTTCACAGGAACTATCGTAGAATAGAAGTGAAGCGCTTCATATCTTGAAATCACTCTTCAAATAGTTTAGGAGTTCATCAGTCAGTGGGTCAGTTGATTCAAGAGCCATAGGTACTTACACTCCTAGTGATTTGGGAAAATTTAAAGGGCGCATATTGGAATTGGGGCAGATGGCAGCCAGACAAAGTGTATTGAGAGTCTTGGAAGCCTTTGTCACAGTGATAATGGTATTGATAGTGCTTACGGTCGCAGAAGGTGAGCACTTTAACAAGACTTCTTCATCAGGAGGGCTTTTTTGGTCAACTGCCAAAGAGGATACCGATCTCATCCGCAAGACTGAACCTGACCAAGAATCTTCCACTGCCAGTGTCCAGAACGACATTGATGGGGGCTTCTCTTCTCTTGAAGGGATGTTGCAATGGGCAATTGGTTTGTATCTGTTTAACAATTTCTCCCCTCTCAATCTTGCAATTCTCCATTTGTCATACCAATATATTATGTACAAGTTTTAGATTGTAATTTTTGCAACATTAATTAATGTCCGATGGAATACAGTAAAATCTGATGCTGAAGGAAAATTTTTATTGCTTAATTAATTATGTTGCTTCTTGCTAATATAAGAAAGTAAATATTAGTAAATAATGGTTCATATCTGCTTAACAACTCTCTTTGCTCAATCTTGCCATTCTCCATTTGTCAATACCAATATATTATTTAAAAGTTCTGGATTGTAATTTTTGCAACATTAATTAAAATCCGAATGAATACAGTAAAATTCTGACGCATAGGAAACTTTTTATTGCTTAAAAAATTATGTTGCTTCTTACTAATATCTGAAAGTAAATAGTCCGCAAAATTGGTGTTTTCTAGATTCTCTAGCTCCTGAATGGGTGTTTTACTTCAAGATTTAGCATCCTATGTATATCTGCTAACCCCATTGGTAATGTATCAGGTCATTCTGATTCAGACAAGTTAAAGGAAACTGCACAAGAAGTCCAGCGCCTATCTCCTAGCGAGTTGAAGAAGCGTCAAATGGGGATTAAAGTTAGTATTCTACATATCATTTTAATATAGCATCAACTACCAATAAATGCACAACTTGTTGATTATTTGATACTGTGCATATCTTCATATATATACCTCTCCGCACCATATGGTTTTATAGCCCTTTTAAGTTCATATATCTCTTTCTACTATTTCCCCTTTCTTAGTGTAAGTGCACTGCTCTGAGTGGCTCAGGAACTGATGGACAAGTTGAAAATGCCATCGGATGCACAGTTGATCCAGATTGCAATAGACGACTTAAATAATGCCACTTTACCATTGGAGGATCGCCACCGTGCATTGCAGGAGCTTCTAATTCTAGTTGAGCCAATTGATAATGCAAATGGTGAGTGCCAGTCTACCCACCTGCTTGAATAATCCAGAAGCTTACTCTGAAGGAGGATGCAAGTTCATTTACTGGATTAGTTTGTTATGCAATTACTGGTTATTGAAGAACACAAATTTGGGAACTTCCTAATAGTCTTACCATGGCAAAAGTGGCAGCACTAGTATTTTAATCTTCTTTGTCACAATATATACAAATAATAAATAGGTTATGGAAACTTAGATGAGCAGTTGACAACTTTGCCTTGAATGGACTACTGATAGTCCATTTTTCAGTTACTGCTGGGCTGGAGTTTATACATGAACTGCATCCTTTACCCATCATTACTTGGGCCCAGGTCAAAGATAACCTTGCACAATCACTATTTACTGTAACCTTGTCATTCCTTCAGTCTTATGTTTTTTAGTGAGTCATCACTGGAGCAATTCGAATTAAAACAAGGTTCTGACGGGCAGAACTAAATTCTGGGTAAGCTGCTATCATAGTGGTTCATCAACCGGCTCTAGAGCTATGTGCCAGGAGCTTTAAGTAACTAGGTGGATTTTGTTACATTTAATTTGCTGAAAGTCCTGATCCCTGGTTGCCATCACCATCAATATGTGGTGTAATATATACTTGCTTTTATCAGTTTGCTCTATTAACTTTTGGGCTTTGTTTCTATTTTATCCTGAGAACTTTTTGGTGTCTGGAAAGACTTGCATTGCATGCTTATATGTATGTATTATGATGATTTTGACAAGATAAGAACCTAAGCCCCACAAAAATAAATTTATAAGTCCTCTAAGCATGTCATTTATCCTGTGGCACACCCCTAAGAGCATTAGATAGAACAGAAAGAAAATGTTAAATTTGCAAAGCAAATTGATACAATAAAATATGGTGCTGGATATACTTGATCATTTTGCTAAAGTTCAGGGTGGATGATGCTATTAAGCCTTAATAACAAATACGACCTAGTAAGCTGGATTTTGAACCTCCTTCCTTTTGTTAACCATTTCTAGGGATATTAGTAGCTCTGTGTCTGCATTATTTAATGAAATGGATTCACCATACTGCGAGACTGCCACATCAATGACTGTAAACATGAATTTATCTTACTGATTTTTTGTTTTTGTTTCCTCTTTCAAGTAGCGGCTAACAACGGTACTTTTGTCTATACCAGATTTGGGCAAAATTGGCGCCCTTGGTGTGTTAATAAGAGAGCTTGATCATCCTGATTCAGATACAAGGAAAATGTCTGCATGGGTTCTTGGGAAAGCTTGCCAAAATAATGCATTTGTTCAAAAACAGGCATATGTCTTTTTGTCAACCTTCTCATGCTCTTATTGTTTAAAGCTTAATTTCATTTTCTTACAACTCTTCTAATCACGAATATTTCATGTTCTTTGGCGATTTGCTCTTGATTTATGCAAATCCTTTTTTATTCAACTATTAGGTCGTGGAGCTTGGGGCACTTACTAAGCTAATGCGGATGGTAAAATCAACTTCTGCTGAAGAAGCCGTAAAAGCTTTTTTTGCTATTTCAGCTTTAATCCGAAACAATTTAGCTGGTCAGGATTTGTTTTATGCAGAAGCTGGAGATCAAATGCTTCAGGTACCTCAATCAGTGAAGTGGTTGGCACATTATATGCAGTGTTGATGATTGCAATGTGAGCTCTTTTTCTTCAACTTTTCTTTGCAGAGCTTACTGAGTGACTCAAGCATTGATATCAGACTCCGGAGGAAGGCTGTTTTTCTGATAGCGGATCTGGCTGAATGTCAACTGGAGCATGTGGAAAGAGCTGAGCAGCCTTTCTTCAGCAATCGCTTTTTCCTGAAGTCCATAGTTGATTTAACAGCAGCAACTGACCTTGATCTACAGGAAAAGGCAAGTCTCGAGCTTCAGTAAATCATCACAGCGTTTGCTGAATTGTTTTCTTGTCTCACTTTATTTTTCTTCTAAATTTTTCTTTTTCCAATTGTATTGCGGGTTATTTTTCTAAAATGAATTTTGCCTAGCATGATATTGTGGCATGCGCCACTTGGCACCTGAAATAGTGGACGGAGGCAGAATGATGACACACATGAATGTAGTGAGCAGTGTTCATTCTGAAATTGGGACCCATAGGGATGGGCGTCTGAGGTTGCAGCACTGCATCAGACACAACTGTGTTGAGCAGCATTCAATCGTAATGTTGTATTAATGGATAATATTTTAGCAACTCCATGTGCACACACCATCAGATAGATGCCAATACTACCCTACCACTTAGGATTTCTTTGGCCTTAACCAAGCCTATCAGGTAATTCTACCGTGCATAGGTAGACGAGCAATGTGGGCTTCAGGGCCTTAGGTCACCTTGCCCTTCTTCTTTACCGGGCTTTAAATGTAAAACTTTATTTGTCGTTGATATACTTTCAAACACTAGCTGATAGTATTCAGATATGCACATAATACGGAATAAAATATTTAGAAATCTGATTTTTCAATATCATTTGAAAATAATTAAATGAAATGAGATCCCAACACCAATCCCACAGGTTTTTTTTCGCCATCTTCTGTTCTAATGGGAAGGACACGGATCAGTCACTCCTCCCTCACCTCATTTCCTCTTCTAAAATATCAGGCTGATGGTGTAGGCAGATCTGCAATATTTGGAGGGTGAAATGCATAAATTGCATTACATTGATGTTTGATATTTGGTTTCTTTTTGCTGTGCCTCTGTTGGATGTTCTACTGTGGGTTGACTGAACTGGGCTGACGAAGCCCTCTTTCCATTGTTTGTTCATTTAAGAGGTAGTAGTGGAGGGGGAGAGGGGGAGAGAATGAGAGAGAGAGAGATGAATCTTTCTTCACAGTTTGTTCATCAATTGTGAATGTCTGAATGCATATTTGATTACATAGCATTATTTTGCTTTACTGTCTGTATCATAATTGGTTTATTCAGGCTCTTGTTGCAATCAAGAATCTCTTGCTACTCAGAACTACTGAAGCTTTGATCTTTAAGGACTTTTGCGACGTGGATGGTGCCTTGGAGAGGATGAGGGTTCAGCTTCAAGAGTTGATGCTGGAGCAAGATCATAGAGATTATGCAATTGACATGGAAAGCCTTCGCGGAGAAGTGGAGTTGATTTTCTATAGGAAGCTTGGAAAGGTTGGAAATGGTGCTTTGTCCGATTTTGATTATAATGCGGCATACTCTTACTCAACTAAGTAACAAATTTCTCATTACAGGTGATAACAGTTCCAACATGATGAGAAGAATCCTGGTACATACTTTTATTATGCATTTCCAGTCCCGGTCCCCTTTCGTTTTTGTAAGTGGAAAGAGCTTATTTCACTAGAGTCTGGGTTTTAAGTTGCAACTTGCTGATTTTTAGTGAGATAAATGTAATGACCTTGGAAGTCACTCGGTATTTAATGGATGGATGGAGAGAAAAGGGTCAGGGAAAGGAGTAAGATGGAGTCTGTAGTCTGCTTAATCTGTATATTGTTTTTTATGCAATAACGTTCTTACTCTTTCTGCGTTGTATTAAATTAAATGTCCAACCGCAAATCGGCAACAAAAACGGTTTGGTTTAACGTGGAAGCTAGAATAGGTAAAAAAAAACTAGATTGGATCGGGCAAAACCAGAACCATGGTCGGACGATGAGATGGGGAGGTTTTTTTTTTTTTAAGGGTAAAAGGTCAAATGTGCCCCATATAGTATGTTTTGGATAAATTTATCCTGAAATATTCAAAATAGCAGATATTTGCGTTTAATTTTTGGGTCAAAAACTTTCATGTTATTATGTATATAGTTCAAATTTGTCATTTAAAATGGTGAAATTTTAAGTAAATAAAAAAAATACATAACAAATAAATTAAAGCCATATAAATTCACTATATATACAATATAATTAGCACTTTTATATAAATTAACATTTTTATTTAACTTTCGAGTTAAAATTTATTATGTTAAATTTATTAAAATAATCAAATTTTACATAAATAAGCAAAAACTGTCCGGTGGTCAAAAATTTTAATTTTAATATTTCTTGAAAATTAAAATAGGATAATAATTTATAATTCACATGCAATTAGGTCAGTCCAATCAACATGTGTTTTCATTTTCTTATCTGTAGTGTTGTTAGTTTTCGTAAAAAATTTGAGTAAACTAATATTCAAAAACACACTTGAAAAATAAATATTTATCATTTTTAACATTTCAGTGCCAAATTAAATCCAAAAAATGCAATTAGGTCAGTCCAATCAACATGTGTAGACCCTAAATTAATAAGAAATGTCTTTCGGCCCTTCTCTTCCCATTCTACAATTCTGCATCTGCTCGAAAAAAAATTGAAAACTCATCCCTCACCCAAACCACCTCGGTCGCTGCTCACAGCCTCTTGTTTCCGGTATATGATTTTAATCTTTTTTTCTCTTCTCTAATTTAAATTATTAAACGATGAGTTGTTTGATAGTTTATCGGGTATAGGGTGCGATAAAATAATTATGAGCCCTTGTGTAGAGGGACCTTTCGACACAGTGTAGTGTTTTGTTTACTATTTCTTAATGTTTAATTGGTCATTTATTTCATCTTTCTTAAGTTCAGAATTTCTGAATGTATTTGTTGATACTATACTATGAAATCCTTTTCTAAATAATTGTATTTTCTAAAAAAGCAAAAATCCGGTTGCTTAGTTGTTCATCATTTGTAATCGAATGCTTGTCCTCGGAGTTGCATCTGTCATGTACCTTGTTAGAATTTAACCTTAAATAAAATTTGTGTTCGATGCATTTGCATAAACATGCAGAAAATTATACCATAAATGCAGTGCTATTGTTAGAAACGGGGATGGAAATCTATACTAGTGTAATCCCTTTTCCACCCCAATTGATCCTTTGGATTCCCATGAATCCAGTCGGTCCCAGCAAGCCCTATCAAATGGTAAGAGGGAGTAAAATGAAGATAAGAACTTTTCTGAGTTGCTTTTGGAATGAAACAAAATTCAATGTTGGTTGAGTTTGTGATCACAAACATTTGCACAAATCATAATGTTATTATCATGGAAAAAGTTGAGTGTCCGTACATTAATAATTTAATATATTGAAGATGGGTATATAGATTAGTAGGCGTAGTTGTATTCTTAAATTAAAAAAGTATCCATCTTTCGGCTCTCAAGGGCGGCCACCACACTTGTTCTTTAATAATATCAAATTATCCTTCAAAGAATATATAAAGTTTGATTAAGAAGTCGGACCATTTCCGGTCATTATCAATCGGGGCATTCAATTTTGCCTTTGGATTTGAAGTTTCTAGCTTCATTAGGAACATGCAATTGATGAGAAAATATGCTATTTATTTTTAATAAATAATTTATTTATTTCTTTTTTTTATACAAAAAAATATAATATCTAATTATAAAAATCTAATTAAAAAAATCGAATTCAACATCTTATTCATTAATCATTACTAAATTAACTTTTGTACCCATGAAATGATAGTCTGGTGATTATACAGATTAAATTAGAAATGAAAAATTTCAGTATCGATTCCTAACATCTCTCATAGGAAGGGATAAGAAATCTTAACCTGCAATAACATTTCGAATCCGAATTTAATCGGTTTAACAAAATTCGAATAGCAGATGATTAATCTAAAAAAAACTAAATCAACTTCTGTAATTTTATTTACAAAAAATTTGATTTACTTGTATTTAAAATAAATAAATAAAGAAAATGAGTACTATATTTGCATTTGGAAGAATCCCTGTACTTTTGAAAATTGGCTGTTGAAAAAGGTTCTTTTTTTGCTATTAAATTGAAATTTGTTTGTTTTTTTCCAAGAAATGGAAAAAAAATTGAAATTTGAAATGGAGGTTCCGGTAGATGCACGACACGTGTAAACCGCACCACATGGCCGAATCTAAGAAAGAGGAAATAAGAGGGAGGCACCTTTTTTTTATTTTTTCTTTTTGGCTTTTATTAATAAAAATTTGAAAAAAAAAAAAAGAGGATTAGATAATTGGATGCAGATGGAGCTGTCTCTGTCTAAGATAATATATTAACAATTTTTGAAAATAATAATATATACATATAAAAATAATGACAAAAAAGAATCAAACGTCATTATAACATGGGACCCACCAATTACAGTACATTCCACCTCAGCTTTAATTTTACGGAGAGAGTGTTCATTCTTCCACTATATGCTCTGATAAAAAAGTAAGCTGCCTCCACGGTTTCATGCATCTCACGCGCCACCGCATCCATCGCTACGTAAAATTCATAAATTAATCTCATATAAACAAAGGCACTGTATAAATAGAATACTAGTACCTATGTTCAATTTTACATCAAAAGTAATGAAATTAAATTATCTCAGAGTTCATACTTGTCATTTTCAGCGTATAAACTCCGATACCTTGCTTAAGCAATTGTCTTCTCCTAAACATTCTTCAATTTGTCCACCTTTGATAATTTTTTTTTTTTAGCTTTTACTTTCGCATTGTCATTTTTATAACCTTCTAGATTTAATTAGCCACTATTCACATATATTGTTCCACTAGAGCTAAATTATTAAATATTAACAAGGCCAAATTATAGATTCTTATATACAATTTTGTTTTGATAGAATTTCATTATTAATTATTCTGATTATGTGACCCCAGGATTAAAGATCTTAATTTTTAATTATTTTTTCATAACCAAACATAACTATGCCTAAAAATATATATATAAAAATTGAAAGGTTGAGACTTAAAAAATTAATGTCAAACCGTGTTGTATAAAATGACTTGTGATTTTGATTTTAGCTACTCTATTTCATATTGGAAGTTTATTGACTTTATTTTGTATTTATAAAGAAATGTTAGTAGTGTAAATGGATTTGAATTGTGTTGATAGTGAATTTTGAAAAAATTAGCATGCACCGTCCAGTCCTATCTAGCCATTATGAAACAAATTTATTTGGATATATCTTTTTATAAAAAGAAAAATATTTTTATTTTTTCAATTTTTTCCTCAACTGTTTGCTGATTTTTCCCAACCTACACAATATGATTTCAACCATTTTTTCATCAATATTAGTTTCATAACGGGTTGATTTTTAATTTTTAAAATAAAAAATCCTTTTTTCTAGTGAAAGCAGATTTTGATACATTCTTGATACAGAAAAATTAAAAAATTCTTCAAATCTCTAGCTGCATTCTAATTTTCAATTTTGGGCATAGCTATTTCAGATTTCTGTCATGAATGCACACATCCGAAGCTAGCTGTGTTAATTTTTAAGAGCGATCGATTACTAGACTATAGTGAAATCTTATCGAAAATTTACTTTTAAAATAGTGATTCCCACGGCACAACTTTTCAATGGATAAGTTTATTACGTTGTTTTTCTAATTTTTGTTCTACATACCGTAGGCACCACATCAAAAAAGTGCAACAACAAATATTCATATTTCTTATGTGCTATAAAAAAAGTTAATGATTCAAAAACATCACTTGTGTCATGAAACTATAACTGGAGCTTATATTAACCATGCATATAATGAATATATATTAATTGTAAATGCGACGTTATATTTATTTATAATTATTTAACTAAGTCTATTATTGAAGGTAACATATTAAATAGTTCATAGAATAATTTATAGACGGTCCATCCATATGCATAAATATCATGTTGATAGGAATTCTGCTACAATCTCTTTTATTATTATTATTTTTACTACAATCCCTTCAAAACTCTATTTTTAGTTTTAGAACATCTTCAAGCTAACCAAAAAAACAAAACAAACTGCGATGATGGGATTAATACACGCGCCCTTTACGAGAGTAGTTTAATTTTTTTAACAACGTAAAAAACCACGATATGTAAGAATGAAGAGCTGCTTCGGTCCGAAGAAGCTGAAATTTAATGTTTGTATTCCACGTTAAAAGCAAGATACGTGCTATACTGGAGGGTAGTAAGGTAATTTCTGGATGATTTCAACAACCTTATTACAATAATGACCCCGACATCGACAGCTTGCATTTTTCAATTAAGCGCAACATTTGAAAGTCCACCATTAGTCCTCAGAGCTGCTGACAATTTCTTTTTTTGTTTGTTTAATTCTCTTTTATCTCCTTAGCTGTGAATCTCAGAGCTACAGCCAGAAGCTAGAAATTCTTCTCATTTTATCATCACCTCATCACAAGAGAGACAATAGAGCTTGTCCTAATTCAGTTCATACTTTCTTGGGTGCAAAAGATTACACAGAAAGAGAGAAACAGATAGATAGATAGAGAGAGAGAGAGAGAGAGAGATCAAACATGGCAACATTTGCAGGAACAACCCAGAAGTGCCAGGCATGTGAGAAGACTGTGTATTTAGTGGATCAACTTACTGCTGACAATAAAGTCTATCACAAAGCTTGTTTCAGGTGCCACCATTGTAAGGGTACCCTCAAGGTCAGAAAGTTACCATCTTTCTTCTTTTTTCTACACAAAGACAAACTTTATTTTGAATTATGTATTTTGATATGCTTTTTTGATGCCTTTGCTCTTGGATCATGCTTGAAAATATAAATATAGGGTCTTTTATAGTTTAGCCACGTTTTTGCTTTTGATGGATGGGATTATAGATAGATTAGGTTATTGCTAATCAGATGATGGATCATGATTTTGTTTATAATGAATATTTCGATTTGAGGATATTTCAAATTGATAATGACTGTTAGATGTGCATATGAGTCCTTTTATAGAAAACACTATACTTAATGAGAAATCGATATGTGAAACCTACTAATTTACAATTGGCAGTATATTACTTGTTACTTAAGTACAAAAAGGGCCATATGATATGATCTTGGTGATCAAAGCTTTTTTCCTTTTTTTGGTTGGTTGAGGAGAGGTCTACATCTTTGGCTATGATTCATCTCTCTTTTTTTTTCTTTTTCCAAATTTCTGAGTGGTGAAAGGGTACGCCCCACAAAGAATTAATAAAGGGAGAGGTGGGCTTGACACCAGAAAATCCAGATCTTTGGTTAAAATATTGCTAAGCATAGAGTTTGGATGGCTGAGAAAAACTGCCTGCTCTGTTTGCTTTTGTCTTTGTTGGCCTGATAGGTACTTGAGAGGAGACAAAAATCAAGAGTAGAAGACAAAGAAATTGCTGTATTTGGAACTAAAACTATGCTAGATATATCAAAGTCGGAACAATTACTGCGATGTGTGGTTCAAAATTACATTCCTGAGAACTTTGTTTATATGGGAAAAACATGTGCAATCCGAAGAATGTGAAATAGATGTAAACAGAGGAAACGTGCTTGCTTCTTTTAGTTTTTTTATCGCACGATGTTCGTTGTCTGTTTGTTATAGTCAGTTTAAGTTTACATACTATGTTTTTCATAGTCTGTAATTTATTTCCCCTACAATTTCTATTTTGCTCTTTCAAATGACCTCAATGTATTGTTGATGATGAATATTGATTGCTCACAGAAAACTAGTCAGAAATGGAAGAATCTTTAACAGATAAAACCTTGAAATTTCAGTATCTGTAACAAGGAACTGAATCTGGAGTCTTTTATTGATAATGTGAATGTGCAGCATGTCTTGGGAAATCCCAACTCTTGGCTGATTTATAATGATCAAGTTACTTAGAAAGTTTGGTGTCCATGTCCCATACTCATATAGAAGCACTAAGATCATTGCGTTCTGTTGATGTTTTGCAGCTGAGTAATTTCTCCTCCTTTGAGGGAGTTTTGTATTGCAAGCCTCACTTTGATCAGCTATTTAAGATGACTGGAAGCTTGGATAAAAGTTTTGAAGGTGATTTACTGTTATTAAGATGTGCCAAAGCATAACTGTACTAGAATTATCTTCTTTTATATCTTGTATGGGCTAAATGTTTTCCCTTTCTCATTTGTAGGCACTCCCAAAACCGTTAGAGTTGACAAATCAGCCAATCAGGTTCAGATTGTTGTGTTTTCCATTATATTAGTGACATGAGTCATAAATACTTCATATGTAGCGAATTGATGCCTGAAACATGATCATTAAGAATGGGATGTTGTGAATGAAACTGAGCAGGTCCAAACCAACAGCAAAGTTTCAACCATGTTTGCTGGAACTCAGGACAAATGTGTTGCTTGCAAGAAAACTGTTTACCCGATTGAAAAGGTAAAATTGGAAAGTTAATATGGCAATTATTGTGAATTATACAGTGCAAAATCATTATGTTACCTTGTTAAATTCAGTGCTAATTTTATTCAAATGAATGAAGTTGCTTGTCATGTTAATTAATATGAGTATCACTATTGTGGATGGAAACTACAAACTACTTGTAAAATATATTCAAACTAATATTTTTGAGCCATTCTTTGCTTTTGCTAGACGTTATGAAACTTAAATGCAGAATCTGATGCATTAGTTCGAAAATACGTCTGCTTCTGATATTTCCCCTGCACTTTCATTAGTTTTAGATGCTTATAAACATTACTCTCAAGCTTTAGGAAATCGAATTTGGATATTGTTGTTGTAATCCAAATTTCTGCTTATTTCAGGTGGCAGTTGATGGCACATCTTATCACAAGGGCTGCTTCAGGTGCAGTCATGGAGGCTGTGTAATCAGCCCTTCGAACTATGTAGCCCACGAGCATCGCCTATATTGCAGGCCCCATCATAACCAACTCTTCAAGGAGAAAGGGAATTTCAGTCAGCTTGACAAACATGAAACAAGTTAAACCAGTGACTGAGACAGCATTAGCTGAGTGAGACTGCAAACATTTCCATCGAATTCTTACCTCATGGAGTTTGTTTCTAAGCTTTGAATGCAAATTTCAAAATATGGTAGAAGGTAGACTATTATTATATGTTGCAGAGGAAAAGATATTCCGTTGCGGAATTCCAGCTTGTAACTGACTTTCTTGTTTTGGAGTGTGAGATTTGAATGTTTAGTAAGCACAGCTTTTGGTGTTACAGTCTTTTTCTATAAACCATGAACTTGAAGCAAAAAGTTTTGTATTTATTTTCAAGTTTAATATCAGACATGCTTTTGATTTCTTTCCATGGTTCCAGTGTCTTATAACTGCACTGTGTTTGTGCTATTACTCGACTAATGTGTGTAAAAATGAAGTCTCATGATTATTGACGAAGCATGGAACTGTACTGCTAATTAAGAGGTCTGATCATGCCTGTCCTTTTTCTCCAGTCCTTAAGTCAAAAGGACCCATTTAACCATAATATTACTTGTCTAATCATTAGTGCAGAATCATCTTTACCAATGTGACTAATGCAATATTATTGGTCAAGATCACCCATGATCTGCTATGTGATGATGATTACGCAGCGAAATTATGAGATTTTTAACAAGAGATCTTTCAACTTATGGTACAGAAACAAAATTCATAGGTTGTCTCGTTTTCATGCTTTTAATTCTCTCCTTGAAAACATTGTTGGTTCTGTGAACAAGAAATAGTAACATAACTGCTTCGACTGAGAAATCCGAGCTACCTTCACTACCGAGTATGGTATTTAAGAGCTGTTAGTCTCATAATATTAATTAGGTGACTCAACTTGTGAGGAAGATATTATGAGGCAGCAAGCTCAATCAGGTATGGGTTGGCCTACTTTCATATTCATTGCTCCACAACTCATTAATCCGATTCTATACTCGATGACTGTTGCAAGTAGAGAGAAATTTTATATAGTGGCATATAAATTTGTAAAATAGTGGCAAACAGTTTATGGCTCACAGTAAGAGGAATTCTAGGAACTTTCATGAACCTCTACCACTTATGTATTTGTATGTTTTAACATGGGAAAATACATAATCCAAGTTTCTATGCTTTTTAGAGAATGTTCTTATTCTAAGTTGGTTGCAGTTGTCCCATTAAAAAGTTTCCTTAAAAGATATATATATTTTGTTCATTAAAAGAAAGAAAAAGGGTAATCTTTCTTTTTCTTTTCTAGTATTGTTCTTGAAGATGGAATAACAAATGATGGCATGCGTAGTATTAAGAAAGAAAGAGTACCCTCTTACTTCTTTTAAATTTTTAATGCACTCAGAATTATCAATTTGATGATTGTTTCAAAGTCAAAAATGTACAAACTTTAATGATAATATCTGTATTTCCTTGTGATCATTTCCACCATATCCAATTGTACTTGTATTATTTTGTAGTACAATCATCTTTGTCCACCAGTTGAAATAGAGTATCAGCTATATTAATATAATCATGTATCAGTATTACCATGCAGTAATTAAGGAAATCATTTTCTTTTTGCACCAAAAATATCATGGTGAAAGTAGTTATACATATTTTGAATGGTTAAGCTTCTTTCTTTAACATTTAAATTTACTTGGGAATTGGTGGAAATTTCTGTATATGTATAATATATGAGCAAGATAATAATGGACAAAGCATATGTTTCTTTTTGATGAAGAACAGATATAAATTTCTTTTGTTTTTCTCCCTTTGAGTCTGTAACAGAACATAATCTATTTGGATTGGATATTTGGCCATAAATTATCAAGAACACAGCTGCCATACAAATCAACCTGCTGTCAATAATTTCAAAAGAACACTTATCATCAATAGCTATTTTTGAATTTGAAAGCCCACCCACTTGCTATACAACTGTAAATTACCCAAATCTACACTTAAAAAAGGGGGAGATTCACTTCACTCTGCTAGCTACCTGACTGCTACCTCCACGGATGATCTGTGTATAAAATAATTCTTATGAGTTCCAAAAAAAGGGAGCAAGATTTGGATTTTTGCAGGTAAGCTGATCTGTTGCTCAAGTAAAGATAAGAAACATGATTAGCTGCCAGCCTCTGAGATGCTTTGAAGTGAAGGTTGCCATGTTCTTGATCTGCCAGAGTTGTTAGCTGTTGCTGTCTTTGCTCTATTTCTTTCATTTTTGCTCACCTGAACACGGTTCTTTATCATTAAAAACACTTCAATTTGTACGTGTGCCTTAACTAGGATACGAGAACCATTTATTAAATTATATTCATAAAAACGATAGCTTTTCAATAAATGACAATCGTAAAAAAATTGAAACTTAACCTGAGAATTCTTGTCAAGTTCAGATCTTTTTACTTGTTTATCCACCACTAAACTCTGATTAGTATCTCTCATCCTCTCTGGCTTCTCAGCTGATTCAGAAATGTTTTTCTTCTGCTTCTTTGCCCACAAACCTTTCATGACTTCTGAAAAAAAAAAACACAAAGGAAATGAGAATTAAAACCCATTTTTAACTAATTAAACAGAACAATAACAAAAGATTAAAAGAAAGAACAAACCTTGAGTAGTGATGAGCCTATAAACATGACCAAGAACAAGAGTATCGGTAGGCCTGAGAATCTTGATTCTGGTTATCCGGAGAGAATTATTGGTGGTGGTGGAGGTGGCGGCGGAGGAAGAATCAGGAAGGTTGTTAGTGGGATACAAAGTGGTAGAAAGGAGAAGAGAAACATAGTGACCAGGGTTCATCTTCATAATCTCACCAGCATTGACTGGCCAATATAATTTCTCAACTTTTCCATTTGGGTGTTGGATAACTAGTGTAGCTGCATCTACAGCCTGACAGTTCCCCATTTCCCCCTTTTTTTCCTTTCAGAGAAGTAGAAATTAAAGGAAAGAGGAGGAGGAGAGGGAGGGGAAAAGTTTGAAGAAGTGTCTTTATAGCATCCACCTACCAACCCTTTCTTTGAAGTGGTAAATGGCTTTTCAGCCTTTTCTCCTTCCTTTTTTATTCCATTTAAGCCACGCTTTTTCTCATTCTATGATCCAATTTATAATAAACATCTCTATTATCATGATAATTTATTAAGGGCGTTTTAGTAATTCTATATAAGAATAGATGAAAAGCTAAAGATTTGTCCAATACCTTGGACGTATCAGAAAAAAAAAAATTCTTGGAGCTTGGAAATAGCATATGGTTGGTTGCTAGCAGTAGATAGTGATTGCTTATACTATAATTGATATTGGAAAAGAAATATATTTGTTTACTTGTTGTTGTGTTAAATTATTATTAAAAATGTATATAAAGAGATTTAATTTCATAATTTGAATTTAATATCTGCTAATACGTTGCGATCAACTTTAACATAATTTCGTAAGTATTATATGTTTTCTTATTTAGTATGATTATAATTAAATCTAAATTATAACTGTAATTACCTTATAATCAAAAAGCTTGAAGAAAAGAACACAGCTAAATAAGACATAAAATTCTAAATAAAACTGATAAAATGAAGTAGCAAACTTGAATTTTGTATTGAAAAATAAAACGGTTATCAATTGATGCAAATCACAGAAACAAATATGGCCTTAAAAAGGGTAAATGTAATGATGTGGTGAGCTGTGATTGGTTAGGGATTGAAGGGGCAAAGGAAGTTGGGCCACATGTGATTTTCAAAGCTTAAAGACAGGAAAATACGTTGCATAATTTTGGTCCACCACAATGGCAATAGTAATCCTCGCTTGCATTTTCATAAGATTCTTTTTCCTAAAATCCAAATCCTCAAAATGTCAACTTTATCAAGTCTGGATTTTTCATTCAAAACTACATTTTTATTTTTTTTATTATTGCCATTTTTTAATCCTAAAATCCTGAAAATAATTTCAAATCTTAAGTTAAATTTTATCCATTCAAAAAATAAAAAAAAAATCGAGCCTGCTTATACATAATTTAGGTTTACTATTATCAGTTTTACCGTTGAAATGTTCTATTAAAAACACCTATAATTGTAATTGAAAGCATCCACAATTGATGTATAAATATAATTACACTATCTATAACCTATAATTCATTCATAAATCCGATTTAAAATAAGGGAATAAAATGGTGATTTGTGATGGGGTGTAGACTTTTCTTTTTCTTATCTGAATTGGTATTTATTCGGAATAAGAAAATAATGATAAAATACCAAAACATAAAAGAAACCTGTCACAATCTATACCCCATTTTCATTTTATTTAAAAGAAATACCTAAAATTGATTTAATTATTGCAAAGGAAGATTAATTATAATGCAATGTAGGTAACCTAAGAATGGATCGAAAAGAATATTTACTCTTTCTTGAACCGTTTAAAATCAAGCATTACATTCATGAATGATATATCAAACAAGGCTGATGCTATATATGCCTGAGAAAAAAATCGAAAATATGATTAATCATAAAATTAATCTGAAATTAAATTTATTTTTATGGTTAATTGATTCGATGGACTCGATTACGATTTTTAATTTTTATATTTTTTATTAATGGTTACTGATAAACCGCATAAATTACATCTCTAAAGGTCCAATCATTTCGGTCCAACAGTATTTGAGACAGCCCAAATCTGCTAAAGAGCAGCGTGAGCTAGAAGATAACACAAGGAAGCGTGATGTCCGATCGGACTAATGGGACGTCCTGTCCTGTCAGAGCCAACGCTTGCACTCTCCACCTACTTCTAGTCACATCGCCGCTCACCTACTATGACTGACGGTTATCATCTCTCCAAGACACTCAAGTACCCCTTTCCCAAAAGATCTCCTATAAATAGCCAAAAACACGATGGCACCAGGTATTGAACTCCTGAAAACTCTCTCTCCTTTCAGCACTTACTCCCAAGTTACTAACTTAAGCTTCGGAGTGCTTACGCCCGGGTCCGATCGAGCACCCCCCTTTTTTGCAGGTTCAGTTGCTCGGTCAATCATACCACCGCCAACTCTTATTCTTAACAGGATAAAGGCATTTTGAGTTTTATCATTTGGTGCTTTGGCTGAGAGTAAATGGCGAGTTCAAGATCTAATGAGTGTGAAACTTCAGGGGAAAGTAACCATCATAGCCAGGGCAGATCTAGGCCCTCGGAGAGAAGAGAAGGGTCTCCCAGGTCCCCTATTAGAGGCGACCTTCTTACAAAATTCAATAATGCAACCATGCGACAGCCATAAGATACCTCCGTCACCATCAGGGACATGCGCGCCATCCTCAGTGACTTCACCAAAAGTATAGTCCAAACTCTAAAAAAGGGAAAGATGCCTAGGACTTATGAAAGAAGTCACGAAATGGATTTTATGACTGAAGAACTCGGGAGAAGGAAGAACAAGGGGATCTCCCTTAATGAACAAGAACCCATGATAGCAGGAGAGTAAGAGCCAGCACTCCAGGAGATATGACAAGGAGAAAGGCGCTGGGTCCTCAAACAGGGATTCCTCCTACATCCCCGGCATACGATCCACTTCGTCCATTGGAGATGATTTGTCTTTCATGTGCACCCCCAATCGTAGCACATGAGGGGATGAATTTGTCCCAGCTGCCATGAGCAAGGAGGATAGGTGGTTCAAACAAAAACTCAAGCAATTCGGGCTGGCATGCTCCAAGAAGGGAATATTCAAGGATCACACCTGCAGCGATGATGGCCTCGCCATTTTGTAGGGAAATCACTGAATTGGAGCTTCCTCCCAGATGGCGGGATGTGATTAATGGATCGGTATATAGATAAAACTGACCCCTCTACGCATCTTGCAGAATATCTAATAAAAGTACAGGTATACACCTACGATGAAAGGATCGCCTGCAGGATATTCCCCACCATGTTAGGAGGAGACGCTCTCACGTGGTTCCATGAGCTCCCACATGGGTCGATTACTTCTTTAGACAACTGAAGGAGTTGTTCATCACCCGATTTCATTGTGCAGAAGAGGGCCTCGAAATTCATGTAGTGATCTATGTAATCTCTATCAGAGGATAGATGAAAGCCTCCGAGACTACATCAACAGATTCTGAACCACAATATCAGAGGTAAGGAATGTAAGCGTGGAATGGCGTCCGCCGCTCTGGCCAATGGCACCGCTAATAGGCCATTATTTGAATCAATCACAACAAGGTTGCCGACCAGCTTTTTCGACCTGGTGGAAAGGGCAAGACAACACATTCAGCTGATAACACCCTGAGATCCAAACCCGGGGCAGGAGAAGTAATATCTTGGATAGGCTACAGCACCCAGAAAGACGGCATTCAAACCGAGCTCCGACTTCAGAACGTTCGCAAGAAGTCCCAAACGGGCCTCCACTTCGAGGAGTCTCGAAAAAAGAAAGGAGGCGGACCGATCAAGGTCTAATCGGGGGACTGGTTTGCACTCTCGACCCTTTACTCCGCTCAATACCAATTCCGCACAAGTGTTGATGTGGATTAAGGAGAACCACCAAAGGGTGAACTAAGCCAGAAGGATGGATGAGAAGACCAGACAAACCCAAAATCATAGTAAATATTGCAAGTTTTACAGGAACGTTGGTCATACAACCGATGAGTGTCACTAGTTGAAGGAAGAAATTGAACGGCTGGTGCAAAGGGGCTCCCTCAAGAGGTTTGTGGGTCCGGCTCGAGAAGCAAGTCCCTGTAAACAAACAGACCGTAGGAGGGACGACTCCGATGACGACGACGATGATGAACGTCGAAAGCCAAAAAATGCAGATCCCCATCGGCCTTATGTTGGTGTTATAAATATGATCATCGGCGGATCGTCCTATAGGAAAGATCTCTCCAGGAAAAGAAAGGGTAGAGGCATATATTTCTCCCAACTTTCGAACGATCGGCCCCAGTCACTATATCCTGTGAAGATGCCCGGGATGTTATGTTCCCTCACGAAGACGCCCTTATCGTCAGGGCACAGATCAATAATTTTGATCGTAAAAAGGGATATTGGTGGATAATGGGAGTGCAGTAAACGTACTTACATTGCAAGCTTATAGAGCGATGGGGCTGCCAGTCGAGGAGCTCAAACCAAATGCCACATCACTGATCGGCCTGGGTAATGCCACGGTGCCGGTAGCAGGGTCAGTCGAGTTGTTTGTTGAGCTCGATCAGGAAGCTCTTGCCCACGCCTGTAATGTAATATTTATGGTTATCGATATGGTTTTTGCTTACAATGCCATTTTCAGCAGACCTCTATTGTTTCAAACAGGGGCAGTCACCAGCATCCGCTACATGGTAATGAAAATCCCGACCAGAGGCGGCGTCGCCATCTTGAGAGGCGACCAAAAAGCATCAAGGGAAGCTTATATAGCCATGATCAAGCATCATAAAGAGGCTATGCTAGTAGAACTAGGCGTAGAATGATTTGAGCAGGCGGAAGAATCAAGAATGGATCCTGCAGAAGAAGTCAAGACTAGGATGCTCGTTAAAGGCAAAGCTATCCAAATTGGTACCAGCATGAGCGCGGAGGTCAAAGAAGCGATCATGCAAGTATTAATGATCAACCAGGCTTCTTTTGCTTGGAAGCCGAAAGATATCACCGAGATCGACCCCGACGTGATTACCCACAAACTCAATATGGATCCGGCTTGTACTCCGATCAGGCA
Source organism: Excoecaria agallocha (assembly GCA_037975025.1). Lineage (NCBI taxonomy): Eukaryota > Viridiplantae > Streptophyta > Magnoliopsida > Malpighiales > Euphorbiaceae > Excoecaria > Excoecaria agallocha. The sequence continues at coordinate 41,296,883 of CM075809.1, forward strand.
AAAATTGCAGAGGCATGCTTCTAATCGAAAAAGATTCATCTCCGAAGAGGTATACAGGTTGTTGAAAGCAAGAACAATCCGGAAAGTAGACTACCCCGACTGGCTGGCCAATGTTGTTTTGGTAAAAAAGAAATCGGGAAAGATGCGAATGTGTGTTGACTTCACATATCTCAATAAAGTATGCCCAAAAGACAGCTACTCCCTGTCCAGTATAGACCAATTGGTGGACTCCACTGCCTGTCATGCCATTTATTCCCTCCTAGATGCATACGCCGGATATCACCAGATTATGATGTGGTTGTTGGATCAGGAAAAAACCAGCTTCATCACAGATGATGGCACTTTTTGCTATAAGGCTATGCCATTCGAATTGAAAAATGCAGGTCCCACGTATCAGCGCTTAATGAATAAAATCTTCAAGGATCAGATCGGACAAAATGTGGAAGTTTACGTAAACGACATGATCGTCAAAAGCAAAAGCCCCGAAGAACATCCTGCTGATCTGGGAAAAATATTCAATACACTGAATAAATTGCAGATGAAGCTCAATCCTGACAAGTGCACTTTCGGGGTGCCTTCAAGCAAATTTTTGGGATTCATGCTATCACAAAGGGGGATTGAAGCCAATCCCGATAAAATCAAGGCGATCTTGGAGATGCAGCCACCAAACAGCGTGAAGGACATTCAGAAGCTGAATGGCAGAATCACAGCTCTTGGGCAGTTCATATCCTCCTCTGCCAAATGATGCACTCCTTTCTTCAAAAAATTGAGGAAGAATGAAACCTTTGACTGGGTCTGTGAGATAAAAAAGTTCCTCACCAACCCCCCTTTATTGAGCTGACCACTTCCAGATGAGAATTTATACCTGTACTTATCAACTTCTGCCGAAATTGTTGCAGGTGTCCAAGTCAGGGAAGAAGGAACCCAACAACTGTCAGTCTATTATGTGAGTCAAGTGCTCAGAGGCCCGGAACTAAAAAAAGGCGTCGAACAACTCATCATCGCCCTCATGATGTGCACGAAGAAGCTGAGACAATACTTCAAGGCACATACAATAGTCGTTCGCTCGGGTTAATCAATCAAAAAAATTCTCCAGACCCCCAACTTGGAGGAAAAAATGGTAGGTTGGACAATCAAACTTCAGTCATGGGATGTGAGATATGAACCCAGAAAAGCAATCAAAGCCCAAGCTCTGGCAGATTTCATTGCAAAATTTTCCGACGACAAAATAACTAGTCACCCACAGCCCATCAGATGGAAAATGATTGTAGATGGGGCTGCGAATGATAACCGAGGAGGTGCCGGCATCGTAATCGTAGGTCCCCTCGGCATTGTTATCAAGTACGCAATAAGACTCAATTTTAAAATTTCAAATAATATGACAGAGTACGAAGCCCTTCTGCACGGATTGAGGTTGCTTCATGCCATTCGGTCGGACTCTGTCACCATAAAAAATGACTCCCAATTCGTAATGAGCCAAGTCTTAGGCACCTTCGAAGCCAGAGAAGCCAACATGATTCGATACCTGAAAAAGGTCAAAGCGGCGCTCAAGATGCTAGAAGAATTCGGATCTGAGTGGGTCTTACAAAGGGTGCCAAGAGATCAAATTCTAGCAGCCGATCGGCTCGCCAAAATATCTGCTACCAAGCAAGGTGTGGTGGAAGAAAATATAACCATCATCGATCAACCGAACTCCTCTTTAGACAAACTAGAAATGATGGAAATTGAGCCAGTTCAGGAAACGTGGATGAGTTTCATCGAACGATACCTACAAATGGGACAATTACCTGAAGACAAGGTAGAAGTCAGAAAGGTATCTCGTAAATCTTTAAACTACTCTGTTATTAACGGTGAATTGTTTAAAAAAGATTTCAGTCACCCCTGGCTCAAATGTATAACGAAAGAGGAAGGAGATTATGTCCTGAGAGAAATCCATGAAGGCATTTGCGGAGCGCATGAAGCTAGTAGGGCCATAGTAAGGAAAGCGCTCCAAGCTAGCTACTACTGGCCGAGCATCTTCAAAGATGCCCAAGAAAAGGTGAGGAGATGCCAGCAATGCCAAATACATGGAAGAGTCATCAGGCAGCTGGCGGCAGGCCAAATGCCAATTGGTTCTACCTGGCCGTTTGACCAGTGGGGCCTGGATATCCTAGGACCTTTCCCCAAGGAAAAAGGCAAATGAAATTTCTCCTTGTTGCCGTCGACCACTTCTCAAAATGGATTGAAGCCGAGCCTTTGGCCATTATTACGACAGAAAGAGTTAGAAACTTCATTTGGCAAAACATCATTTGCAGGTATGGCTTACCTAACGTTCTTATTACAGATAATGGCAAGTAGTTCGACATTTCGATTTTCAGAGACTTCTGCCAAGGCCTTAATATCAACCTTAGGTTCACCTCCGTCACTCATCCTCAAAGCAATGGGATGACAGAGGTCTCCAATCGAACACTCTTAGAAGGCTCGAAAAAGCGACTCAATGAGGCAAAAGGCAACTGGACTGAAGAACTGCAGAGCTTCTTATGGTCCTACAGGACCTCCCCACGAGCCGACACCCATCAAATGCCATTTTCCCTCGTTTACGGCTTCGAAGTGATGATAACTATAGAGATTGGCCTTTCCTCCTACCGGACAATGTTCTATTCCAGTCAAGCAAATGTCCTAGATAGATGTCAAGATCTGGACCTAGTAGAAGAAAAGAGGGAAGACGCTTATGCCAAAATTGCCGCCTACAAGCAAAGAATCGCTAGATATCACAACACAAAAGTAAAGGCAAGAACCTTTAATGTGGGAGATCTAGTGCTCAGAAGGGCGGATATTAGCTCGAAAAATGCCGGAGTGGGGAAGTTAATGCCAAATTGGGAAGGCCCCTATGAAGTCTCGAAGTTCTTAAGTTCAAGTACTTACAGACTAAGAACTCTTGAAGGGACGAATATCCCCAGGAGCTAGAACGTCGAGGTACTCAAGAAGTATTATGTATAATCATGTATTATATTCAATAAAGAATATCCTCTCCATTTTCTCCATTTTTCTTCGTCTTCGGAAAAGGTATGTTTTTATTCACTCATCTGTTTGTTAGTCTTGATTTCTCTTGCAGGTTGTCAGCTTTACTCCATTCTCCATTAACTCGAGGACGAATTACTCGCTAGGCTTGTCTCAAGCTCAAAATGCGAAAGATTTTAGATTTTCTCCACTACGACTCCCACGCTTGTCTTAAGCTCAAAATGCGAAAGATTTTCTCCACTACGACTCTCACGACAAGATGTAGTTCAAATACTCTTCTTAAACATGAAAAGTTCTCTCTAATTAAATTTATTCCGTTCTCCAAATAAGAAACGCAGCGAATTAATATATTATCTCCATCAACGTATATCTCCCTTGTGCTTAATACGCAAAAAATGCAAAACCACTCCATCGTGCGATAGGTTCTAGTATTTGCTCAAATTGTAAAGTCGCCTACTACGATCGAAAGAGTCAAATTATCACGGTTTCATACCGATCGGATCCTCTCACCATCAAAAATACGAGACAAGATCTCCTACCGATCGATCAGCGAGCGATCTATCAATTAGTGTTTTCATCCGTATAACCAACAAGCGAAATGATGTGTGATTCTTATGATTCAGGAAGTACCCCCTTACTCTCCTCAATTGACTTTGCGTACTTTACGAACAAGTTGTCTTTCATTTAACGAAATTCATAGTGAATGTCACCTCAAAGTAAAGTTCGCAACATAAAGCTACAAATGTATGGCAAATAAAATGTTATATGTACATACAAGAATTCCTTATAAGACAAAAGAAGGTTAAGCCTCCGTATCTAGACTTCCTCCCGCAGAGCCGATCGACTCAGTTGGGGGCTCGACAATAGCAGCTTGGCCGCTTGTTGGCTCTTTTAGCAAAGATACAATAGGTTCCGACTTCGACAACAATAGAACCTTAGGCTTTGCGACAGGAGGAAGAACGATCTCAGATCTGGTCAGCAAGTCACCTTCAGTCCTTCCGGCCGGACACCCCTCCTTATCATCATCATCATCATAACTAGATGGAGGGTCAGGAAGAGCCCCCACATCCTCCATCCAATCAAGGTTAGCTTTAGGAAATCGCAACTTGGCCGCATAAATTAGTCGAGTTAGCAATTTTTCCTGAGCCTCGTCCAACTTATCAAGAACCTCCTCCTCCCTGACAGCTAGTGCTCTTGCCAAATTTTCAGTCCAAGCTGCTTCCTTTTCCACCAAGACTGTCTCCAAGGAATTCTTTTCTGATAGGAGAAGGTCACGCTCTGATAAAGCCCTATCTTTGTCTGCAAGCGCCTTCTCCCTGTCGACATTAGCTTGGAGGCAGTCACTTTTTAGTTAGGAACACTCGCCTTTCAGGTGATCCACCTCACTTTGCCAGGACTTAAGGTCTTAAGCCAGCTAGATTTTCTCCTTTTTTAGCTCCTCCATATCCGACTTTAAAGACGCAGCTTCCCTCTCCACCATGACGCTGGCGGCCTCAGTCTCTCTCATTTGTCGAGCGGCATTCTCCCACTTTGCCCGGGCATAGGCCGCCATGCCGTGTATGCGAAACCCCCTTTTCATCAGTTGTGAACGAAAAATGAAGGAATAAGTCAAAAAAAGTGAAAATGATGAAAAGATTCAAGTGTTACCCCCAGATTCTATTGTTGAAATAACTCGCACTCCTAGGAGAGGAAATCGAGCTCCGTCATCGCTTTAAAATCATTCTCTTAAGCAAGACCTTGGCAAATGAAGGCCGAAACATCCTTGTTGGTCACAGACCAGTCGTCGCCAAATCGTTTTTTCAGAATATCTTCCAAGGACGGTAATCGACCCTCCTGACTCCTTACTCTGAGCGGCAACCCGAGCATCATCGGTGGCTACAGCTTTGGCAGCCTTCTTCTTCGCCATCTCATCTGTCAAAGAGCCCGATCGTTGAGAAGACAGCCAGCCGGAGGAAAATGATTGTGGCCCTTTTTCGTCCGACTCATCTATTAGTAGCCGGCGCCTGAGAGGACGCTGTTTCGCTACTATCTGAGAGGAAGTAATGGGCTCAGAGTTGTTCGAGGAGGATGGGTTGCAGGAACAATAACTGCAACAGCGGAAGAGGTAGTTGTCGTTGTAACAGCAGGATCATTAGTAGTGCCTTTGGAAGCCTGAACCTCCGAAGCAGGCAAAATCCTTCGCTTCTTCGCTCTTTTCTCCTCTTTGGCCAAACGATCGGCCTCCCTTTTAGCCTTTGACCGATCGGCTAATTGTCCTACGATCTCCTCACCTCCGACCATCTCGTTTATAGCTACATTGCACGAACAAAATAAAGATAAGCATCTTGTTTAAAATTCGATAATACGAACTCACACACAGCACACGACTTAGCCAAAGTAATCATTCTTTTCTATATTCCAATACTAACGCTCACGTTCTGTGTTCGTGCCAGCATTAGAGCCTGAGGGCTCAGTCTGAGTTCCCAGAAGGTAACTGGAGTCATAAGGCCTGTCGTTTCTCTCCACGGCTTCTAACAATTTTTTAATGTCGGCTTCATACATTAACCAGCCAATAGCACGATCGTTCAAAGTGGTAGCCTCATTTGATCGGATTAATGATACCCCAAAGCCACCAGCCATACCCACTAAAAAATATTTCTCCCTAAAGTGTTTCATGAAAGAAGGAACATCAAAAAGCTTTCGACGCCGCCGGCTAGTAAAACAATATTCTAACACACTGGTTCGACCGAAAATATAAAAAAAGTGTGTGAAAAGATCCAAGGTAGGGGCCATCGACTCTGTTTGGCACAAAATCTTAAAGCAAGACACCATCCTCCACCCGTTTGGAGTCAATTGATTGGGTGCGATCCCATAACCTTGGAGTAACGTTGATTCAAACGCTCCGAAGGGGAGCCTTAAGCCTTCATCCAAACTCCATAAAGGGCAGATAAACCATTCATTCCTTTCATGGCCAAATGGTCCCTTCGTGATTGCCATGGAGGCAGGGCAAGCCATCATCGACACATCAGCCGGAAGGCAGTACAGAGAGGGAATCTTCGCTACCTCCGTTTCCGTCAGACACGAGGGCTGAGCAAGCGGCTCACGATTTCTATAATCCTCTAAGAAACTTTTGTTTATCTGTTGGCTACTGCTTGAAGCCATTCTCTTTTGGCGAAGAGAGAGAAGTAAAAAATGTATATGCGATGAATGAAAAATTAAATCGAAAGGAAGGATCACTTACTTACTTAGTTAATCTCACGGACATTCCTAGCTTGTGGCGAAATTTTGGCAGAACTTCGTTAGGAATTGCTGAAAAACGAAGGCCTGCCTCAAGCTCCCTCTCTCTTATACGAGTAAAAAGCTTTTAGAATGCTCCAAAGCCTCTCCGTCTGATAGACACCACGTGTTCTCAACTCATCGACACGGTTGTAAAAAACGAAGCATTGTTCTGAAAATACGTGCTGTATTGAATGCAAGACAACTGTTCGAAGTGAACAGGCGCATCAAGCGGCCCCCTTCCTAAATTTCACAATCTCGCCAATATAACCAAATATGCACTTTGCCCCGATTGGACCTGTTTTGAGGGGGGGGGGGGACAAATGATAACTGCAGAAATTACATCTCTAAAGGCCCAATCATTTCAGCCCAACGGTATTTGAGACGGCCCAAATCTGCTAAAGAGTAGCGTGAGCTAGAAGATAACACAAGAAAGGGTGATGTCCGATCGGACTGATGGGACGTCCTGTCTTGTCAGCCCACTAGCATAAGCCAACGCCTGCACTCTCCACCTACTTCCAGTCACATCGCCGCTCACCTACTCTGACTGACGGTTATCATCTCCCTAAGGCACTCAAGTACCTCTTCCCCAAAAGATCTCCTATAAATAGCCAAAAATACAATGACACCAGGTATTGAACTCCTGAAAACTCTCTCTCCTTTCAGCACTTACTTCCAAGTTACTAACTTAAGCTTCGGAGTGCTTAAGCCCGAGTCCGACCAGGCACCCCCCTTTTTTGCAGGTTCAGTTGCTCAGTCAATCATACCACCGCTAACTCTTCTTCATAACAGGATAAAGGCATTTTGAGCTTTATCAGTTACGGTTTAGATTTTTAGGTACCGGTTAACCGTTAGTCAACGGTTAACCAGTTCATATATATATAATTTTTATATTTTCAATTTTTTCTATTTCTCTCTAAAATTTATATAAAATAATATTTTAAAATATATTTAAATTATATTTTTATTTTTATACCTTAATTTATATTATATCATTCTCTTTAATTATACAGTAGTATTTATATATAGTATACGATTAACTTTTATATATATTATTTTTTTATATTAAACTAAATTTATATTATATTATTCTCTTTAATTATATAATAATATTTATATATAGTATCCGATTAATTTTTATATATATTATTTTTTTATATTAAACTAAATTTATATTATATCATTCTTTTTAATTATATAGTAATATTTATATATAGTATCCGATTAATTTTTATATATATTATTTTTTTTATCATATATTGGTATTTATATTTTACTTAATAGCATGTAATTACATTTTTTTATATTTTAGAGTTTATGTTATAACATTTAATATTATTCAAATTTTTATTTAATTTAAAATCAAACATATTCTAATTTTCAACAAATATCAAATTTATTTTATAATATCAACTTTTAATCTATATAACATGAATTTTAACTAATAAATTATGTTTGTTTCGTAATTTTTATATTAAATTACTTTACACATTTGAAATTGAATTGAACTTTATCTATTTTTTTTAATAATTTTATGTTATAAATTTTAATGGTAAATCGAAAAATATTGGTTAACCAAATCGAAAAATCGAAACCAATAAACTGGTTAACCGAATACAACGGACTAATTAATAATTAGTAATTTAAAAAATCGATATTAATGGACTGATTAATTTTTTTACTAATGAACAGATTAATCGGTTCATACTCATCCCTACCTATATACTTTAGGAATTGAAATACTGGCTAGGAATTAAAAAATGTACAGGAAATAAAAATTAATGAAACAGAATAAACGTCAAAGGGATTAATAATGTTGGTGTTTTGAAAGACAAGATTATGGAAGCTATTGGTTAGACGGTTACATATATTACGTATCATATTGCTTAGTCAACTATATATATATATATATATATATATATATATATATATATATATATATATATATATATATATATATATATGTTAGGCATGTAATTAACAAATTAAAATGACAAAAAAGAAAGGAATTGTAAATCCACATCCTAGTTTGTATACCGTTGGATTAATTTTTTTTTTATTACTTTACATTGATTTAACGGTACACAGTATTCAATATTGAAATACCATATATAAAATTATGGTTAAAAAATAAATTAAAAATATCATAATATTTTATTATTTTTTTTGAGTGACAATATTTTATTAGTAATAGCATTAACACGCTGTCATTGATATATAGAAATCAAGTTTGCATTCTTGAGATATTATGTATTCATTATTTTGTGTTGCGGTTTGAAATAAGATTAGTACCATTGAATTAATTTTTTTAGCTATGATTAAAAGATTTATGTTTATATCTACAAGAAAATTATATTTGTAGAAATTACTATTTTGATAAGTGACGATAATTGTTAAAATTTTATTAAAAAAAGGGCCGGGGGTAATATTATACTATACAAATTGCCAAACAACCAAATTCATCAAAGTTTGGGAAAATCATCCTATACAAATAACCCTTTCTCCTTCTAATACCAATATCAAATTGGGGCTTTCCATGGAAGCTACTGGCCCCCACCACCACCAACGCCATCGCTCACGGCCAACATTTGGTGGTGGGGAGATCAGAGTGCCCCCCAAAGAGCCCTACTAAAAGACCGCGTAATGAACGAGTGATTTTTGGCCTTCTTTTTCTTTTAATTGTTTCGCAGGCGTTACATTTATAATAATAATAATAATAATAATAATAATAATAATAATAATAATAATAATAATAATAATAATAATAATAATAATAATAATAATAATAATAATAATAATAATAATAAAACTTTCAGAAAAGAAAAGAAAAAGATTCCACCTTTTTGCACAAATGGCCCAAAGCAAACAACTTCTAATATCTAAAGGCTTTTACTTTACTTATCTTTAATTTCCATTTATATAGGGTTTTTCATATCGGTATCCTATGGGGAAGAAACAGTGAAGGTTTGAGTGAAATAGTTTAATTTATTTAATATTAATTTATAATTATTTTGAACTATGAAATTTAATAATTTCCTTTCATTTTAAGAGAATTGTATTTTTTTATTTAGAATATTAATATAGTTATATAGGAAATTACTTTGTAACGTCACATTTTTCGGTATCCCACCAAAAGAAAAGAATAAAAGAAAAAGGCCTGATAACAATTGTTGCTCCCATGCTGATCTCAATTTCAATAACAACCTTATCCTCAACCTATATATACTTACAAGGAAATTTCCAGAAAAAAAAATTGCATTGTTTTTTATTTATTGTTATTACTATTATTTATTTCATAAATTGGTAGAGCATGATGATTGTAAGTTACTGTGATATCATGATATTGTTTCATCATTTGGTTACAAAACATTTTTATCAATTCAGACCAAATGGTGGGCTGATCAGTCACTGTGATTTTATGTCCTTAAAATTTCATGCCTCACCACCCATTTTGTCCCAATTACTTGTTTTTAAATTTTTCCGTATTTAAATTTACGAGCTCGATTCATATATATCTATGTTAATTATGTCCGCAAACATAAATAAAATACGCTAATAAGTATTTAAAAACAATTTGTATTTAAATTTTGAAGTTAGTGATCTTTTATTAATGAAAAATTGGCTCTTAACACTTCATCCCATCGTTTTGGTTGTTTTTTTTTTAATTACATAAAACATCCTATTATTATGCTAATCATATACTTTTTGACCCTTTAATAATTTTCATTCTAGTTATTGATTTTCTTTTGCCTATGTTAGTAAATTAGTAATTATTAGTGTTAGTGAGTTACGCCTCCAGACCAATGTAATTAGTCGATTTTTGGACAACAAGATCTTACACCTGTAATATCTGATACTGTTGCTTTGCTTGTTAATCTGATTTTGTCTATGATTAATAATAATAATATGTTCATTTACTCATAAACCAACCTAGCTAGCAACTCACACTCACATGCCACATTGTACTATTCATATCTCTCGAAACATGATAAGAATTTTCTGAAATTTACTTGATAATCAGGTGATCTACGGCATGACACATATATCAATATTAAAAAAAAATCAATATGATCTTATATCTGGGAAAATGGAGAAATTAATTATTTGGGACTAAATAGAAAAGAATTAAGAGTACATGCCACCCCATTTTCACTTTAGAGAATTGGTACTCCCTCCATTTTTTTAATTCGTTTTGTAGTAAAATTTAAATTTTATTTATTTATCACTTTTAAACTTTTAATATAATTTAATTTACTTTTTCAATTTATTTTTCTTTTTCAATAAAGTCAGAATCAATCAGATTTGATAATTTAGTCTTAATCACGTAATTTAATATTAAATTTAAGTCTATTTATTATTTCTTAATTCTAGTAAAAACAATAAAAGTGACTGATAAAAAAGAACGAAAGAAGTAGTAAATAGTATTTAATAGTGACAACTTGGACCATATAACTATAAATGTGACAACAATCATATTAAACCATTGGTATATTTTTCTCCACACATTTGGGGTGCTGAAGTTGGATTTTTTCAAATAATAAATTTTCAAAACATTATATTGGCAGAGAGGTCATTATAGATTATGTAACTATATATGTTATCACCTTGCTTGGAAAAATTGAGATAAAATAAAGTTTTTTATATATAACAGCTTTCAAAAAATTCATGCCTATAATAAAATATAATTCCCTAAACAAGAGTCGGACTTATACATTGTGCCAATAGTGAATTGACACATTAGTGAAATTAGTTAAACAAAGTGCCATATATAGACTAATTATTTTGTACTTACTCTTTTTTTTATTTGTCATTTTTGTTATTATTTTTATCTGTTATTTTTGTTATTTTCATAATATTTAAAAAATATTAATTAAGTGTAAATTTAGTATTAAATTATGTAATTTTGATTAAATTATTAAATTTAATTGGCTTTAAACAAATTAACTTTTATTGAAAAAAATTAAATTATATTATATTAAAATAATAAAAATAATAGATAAATAAAATTTAAATTTTGCCAAAAAATAATGCATAAAAAAAATGGAGGGAGTAGCTTTTTTTCTTTAAAAGTCAATTCACCATTGGTGCTACGGCAAGATAAATTTCATGCATTGAGTTATTACCTTATTACCTTGAGATTAAAAATTTTAATCAAAACAATATTATTCAATCACTGTAAGAGTTATTTGTCTGTATATATATATTGTTTAAATTGTCAATTTATAAATTAAGAAATAATTAATTAGATTTTTTCAAATTTATATTTATCATTAACGAAGTTAATGAAAAATTAATGATGGCTGGAAAAAAAATAGATAAAAGAGATATTGGAGTCCATTTAGTAATTTTTTTATAAACCAAAGCAATCCAATATCATTATGTTAATATATGTGCATAACTCTTGAAAATTTTAATTGACATAATAAATGAAGCGTAAATTAATCATCTTAGTTCTGCAATCATGGAAAATGAGGTTCATAATTTTTAAATAAATCAAACCAATTATATTACATTTTTTTATTTTTTATATGGCAAGTTTACATAAATTTATTCATCGACAATCCAATTTAGACATATATTTTCTTCATATGCTAGAAATAATATTCATAATTGCCAATGATTAAAAAAAAACTAGTTTATTTGAATCAAATCTTGACAATAATTTATCATAGGATGACAAGTAGCCATGTGAAAATAGTTAGGTAATATGCTCCTGCCCACTTAAATTATAGACTTGTTCTACTTCAGAATTTGGCTGAAGAAGGAAACTATACAACTATTTAAATATTCCATCAAAGATCTCAACTAAGTGTACAGAATCTGTACCACCAGATATATAATATGCAAACTTAAAGTCCACCAATACTAATTTTCTTTTTAATTTTTAATCATTGAGTTAAACTTAAATATAAAATTTTTGTGGGTAGCAATGGACTCCTCCTATTCAAGAATTTGGGACAAATTTTGTAGGTCCCTATTGCATTTATGATTCAAATTAAAGCCATACTTGACCATCCTCAACAAACAGCAAACAGAATTTTCTTTAGGGTTTTCTTGATTTTCTTGTTTCATTCACCTATTGTGTACCTTTAACACATGACATAAACCAAGAATTGAGCTTTGCTGTCATTTGTATTTTTGTGGTTTGCGTTATTAAGAAAACGAATAAATCTTTTTGTTTCGTCTCTTCTTGGTCCCAATTGGGTCTTTGAAGTTGCCTATATGTAAAAAGAAAATGGAAGGAATTTTATATCAGTTAAATAAGTTCATAACAGCAGTCCGACTTAATCTGCAATTTCATAGAATTTGGACGACAATAATCTACTTGCTAAGCTACATTCTAAGACAGCAATCCAAATCTGTATCTACAAACATAATCTATATTATCCACGTTAGTTAAGTGTTCTATAGGTAGGAATCCTTTTTTGGTTAAAATGATTTACAATTTGGCTATTTTTCTGTTTGATTATAATCTAGATCATACAAGTTTGTTTTTTCCTTGTTATTAGGTGATTAATTTTACCGTGCACTCGATAAATGCATAATAAAATATGAAGTGTATGCATGCGTACATCTGATCAAAATGGAATATGGTATGTATATACATGTCGAATCGAATTGTATCGAAATATTTCGTACGTCATATTTCAGTAAGAAAAAAAAAAACAAAAACAAAAAAGAAAAAAGCAAAGGAGAGAGGATGAAGTAATAAGTTGAATGATGATGAAGATGAGAAAATATAATTTAGAGCAGAGCGGTGGAGGTAGGTGTGTGCAAAAACCAGTCCGATCCGATCAATCCGACCAATTCGAATCGAACCGATACATTCGGTGGGATTAGTCGGTTTGTTGGGATCGGTTCGGTTATTATAGTGGGTATTAATCGGATTTCGGATCGGGTGAAATCCGACTAACCCGAACAATTCGAATTTTTAATATATAAATAAAAAGACTATAATTTCTCTACAATATTAATTAATATATAATATATATTTAATGTAATTTTGAAATTATTAATTTGTTGTATTTTTAAAATATTTTTATGGTATTTAATATTATTTATTTGTATTAATTTAGAATTTTAATTTAAATATATAAATTTAAAAAATAATTTAGGGTTGTTCGGGTCAGAATCCGAAAAATATTGAATTATTCAGGTAGAGATTCGATATTTATGTACGATAGGATCGAATAAGAAAAATATGTAAATTTTGAATTTTAAATTAATTGAATTCAGACCGACTTCATCGAACTCGATTGATGCACACCCTTAGGGAAGGAGAAGAAATTCCCAAGAAATTCAGAGGTTGTTTTGAACTGTAAAGTGTGAATTATAATCATTTAGCAGATATGTGGAAGCACTTTTTTACTGAGCAATCTGCTTTTACAGAACTTTATTCATTCAAGATTTCTTTTCTTTTCTTCAAAATCAGGATCTTTAATCTCAGGAGAAGAATACAATCCAACACAAATTAAGTCATGCGCATATGACATACATCTTTCACACTTTTCCCCAATAAAATAATCTTTTTTTTGCATTTTTCTCTGGATTATGCATAAGTTTAGCAAAATTTATTAAAACAGTTTTTTCAACCGATAAAAGTTATATTTTAAAAAATTATATCCGAAAATATAAATAATTATTTGATAAATAAAATTTAAAATAATTTATAAATTAAAAAGTAATTTATCAACTGTTTGATAAATAATATGATAAATAATAACTTTTTATAATAAATATTTAAATTATTATTTTGTAATTTTTTTATCTTAACTCAATGATGATTTTTTTATATTTTTCTTTTTTATATTAGATATAATTTTTATTATGAAATAAAATAACGGATATTTTTATCTAAAAAGAAATTCTAAAACAGTTACCTTTAAAAGTTAAAATTTAAACTTTTTAAAAAGTTCATTTTATAGCTTTTTTCCAATAAAAGATTTTTTAAATTTTTTATAAAATTATTTTTTTTTCAAAAATTAACATTTACAAAACATATATTTTTATCCTATAATTAATTTTTTATCCAATAATTAATTTTTTATCTCTCAAGAAGCAATACCAAATGCACTCTATATCTTTCTTATTAACTTTATACATCTTTAGGCACATTATTCTCAATTTTTAAATTAACATAAATATTTTATTTTTATTATTTTACAAGTATCATTTTAAATATTTTTACAAAATTAATTTTTTGCTATTAAATTTAATTTATCTGATGTATTGAATATCCATTTTTTTATTTCTTTTTATTTTCATTTACGGTTGAAAATTTTGATGTAATGGATATATACTATTTTACTCTATTTGTTTATTCTTTGTGAAAAAATAATTATGAAAACTTTTATGGAGTGAATTAATTGATATGGGGCCAGTTAGAATTTAAGAGAAGGGAGAAAGGTTGGTCACTGTGTCAACATTTAAAACTGTGTGATTCAAATGGAATTGGATCTTTCTTACCTCTTAAATATAGCAGGCCCCAATTTGCCTCACCATTCTTATGGAAGTTCACACTTCATTCTACCAAGGACTGCTTCAAGCTATTTTATTTTCTATCAAACGGTCCATATTCAATGGTATTTTCAGTACATTTGATTTACCATTCATCAACAAATTTTAACCTTTAAATGAAGAATAAAAAATATTATATTTCAAAGGTACATTTGACATATTTAAGATGTATTTTTAAATATATAATATTTTTATTTTTTTACCATTAAATCAACTAATAATATTATCTAAAATATAATCTATCGGTTAAAAAATGAAAAGTGCTGTATAAAAAGTAGGACCTCGGAGCATTCACAATGGTAAGTCCTAAGTGTAACATTCCTTGGTATATTGTATTATTCATGGTTCATATTTCATTTAGGAGTCAATTGCATTATTTTTACTTTCTACTGAGTCATCGTTCAGCACGAGTGTTCTTTTCGTTTAGGTATTCAGATATAGATTAGAGAAACTTATTTTCAAGTCAATATTTGGAGACCATTAAGAGAAAAGCGAGTGAAGACTAATTTTGGTATATAGTTATTTTTGTAACATGTTCATGTAAAGGATATGTAATTCGTGTAATAAACTACTTTATAAATATGTTTAAGTCTATTAAATTTATATGTACATGTGTACTTGTGTAAGTAATTAAATAAAATAATATATAAATAAAAGTTAATTATAGCGAACATTACACTACGTTCATCTTACATAGATCCATTTTAATGTCACATGATACAAAATGGAACTTTGGATAAAATAGAAGTCTCTCCTTTAACTGTGCGTTTCATTTTTTAGTCTCACTTGCAATCCCGCATAAATTTTTTATTAAAAAATTAATACATTTATTAAATAACTTTATAATAAATTTTAATTTAATTTTCGGTTTGGATTAAAGATATGGTATTTTAATTTTTCTAATTATTCTTTTTGTAAAAATAATTTTCCTCTAATAAAATAATTATTATAATAATTTTTTAATCTATAATTTTTTTTTAGCTTACATTTGTTAATATATGGTTAATATTAATTAGGTCATGCGCCTATTGAACAACAAATTTATATTTTTTAATTAAGTTGGATAAAAATATTTTTAATATTTAAATTTAAAATTAATTCTTAATAAATAAAATTACAATTTTTTTGACAGTTTTAAATACGATCGGATCTATCTATGATACCAGTCCGAGATTCAAGCTGACACACGAGCAGAAAAAAAAATATACAAAATATTACAAGACATAATTTTACCAAAAGGCCAATCATTTTGATTTCAACATTAAAAGCTGAATCGATATAATCAAATTTTCATTTTAAAATTCAATTAATTAAACCAAACTAAACATATCATATTGCTTTAGATCCAATCCGGTCCAGGTCCAATTTTATTCAATTTGTGGCTCGATTTTTAATCTTAATTGACTTAAAATTCAATTGAATCGAAATAATCAAATTTCTATTTTAAAACTCAATTAATTAAATCGAACTAAACATATCATATTGCTTTATATCCAATCCTGTCCGATTTTATTCAAATTGTGGTTCAATTTTTAATCTTAATTGTGACTTAAAATCCAGACCGAACCCGTCTAAAATAAAAAAAGAAACATTACCCCATAATGAATAAGGATTGCACAAATCTAAAATAGAAAATAAATAACTCAGAATGCATCAGATTGCCATCTCTACTTGGGACCAATCCCAATTCAAAATTCAAAGAACCCGGCATTTCAAAATCCCAGTCCCAAGTACATCCGTTAATTGGACCATCCATTGTGGTGCTCTTAGCTTTGTCACATATATGAAATAAATATTCAAAGAAAATATCAAAATAATCTCACGTCCGTAAATGAAGAAATAATTCATGAATTCAAGCCAACATTCAAAAGCTACTGAACAAGGCGTGAAAAAGAAATAGAACTGCTTCAAGTCCGTCAACCGTTCCATTTACAACATCAAAAACAAAATGAAATTCAATAATTGCTAAAGCATATCCTATAAAACAAGAGGCTATCTTATACTGCTATAATGCGTGTGCTAAGATTCACATTGACAAGAACAAATAATGATAACATTACACTGGCAAATGTGATCCCAAGGAGCATTAGAGAACACATATATTGGACAAGATATACTCAACTTCAGAGCTGATTAAATCAAACAGATGGGAAGTATTTGTTTAGATTGAATGGCAGCGAATAGAATTCTTCGCTCCTTGAGTCCGTCTTGAACGATCGGAATTTGTCCCACCAGGGCTTACCCCTGTCTTTCCTGATCTGGCTATCTTTCTTATGCAGAGTGTTGTCAAGGAAGTATGCCACGCACCCAGCAACAAAAGCTTCTGATGAGAAAGGAACATTCACAATATCGTTGAACTGCAATGCAAAGACACAGAATCATACTTTTAAGTCTCTACGTCAGCTTTTTTTCATGCAGAGAGATGAATGATTGACAAATTTCATGCATACCCATCTTCCGCCAGTGTGGACAGGGCCATAGCCGTTAATTGCAGTATACTCGTTGAAATATTGAGGTATTGACAATCCCAAGAAAATGGAGAAGCCTAAGATGAATTTTGTGCGGAAGCTATTGAGGTTGCAGAATTGAAGAAAGCTAAGACCCCCAGCTCCTGCAAAAAGCACAATTGAAAAAACATAATACCCAATATAACATCACAAGACCTACATGTCAGCTGCCTGTTGTATGGATCAGATATGAGACACATACCTACATATGCAAAGAAAAGGCAGTACAAGGCAGCAATGATGGGTGCTGGTATAGAAGCGAACACTGCTCCAAATTTACCTGCACAATAGTGCAAAGTTTAACGATACTTGCATGGAAAGACGAACAACATCAGACTCAAACATTGACATTTTGAAAAAACTCTCATGAATTATCTACTTACCAAGAATGGAGAAGAAAATCATGAACCCAGCTGATATCTGAACGACCCTTCGGCTACCAACTCGTGTCAAGGCCAAAAGACCAGCATTCTCTCTGCAAAATAATAAATTAGAAATCATATATAACTATGTCTTAGGTAGATACATAACACTGATATAATTGAAAGGTTGTCCTAGGATCTTACACAGAAACCGATGATCCATTCACAGTTCCAAATAATCCAGAAAGCAAAATTGCAACTCCCTGACCAAAAAAAAAAAAAAGCAGAAATAAGAGTTAACATTAGGATGGGATCAATATTCATATGAACTAAATTTCAGCACCCATGCAAAACAAATTGTGCACAGGTAAAATAGATGATGCCTCTGGACGGTACTTCACATTGTGGAATCACGTTATAAAGCATTCACATTATGAAATCACGTTATGATGACTGCTTATCGTAATCCCAACATGCAAAGGTCATGATTTCAATCACATCACTGGCAAATCTGGTTCCACCATAACAGCAGTTATCATAGCCCACTAAAGGGAGCCAGCACATCACTAGCATGTCTAGTTCCACTACAGCAGCGGTTATAGATAGTAGATGCAATTGTGGCTAGAGCGACATCATAAAATAAGTCATGGGCATGCACAAAGACATCCAACCGCTAAAAGGTTGTATTCTTCATGCTGTTTACAAAGAAAACACTACCTTCACCTCCCTCTCGTTTTTCTGTTTTCTTTTTATTTTTCCCACCCTTTGGGTCTCAAACAAACACTTTAAAAAGTCCATAATTCTAGCATCCCTAATGAGATTTCCAAGCATATGTTGGAGCTAGACCTTTTCATCAGCCAGATTTGGATAGGAAAAGAGTTTGAAAAGCCAGGTAAACCCACCCAGCACATGAACAGGTCTAGTTGGAGCATGCAGCATTAAAACATGAAAGTGAAGATGGGAACTTTCTTCCACAAGACGTACACAGAAAAGTTAGTTATTAGGTACGAAATCCTTTCTATCTTACCTGCCAGCCGATGCCACGGCTAAGAACAGAAGGTGGAATTGGAGTTGCACTTGCATACCTTGACACCGCTATAAATGCTCCAGTGGACTGCTCATCACAAAATATGAAAAGGTAAATATTATGGGTCAAGCAACAATAAATAAGTCTTCAAATAACCCACGAATTTGTTCAACTGTGAAGAGAGGACAAGAGGAGAAGCAGAAAATTACAAGATCATAGAGATTTTTCACAGCACAGAAATTTCAGTAATGACCAAAAAATTTAGTTCTCTCATGCTGTGTAATAATAAAATATATGAAGGTTTCTGTCTGTATGGGTGGTCATGGGAATTAACTATGACAGTTCAGATGCAAAAATGGCAAAGGGAAAATTAACACCAGAATAATAACTATGATCAATCCAGGTGCTCATTATGGCTGCAAATGTAAAGCCGTTGCTAAGCAGTGGCAGAAAATGAAAAAAGAAAGAAAATAGCAAACCTCTACAAGGGCAACAAACGAAGCCATCATCATTGCAAAGGCTTCACCAGCATCAAATGAAGGTGCTCCCCATTGAAATGGATAAGGAACTCTTATCCTGCAAAACCCATAGTTTTGGTCAGAAACTAGATATCATCCCACAATGCTATGCCAGCCATAATTGATGACGTATACTGAACTTAAAAGGAAAAGTCATCATAGTGTGACAGGGGACAATCAAAAGTACATGTCGCGAATACCACAATGGTAAATCACAATAAAACTCTTGGCACAGAGGTAATAATTAAAAGACAGACCATCAGTTTGATAAGGTGCAATAAAAAAATGTTACACGGATACCACAAAGGAAACTGCAATAGTTTGATAATGCAGAATTACAGGTAATGATCAGGCAAAGTGAATGGATGATGTAAGCAAGATCTCTGAATATGGACAATCTAGCTAGTCTTTCCAAGTAAGCTGTCACACGATATTGAATCAAATGAATGCACTTCTAAACCTTGTTCAACTTTTGGAGGACCCTGCATTATATCACCAGATCTCAATTTTTCATGTATAAATGTAACTAATGTATCTCCTTCGTAAAGGATTTCTCCATAATGGCCATATAGTAACCAATCACCAAGCTTATTTCAAAGAGCAAGCAACTGACCAGAATATTATGAGACAACCTAACCTCTAAATAGCAGAGTTGAGGTTCAATTTATCACCAGAACTGTTGTAACTATTGATGCTTTAATTGCTAAACTATTTCACTATTATAAAGGCATACAATGAAAACTCTAGGTTTAACCATGTGCCTCATTTTTTGCAGCTTATTATGCCGGTCAATATGCATCAACATGCAAATCAAGTCCCCTGATATAGAATCCAAGGGCTTAATTAGCACGCATTCATCGAAAATGCCAAGAAGCACAATTTTTAAGAACAATCATACCATGGAGCAGCATCTATTAGTCCTGCTCTATCAGTTCGGCAAGTAGTCTGTGTTTTTGGTGCTGCATTATCATAGGCCCCACCCACAGTAAGTAAGTGAGCATAAATCCATACAATCACTATAGAGAATATTACTGCAAAACGATCAAAGACATTTCTTCCGGACTTAAACACACGGGGCAGGTACTGCAACCAAAAAAAAAAAACCTCATCTCAGGTCAAGAGAAAGAGGTTCGAAAGGCAAGAGATAGCAGAACATAATGTGATAGAATGGTAATGAGAAGCTGCATTTATAGCACATCAGTAGAATTACCTGTGAAACAAATACTAATATGACAAGCTCTGGCAGCCCAATCTCCACACATTTGGCAACCTGATATCCAATACAAAAATTATAGCTCAACAATAACAAAAGTCTCATATCATAATAAGCATGCATATTATATTCTTCTACACATGCAAAAAAGAAACCTTACCCCAGGAAAACCAAGCTCATACAGCCCAAAACCCACAAGAGCTACCAAAGGAACAGCTGAAAGTGGACTTAAGAACCTGAAATACATTTAAAAGGGGAAAAGAAAAGAATGAAGACAGCCTTTAAAGTTTTAAGTGAAACCAGTTTGATGTAAACTCTAATTAAATACACCTTAAATGTTCTGGCAACATGGAAAAATTTACAGCAAAGGCATCTTAAGATTCATGAATCCACTACCACCTAGTAAAAAGAATGGGAACTTATATATTTGAATCAAAAACATTCTTCTAGATTCTGATCTAACCTTGCAACGTTACGCCAAAGGCCACTGAAGCCAAGAACAATCTGAAGAGTTGAAGCTACAATGAGTGAACCTTGAATTGCACGCATTATCCTCTTAAATCTCTGCATGGACATGAATTATTATTAGAGTTACTAGTTACTCAGGATAAATATAAATATTTATATAGATGATGAAAAGTTGGATATGGCTTCTTTTTTTTTCCTCTCATTTTAAATGAAAAAGTGAGATGGCATCTACTGCATAATCTTTTAGGCATTAATTACAGCTCATGTCTGCATTAGTTGGCAAAAGAAATTCATTGGTCCAAAAAGAAAAAAGAAAAAAGAAAAAAAATGGAAAAAAAAGAACTTGCAACATAGACAACATAGATCATCAAACCTCAACAGGGTCCAGATTACTATCACTGAAACGACCAGCAAGGATAATTGAGATTGTCGTTGGGACAAAAGTATAAGAGCCACCAATAACAGCAGGCAATCTAGTCCCGAAAAAAGTTTGGAGCAATATGTTCAGACCAGCAACAAAAAGCAGTGTCTGGATCACTTGAGCCTTCTCTTTCTACAAGATTGACAAATGCCACATAAAATCAAATGACTAGATATCACCTCTGAAAAGAAAATTACCACATTCAGTAGAAATTCAAAGAGTAGAGTTCTCTATTCATGGTATTTTTCCCACGTTGAGTCTTACATTTCCACCTCCCATTTGGGGAACAAGAGCAGTGGGAATAATAACAGTTGTCCCAAGCATCACAAGGTAGTGTTGGAAACCCAGCAGAATGGCCTCAGCTGCATCGCATGCATAAACACCATTAATGAATGATCAAATGCAAGTTGTTCAAAGTCCAAACCGCATTCAAATTAAGAAGGCAACAGGTAACAAACAGTTTAAATAAATTTATCGGAAATATGGCATTTGCAACAGAAATGACAAGAATTCTTATGATCCCAAATGACACATGCCAAAGGAAATATTCTGGGTCTAAATAACTAAGAATTATCTGTAAGAAAATCAAAGCAATGGTAAGCACAAATTTGAAATTATCACGTAAAGAAAATCATGAAAAAAATAAAACAAGTGAGACGAAAAACAAATTAAAATTCTTGAAAATAAAACTTGTTAACTATTAAGTAGTTCCTTTTTCTTCTTCTTCTTTTTTTCCTTTTTTTTATGAATGTAACCAGAATCTTCAATCAAAAAGAAAGCAAGGTTTATTTCTACAGAACGGCATTTAAACCTTTTTGAAAAAGGGTATCCACCATAAAGAGTGAGAGAAAGATAGCTCAAAAGGCAACTTTCAACTAAAACAAGATGAATATACTTGTAAAAAAAAATAATTAACAAATACCAAAAGCTTACCTAAAACATACCCAAATAGATTTACACAACTCTTACTTTACAAAATCAGGAGAGAATTTAGAATCTAAGCAAGCCTGGTACAAAGGAGTGAAAATGATCAAGTGTACTCACGCCATGGTGGAGGACTAGTAATGCAATAAGAAATGTTTGGAAGCTGCTCCTTCGGTGGGTGCGGCTGCGGCTCCTCCGCCTTTCTTGCGGCCATGAATCTCGTCACCCAAGAACTTTCTCTCTCTACTAAGACAGCAAAAAAAAAAGGAGAAAGAGAAAGCTTCAGAAATCAGTCGTAGTAAAAAGAGCACAAATACCCAAATCCAAGCAAAACCCAGATCTCAAATCTCGGAGAAACTCACTGAAGTGACAAGAAACTAAAAAACACTCCTCTGATGAGAGAACCCAAAAGAGTGAGCTACCCAGATGTATATTAATATAGACAGAGAAAAAGATGGAAAAAAAGACAAAAACAAAAACAAAAGAAAAAGAAGATCGTATATGAAAAAATGGAAGTTTAAGTAGAGAATATGAGGTGAAAATAGATAAATAATGGAGTATGTAAATAATTGAAACAAAAGAAAACCGAAGAGAAAAGAAAGGAGAAAGTACCTTTTTTTTAGCAATAGTGATCTTTGAAAGCAAAAATCAAGTATGAAGCATTTAGAGTCGAAAACAAATTATTGTACCCCTCCAACAGAGAGAAAAGAAAAAGCAAGAAGAAGGTGATTGTGCACTTAAATAAGGTTGAACAAAGAGAAAAAAACCCACAAATGTCAAGCGAAAAAGCTGAAATATACAGTGCTTACCAATAACAAGTTTTTTATATGGAAATCTGGTAATTACTTTACTAAGCAAAAAGCAGACTCATGGATTGAATTACATGAAGAAAAATATACACTGACAGAAACTGCCAACTTTGGAGATTAAATGAAATAATTTAATTCTGTCTGACATTAATTTATGTTCATTTATCTACCTACCAGTAATCACTAATCAGCTCGAGTTCCTTCCTTCTAACAAATATGGAAGTGAAGAGGGAACTTGCTATTAAATTATTAACAAGGCAGGAAAAATGTGGCTAAAACGGCAACGTTTTTCTCTTTGGGCGGTATATCTTCCTAGAAGAATGCATTTGGCTCCTAGTTTCGACATACTAACACGTCAGTCGCACGAAGAGACGGAATTGGCCTTCAAAAGTAAGAGCCCATGTGGGGATGTCTAATTTTGCGCGAATACACTCAAAAATAATTACGGGCAGGATGAGGATGAGGATGAGCATGAGCATTAAGGATTAATGGATTGGTTAGCAATTTTATTAACTAATTTATTAACATCCAATTTAAAAATTATTAATTATAAATTGGTCTACTAATTTAATTAATTAATAATTTTGATTTTTACATTGCGATTGATCTATAATTTTTCATTTAATCATAAAAAAAATTTAATACATAATTATAAATTATAATAAAATTATATAAAATGTAAACTCCATCTCAATTGGTAAAAATATTTTGAAATAAATTACGAACCAAACATAAATATAATCCTCATAATAAAAATAAATAAAATAATGATAGCATTTACTTTACAAAAATTAGATATGCTCACCGTGTGATTGCCAACAATATTAAATTATCAATCATGCAGGTAGCAATTAATATATGATTAAAATATGAAGATAATTCAAATTTATGTTTAATAAAAATAAGACTTGTAATATTATATATATATATATATATATATATATATATATATATATATATATATATATATATATATATATATATATATATATATATATAATTGGTCTAATTTTGAAGATAGCGCCTAATTTAAAAATATTATTCTAAGATATAAAAATTAAAATATAATATGAATATAAAACAGTTAAAAGTAAATAATACTTAAAAAATTAAAATTAAAAATAAAAACTAAAATCAAAATCAATCCCTTTCGAAAATTTGATTTAATATTGAACCAGCTTTACAGTTGATTGATCTTTGGGGTTTTTTTCTCCAACTCTAAAAATAATTAGGGGTTGAGGCCCTGAGGGATATTTTTTTTTTTGTGGAATTGAAGAGAATGATGATCCCGTGTGAGTGAGGAGGTGCAGCAGAAGAAAGAAAAGGATGGAAGAGAAGAGGAATATTTGGGGTAGGTAGTAGGGCAGGGTGCCCTAAACCAAAAAAGGGCTAAGAAAAGGTTAGTAAAGGACAGCAGACACGTTCTCTTATCTTCTATCCCTAATGAATGATTCAGCGATAGTGCATTGCCTTCGGTCCCTTGACTCACATTTTCTGTTACATATTACAACCGGCTTCTCCTCCTATTTTTATCCTCTTTTTTTTTGGTATATAATGTTAAATTCCTTGTAATTTATATTTCTTATTTTAATCTTCAAAATTATTATATTTTAAGAATTTATAATTTTTATTTATTTTTTTAACCGTATCAATTTACAACCAATAATTCATTGCCATTAAATTAGTATTTTGTTTGGTAAAAAAAAGGTAAGCAAAGCTAACAAACAAAAATAACGAAAGTAAGAAACACTAGTTAGATCATGATTAAGCCAATAACCAATTCCTTGAGGGGCCAAAGGCAAAGCATGATAGCCCAAAGGAAATTGTAAGCTAATTGCGACAAGAAATCAACAGCAAAATTAGTATGCACATGAGTGAAAAAAAATAACAGTGAACTCCTTCGAGATCCTACAAATGCTGTTAACTAGAGATAAACTACAGGCACTGATGGCACATTTCCCGCAAGTCATCTCCACTACGATTTTGCTGTGACACTCCACCAACACTTGAGAGAAACCCATATCTTTGGCTCTTCGAAGTCCATAAAAAACTCCCCGAAGTTCTGTTTGTAAGATGGGACAAAGAACAAATTTAGCCACAAACCCAGAAAGCCAACTTCCATTATTATTTCACAAAATACCCCCACAAGTAGCAACTCCCTTTGAAGTAGAAATAAAAGCAACAGAGTTCAATTTCACAAAGTCAGAGGGGGGACAACTCCAACTAATATGAGGTACTATAGAACTATGGGTAGTGTGACACGCCCTCTTCGCTTTCGAATTCCAATATCACCCCCGAAACTAAGGGATCGTCGAGCTCGAGTGAGAAAATTTCTGACCTTTAGATGTTCGATCCCATTTTTAGGGTCCAACCAGGTTAAGGTTCCCTGCTAGGCCGACGGTCGCTTCACGATAAGAAAGAGACTCAACTTGGCTTGCTAAATCTTGGGCCTCGAAAGGCATAAGATGGCCTACCTTGTTCAAACGAATAGGCTGCCAAGAACCATTACTCACTGCTTCAAAAATTCCATGGCTCAACCTTTCAATACATAAAAAAAAGAGGTAGGGCAACAAAGGGTAACCCTGATTAAGGCCACGACTAGGGATGAAAAAGTCAATCATATTCCCATTCCATAACAAATGCATAGTACTAGTAGTAACGCATCCCATAATAACTTCAATGAGAGACGTAGGAAGGCCAACATCACAAAGGGTGTCCCTAAGAAAGTCCCGGCTAATGCAGCCATAGGCCTTTTCAAGATCAACTTTAATTGCCATAAACTCCATTTTTCCTTATTTTGATCTCTCAGTGTGAATGACTTTTTGGGCAATTATAACATTCTCGGTATTATGTCTACCAGGAACAAAGCTAGTTTGCATAAGTCCAACTAAAGAAGGCATAAGAAGCTTCAATCTATTAGCAATAGTTTTGGTAACTATTTTATAAAGAACAGTGCAGAGAGTAATGGGACGAAACTGAGAGAGATTTTTAGGGACATCAACCTTCGGAATGAGACAAATAAAAGTCTTATTCATACCTGGATCTAACTAATCTCCATGGAGAACGTGTTTCACTTCATTACAAATCTCATAACCAACCACCTGCCATTTAGCTTGGTAGAAATCAACATGTAAACCATCAACTCCATGACACTTCCAAGGCTTCATTTCAAACAACAATTTTCTAACCTCCTCATTAGAAAAATCTGCACCCAAATAAGACATATGATCCCCAAGAATAGGGAAGCGACCTCTGAGGTAATAAGAAAGCCAGGTAATGCTATCATCTATATAAAGATTAGAAAAAAGTTAACATCCATATTGTGAAGGATATCAGGATCGTCTTGCCACACCCCATCATTATCTTGAAGATATTCAATTATATTCCTTTTACACATTCGAATAGTTCTTTGGTAGAAGAAAGTGGTATTCTTATCTCCCCATAATATCCACTCACTTCGAGACTTCTAAAACTACAAAAGTTGTTCTAGAAAGAGAATTTAGTCGAGCTTAGCTTGCAGAGAAAGTTTTAGATTCTCTAGAGAATGAGACTACTTCTGTATGAGGACATGCTGGATACCTAAAATACAGGCGAGGAGGCTGCATTTCTGCTAGAATATGTTCCCAAAGATATTCTTATTCCATTAGTTAAGATGCTCAGTGAAATGCCCAATTAAGCTCATGAAGTTATTCTCCTTACGCCAATTACTGTAGATAAAATTATGTAATTCGGGATGGGTGAGCCATGCTTGAAGGAATCAAAAAGGTCAAGCACCTTAAGGAGGCTGAAAACTATTAAACCTCAGCAAAAGAGGTTTATGATCCAAAGCCAAAATAGCACCTTATTGGAACCGCGCACTCCATTAGATGTTATAGAGCCCACAGTCCAATCTCTCATAAAGAGTACCCCTTTTCCAAGCAAAGTACGGACCTCTGTATCCCAAATCAATAAGATTGGTTGAGTTAAACCATTAAAGGAAAGCCTTACTTACACCAGACCTATAAGGAGAGCCACTATATTTTTCAAAGCTATGTAGAAGGGAGTTAAAATCACCTATAAGAAGCCAAGGCTCATAAGTCCTCAAATTGATATCCTGAAGAAGAGACCAAATTCTGTTGCGAATATAAATGACTAGGTATGCGTAAGTGGTAATGAGATAAGATAAGAAATTTCTATTAACTGAAATACAAGCATAAACAAACTGAAGATTATTAATGAGGACCTCCACTTGCCAATCATCATTCCATAAAATTCAGATATCTCCCCTAAAACTAGTAGCCTCAATTCTATAAAAGCGATCAAAACCAAATTTAGAGATGCAAGAATTAGCAAGCTTACCACTAATACGAGGTTTGATATGCACAGCCATATTTGGCTTGTAACTCTGAATAAAGCATTTTAGAGTATGAATAAAGAAGGAGCTCTTAGCTCCCTGACAATTCCACGTAAGAATAAACATCATAAAAATAAACAAAATAGAGAACAAAAAGAGACCAAACTCAGTCCTCACATAGATAAGGGTCCAGTGGCCCTTCATCCTCAAGGAAGTCATCAGTGTCCTTATATGAATTCTTGCGGGAAGTATTTAGGCCCTCTTTATCTAGGGCTATGGAATCTTTATCGGAGCTATAATCAGGCAACTCTATATCAGGGGATCTATTCTCAAATTGTCCTAAGTCACGAACTTCATTAACTGCTTCATCTATGGCAGCAATAGAAAAAGTGCTACTGGAACCCGATGTCCCTTGTTTCATTTTACCAATCACATAGTGTTTTTCTGGATTAAGAGTAAAAAGAAGAGTTACCAAAATATCAGCACTTTGGTGCTTATTTTTAAACTTGAAAAAATACCTAGGACCGTCTTTAGATTGCTAGAGGTAGGCCCTTTGTCTTTTTGAATTTGACCACATAGTTGAGCCATACTTCTTCATGCCCTCTCTTCCATGTGTGGTCGAAGATTTAATCCCACGTGAGGTGGAAGTCCTCACATTTTCAACAACTGAATCCTTAACCATAATATTGGCTTGATTAGGGAGGTTATCCTTATTATCTACAATATCTCCTAAATTAGCTCTAGTATCTTCATCCAAAATAGTAAAACATGATCCCTGCCCTTTAACCTTGGGATTCTTCCCCGAATTAGTGTTTGATGCTTTAACATTCCTTTTTTCGCTTCTCAACCACCATTCACGACCCAAACTGGCCAGAATTATCACTAGAGCTATACTCTGATACTCCATTGTTTGCATCTCCTAGAGCATTCATCGGATTCTTGTGTGGGAAGTAAGGCTCAAAATGACCAAATCTTCCACAATGAAAATAGATCTTACGCAGATTTTCATGCTATACCTTCTAAATTTTCCCATCAATATTAATCATTGAAAGCAGAGGTTGACTGAGATTGATTGAGATCGCAACACGAGCAAATAAACTCCTGTGAAATTCACTAGTCTTGTAATCCACTTTAATAACTAGTCCAACAGCCTCAGCTATGGCAGTTAAAACATTACAAAAGTAGTACTAAAGAGGTAGCCTAAATAGTCGAATCCAATCGTGGTGGAATCCACTAGTTCATTAGAGACCCAAAATTTAGTTAAAACAGCTGAAAAATAAGAATTCGATACTCAGAAATTAAGATGAAAAATAAATCAAAGCAAATCAACTAGAGAACAGATGAATGAATGGACCCACTTTTATCTACTTTTGTCTACTTCATCCTCCTCCTGCTGCTCTTCTCTCTCTCTCACTCTCTCTCTTTCTCCCCTTAGGTCAACTGCCCGTATAAAGCCCTAAAACCTACATCACTCCTGTCATATACCACATCTGAGCTCACAACTGCCAACTGCCACAAGCTGGCATTCTAGTCAGGTTCTAACAGAAAATTGGCAAAGAGATCTAACCTATGCATTCTAGTAAAGCATAATGCTTTCAAAAAAAGATCACGCATAATCCCTCATGAGATTGTCAATCTCAATTCTGGATTTTGGTATACCGATGGTAGACCTAGTATACCGGTGGTATACCAAAATTCAGAATTGAAAATGGTATTCTGAATTTTGGTATACCGGTGATATACCAAAATAAAAAAAAAATTGATTATCATTCATAAAAAAGAAACAGCTCTGCAATTTATTTTGATCCATCTTTATTTTGCATAAAGATTCGTTCTAACTCACCAACTGCTATTAATCGGCAGAAGAGCTTTCGCAGAGAAGTGGAGCGAGTTAACTCGTCTTATTCGAGTAGAAGTTTGAGGTCACCATCTCCTAGTAGGAGATTTAGTAATGGAGATAGTGGAAGAAAAAGCAGAGGTAATGATTCTTTTGGTTCGTCTCTAAGAAAGGAGAATTTGAGTCCTTGTTTGGTGAATTCGAGTCATCATGCTCGTTCTTGTTTAAGGAATGTTAACAGAGAGACTTGCATTCAGCGGATAAGTTCTAAAATTGACGAAGTTGCAGTTGAAGAAGCAATAGCTCATCACCATGGCACTCACTCTGTTCCCATGGAAGACATTGACAATCCTCTTATTTCTTTGGATTGTTTTATCTTTCTGTAAATTTTGTTTGCCTGCATATTGAATTGTTTGCGTTGTGCATAACATAATTAAGTTTTTTTTTTTGGTTGAAATTAATTGTTCATTCATTCACAGGTTTGTAACTGATCAACTAGATCAGATTTTCTGTACACACATGCATTGATTGGATTTCTTTTTGGTTTATAACAGAAGTTATTTTTGGATTTCTTGTTTTATTTTTTTCATAATGTCTGGTGATGTACAACTTCTTTCTAAAGGTAAGAAAGCAAAACAGATATAGTACCATCGTGTTTACGCTTTCTTTTTCAAATTGTTATTATTATTATTGTTATTATGACAAAACTTCTGCAATCATGAATTTCAAGTACCAACACACATAGCAGCCCGACTATCAAGAATTTCAACCAGAATTGGGAACATGATAAACAAAAACCGAAACAGCCCCGCCAACTGAAGATGAACACCACTGCCAAAAAAACTCCAGATTTTGGAAAGCAAGAAAGCAATAGGTCAAATCTTCATCAGACCTCAATAAGCAGGAGGATAAAAAAGAAAAACAGATCAAATTCCAGATGGCAGATATCAGCTCAGCCCTTGATGCCATCCACAGATCTCTTCCGCATGATGAACATCAACTACCCATTCAAACAACCAACAAAAGAAGATGCTCAAAATCCCAACAGCACCCAAATAAACAATAAGGAGAGGACAGCAAAAATAGTACACGAGAGGCCATAGAGCTGAACATCAAAAACACACAATAATCCTTTTCTCATTGACATTAATCCTTCTGCAGACAACTGAATGAATTTAGAGGAGAGAAAACCGAAACTCCGCAATGAGCAGAGGCAAAAAGACAGGAGAAAGCAGTAAGATGTAACATTCCAATCAACCCAATATAGCAATCAATCACCAACAAAATCTATATCTATATTTATATCATCATTACAGTGATGATCTTCTAAATCTTTTTGAATCATCATCATCAACGAGCCTTTTCAGTCTTGATATTAGAAACCTGAAATTCTTGAGCTTTCCTCTTAATCCAATTCACCTTAACGTAAAACCTCAAAAACAAAATTGAAATAACTGCATTCAATACAGAGTTTAAGCTCCAAGCCACCATTCCGTTACATCCACCTTTTACAAAATGCAAGAAAAGCACCCCGAAATGGCACACCAAATTGCACCCAAATAGCACAAATTGACAATTCATCACAAAACAGAAATGCGCCTTTGGCAACCCTATCGCCGTCCAAAAACGGTACCCATAAATCACTAAGTACAGCAATGTTGTTAAAAGTATAGCCACCACTTGAAAAGACTGAGAAAATTCCAGCCAAAGAAAAGACATCAACAATAGAATCGACTGGTTAAATACTGTGAAATAATTGAGCTTCCTGTGCTGGATAATTGTGAAGAATGTACGGAATAAGTGAAACAGAAACTAAGAGAGTGATGAATGTGCGATAGTTATGAGCGAGTGAGAAATGAGGAGTTCTTCTTTGGGCACAAAATTAGGGCTTCAAAAAGAAAAACGGTATTTTTAAAAATAAAAACATAAAAAAAGGTATCTTTAAAAACTTTTAAAGAATGGTTGTATTTTTAAAAATTGGGTTAAAAAATACGGTAATCTATGTAATTTCCTCAATAATAATTTCCTTTTTTTAGAGATTGGGCTCTTGAAACCTTTGCACTGCAAAATTTCAAGTAAGAACAAAACACAAGCCCAAAAATGGTCCATATTGCAACATTGGCATCTAGTAAATTGTAAAATCCTAATGGTTTCCTTTTGTTGTTTTGGTAAAAATGTGCAAAAAAAAACATAATAAATAAATAAAATTGTAGACATATTCCGTAGCAAGAAATTTCAAAATCTGATAATTCGATGCAGAAGAATTGACAATCAACAATTCAAGAAATAAAAAATATATATATACATGCATTAAGGAGAAAGAAACTTGCCTAAAATGGAAATGGAAGGAGCAATCCTATGAGAAAAACATAAAAATAGAGAAAAAACTAATAAAAAATGGGGCGATTATCCATCCTCGGCTATTAATGATCAGCAACTAAGGATGCATTCGGGGACGATTTTGTTTTTGATTTTTGATTTTTTGTCTTAAAAATAAAATAAAAACATGTTCGACAAATTTATTTCCGTTTTCATTTCTACAAAAATTTAAGAAATAATTTTGACAATAAAAATAAAAATTAAAAATATTTAAAATATGGTTTTTATGGTTTTATTTTTATCAATAATTTAATTACTTCATTCTTATTATCACCATCACACTACCGTCACTACCATATAACCACCACTACTATTGTCGCCAGCATCATGCCACCGCCACCGTCACCACACTGTCGCTGCCGCCACCACACCGCCGCCACAGCTACCATATCACCACCGCTACCACACCGCCGCCGCCGCCACCACTGCTGCTACCATATTTGCCATCACCATCGCTACCACACTACTACTGTCACCACCACCACCATACCAACACTGTCATTGCCACCATTGTCGCCACCACCATTGTCGCTGCCATCTTTGCCACCACTACCGCCACCACACTGCTACTAGTACCACCACCACTACCACATCGTTGCCACAATCACTATCATTGCTACCGCCACCGTCGCCACTACTACTGTCATCGTCATTATCGCTACTACTGTCGTCGTCATCATCGCTACTACTGCCACTGCACTGCCATCTCTACTACTGCCATCACCGCCACCACCAGACTATCGTTGCTGCTACCACCGTCTCTGCCACCACCATACTGTTGCTGTCGTCGCCATTGCCGCCTTTACTGTCGCTACCACCACTACCACCATATTATGATTTTTTAATGTAATATATTTTAAATTTTATTAAATATTTACTATTTAATATTAATAATTAGATTATATATATGTATAATATGTATTAATGGATATTAGAATATTTTTTAAAAAATAAATTAAAAAATAATTTTTAAAACAATTTTTGAAAAACAAATAATAAAAACTAAAAACAGTTTATGGATTTTAAAAAACAAAAAATAAAAAGCAAAAAATATTACCAAACACACCCTAAGCTATTGGCTTACTACTGAAAAAAATTACAAATCTCTTTACCTTTAATTTTCACCTCTTAATAAACATGATGAAAACTCAAAAAAAGAAGAAGAAGAAGAATACGAAGACGAAGACGAAGATAGAAGAGCAAAATGAAAAAGAGAAATATAATGACCATGGTTGTAGCCTTGTAGTTGTAGATATCGATTCAGTTGAAAGAAGAGAAATGAAGAAGTGAAAAATGACGCCGTAAAGAAAAAAAATGAAGAGGAGGTTGCTCTAAAAGGGCTGGTAGGGATTTCTCAACATAAGAACATATATATATATATATATATATATATATATATATAAGCAAAACGATGAGTTTTAAAAATTTCGATCGGTTTAATTCTTTCAATTTTTTTATTTTAAGAACCGAACCAATTAAATCGATCTTTTATTTTGGTTCAAAATTGAACGAATCAAAAATGAAATAGCTGAATCAAACATATCAAAATCCATTTGGTTCTGCAATGGCCTAAACACGGGATCAGCAGTAAATAATATTTTTCGATAGTAAATAGTGCTTACGATGTGAAAAAGTATACCCGAAAGTGAAGAATATTCTATTTGATTATTGAAAAATATTACTCACGGTTAGTTCGAGGTTAAAATTTAAAGTAAAATTGAGGTTAAATAGGCCTCTAAAAGTCAAAAATACGAAAAGGTTGTAGTTCGGTTCAAATAGTGACTAGATGACTAAAGTTTGATCGAGCCTTTAAAAATAGTAAATGAGCTCCAAAAACTGCAGATCTTCCTAAAATAATATTTAGAATTTATTGGCAGTAAAAAGGTAATTTTTCAGTGACATTGGTAATTATCGAATCGGATCGATCTGATCTAGTCGGATAAAAAACGGACTCTGATTGAGTTAAAATTTTGTGTACAACTTAGTTTATAAATGTTATGGATGATGGAATTAAATTTTAGAAGAATTAGATTTGGAATGTGAGAAAACCATAGAAAAACTGCATGTTGGACTTAAATTGTACAATTGGGCTTGTAAGGTTGGACCAAGTCTTAACTTATTTGAACCACTATAAAATCAAGAGGAGGTAGATATTTTTACTGGAATCCTTATCTTCTTCAGCTCTCCTCTCTTCCTTATCTTGGCCGAATGGTTCTATCCTTTCCCTCTCTCAAATTTTTTCAACTCTCCTCCTAATTTCTCACCAAATTCAAGCATTCCAATTATGATTTAGTCTCTTTATAAGATCCTCAAGGTCCCTAATCTTTGATTTGAGTAAAAATAGTGGATGAAATCAAAGGATAAAGTAAAAAGCTTGATTTTGGGTAAGTGAGATTTAAGTTTTAAATTTAGTTTTGAGGTGCCTAGAGATGTTTTTGGGTATCTATAATTCATTTATGAGGTTATTTTGAGCAAAAGAGAACAAGATCTTAGTGTTTTAATTGATGAGAATTTTGGCTCCATATAGACAATCAAGTTGGTGTTCAAACTTTCAAGAAGAAAGGCAAGAAAAAGGAAATTTAGAAGAGCTTGAGCAAGTGTAAAAGGTTTGTGACTATAAAATACTTCAATTTTCTTCAACTTTGAATGTACTTACATTAGGTAACTTAAGTGAAATTGTGTTAAATGCATGCTTAATTGAATATAAGCTTAGAAAAGTGATTAAAGGCCTTTTAAATGACATTTAGAATATTTAAATGAAATTAAAAGAATTGGCAAGGTGTGATGCCTACCTTGGCCGAATGAACCCTAAGTGTTGTATATTAGGGTATATTTTATGTGTACATGATGTTTAATGGCATGAAATGAATTTAGACATGAAAAAAGTGTCCATGAATTTATTTGAAATTTATGGAATATGTATGAATTTTTTAAAGTGTGAAGTTATATTATGTTCAAAGTGAAAATGATAAATTATGATGAGATAATTCATGAAATTTGCAAAAACGATGAATATGTTGAGTAACTAGTGTATTGAAATGTAATTGTAAATGAAAGTGTTAAAATGAGAAAAGTGAATTTAAGATAACTAAGTAATTTTTGCCCTTAGTAGTGGTCTAACTGCCTAAATCTAATTCAGAATATGTTTGGCTAATCAGAGGGATACCCATACCGCGGTACAAGTCACGACGACTTGCTTTACTATGGTAGATTTGCGATGGTCTCCCATAGTGTAATAATATGTTACATGTTATATGTTCGGTGAAAGTGTTGGAGTGGTCCTTCAAGGATCATTCCTCAGTATAGTGCAGTGGATCTATTGGGTCCACATCCCATATACCAGATTTGTAGATTTTTACCGGATTTGTATTAGGGGTATAATTGTAAAAATGACTTAAAAATACAAAAAGTGAAGTGAAAATGAGAATTAAAGTGAAAAATGACTTACATGAAAGAAAATGGTAATTTACTTAAATAATAAGTTTAACGAATAAAAATGAAAAAATAGTGAATGAAGGGGTTAAAAATAAACTTTTGTAGTTTTGGAGGACTAAAATGAAATTTACCTTGAACATGGAAAAATAGGGACTAATTGGTAATTTGTATGTCAAATAATGAATTTAGAGAAAAAAAGTGAACTAGTGGCAAGATTGTAAATAAGGTGTAAAAATGATAATTTTGTAATTAATTAAAAAATAAGGATTAAAATGTAATTTTACCATAGTGATGGCAGTTAATAGCATAAAATGTAAAGTGGAGTGATAATCGTGTTTTATTGAAGAATTAAGGATTTTTTGCATGTTTAATACATTTGTACATGATATGAAAATTCATAGATTTGTAGCCATTGCTGAACATGTTTAATGCTCAGCACATAGTTTTTTATGCGTGAGGATTCTAGCACTTGAGTAGAGCAAAGTATACTTGAGCCTAGTTTCTGAAGAGAGAAGAATAGTAGGACGTTCTTTTTGTTTGGCGTGTATATATATATTTAGCCATCTCTGAAAGTTAAAGTTTGGATTGTAATACGAACAAATATGACTATGTATATGTGTATATGACTTGTGATATGAAGTGACGATAGAATGGTTGTGATGGATGAATATCTGTATTATTTAAAATTTTTATGCCTTGAGGGCTGTGGAATTATTTGTTGTGCAGGTTGGCTAGGTTAATTTTTATACCGTTATACTATCAAAAATTTTTATCAAATGAATAGTAAATTAGACAATTATAGACCAATTCGACAAGTATAAACTTGTAACCAACAATAATTAAAAAGGCTTATGGTCAGTGAACATTATCTATGATTCAATATAAGGTTTGGAAATACAAAACATAAATATTAAGTGATTATTTAAATAAATTGGAGACTTTTAATTGGAAATAATTAATTGGATACCCTTTGGACTATAACACTAATTAAACTTTAATTTAGAGAAATATGAATAAAAATGCGAATTATATATGTTTAAATTTCTTACAATAGATTTATGATCGTTCTGTTTAAAGTAAATGAAAATGTGTACGTTTGATAATTTATGTAATTTCAAGTATGTTTTAGTTAAATATTTTATATTGTTGGAAAAATAGAACTGTTTGAATACCACCAAGCAAAATGCTTAAAAGCGTCGTTTTATTTCAATGTATAGGTTTGAAGAAATTTTTGAAGATAGTTGCTAATGGATTTACATCAAAATTCGAATCACAACAGTGAAGTGGAAAGATTTTGAGGTGGATGCATCTTGATTCTTTTTATTATCTCTATGATATTTTGGCATGTACATTGTATTTTGGAAATGTAAATGTTATATAAATATTTACGATATTGACGTTGTAAATTAAATTGAGAATAGTAGGAAGTTAAATATGTTGTATTGTAATTTTCGCTGGATTTTGAATTTCAAAATATCGGAGGAAGGGCAACAACTTTGTATTGAAGTTTGAACTGAAGGTGGATGGTAGGATAGATACTAATAGAATTGTTTTGAATATTTTCTTTTTAAGGAGTTTTTAAAGAATTTCAAGAAAAATTCTGCCGAAATTTTTGTAAAGCAAATAGTAATTTATCAAGTAATAAGGCCTTTAAATAAAAATATGTTTTGACCATCATTAAATGAATCGAAATTCGAGTGTGATATCCAATATTCGAATTTTTTAATTGACCGAATATATTTACCTAATTTGCAAACAAAACAATTAAGTGTATTTTAAAAAATAAATTATAATAGTCCCTCAATGTTTGAAGAAAACTACCCACTAAATAAATAGTAAGTTATGTTTTCATGGACCGAAATTAAAAATAATTTTTTTTAGCGTTTTTGATTTTATTGTTTTATAGAATTCTGGAGTTAATAAAAGGTAAAGAAAAGGGTATGGAGGCAGTCTTCTAGCATTGAACGTAAAGGCCATCTAATTGAAGCCCAGCCTTTTACATCTTTGCTGGCCCAACCTAGTTTGAGTCTTTCCAGTTATGATTTAAGCGGAAACGAGTTTTATTTATATTTGAGTTTTTGCATCCATAAATGGACCTACATTCGTGCTGGATCATTGTATACTGACATTAAAGTTGTTTATACAATTTCAAGATTTGCATCATATATATATATATACACACACATGCATATTTGTGTGTATATATATAGAATTTTCGAAAAAAACCAAGTAAATGGAATGAATGCTTTATTATAACACTAATTGATTTTGAATCGCTAATAAATTTCACAATTATGAATATATTTCTATTTTTTATATAATTATATTTTTGAAAGTAAAATGAAAATTGAATATTAATTAATTGAAAAAATTGCCAGCTTTCAACTATTTAAACTACGACTACAGGTAATTATTCTCTTTCTTATTATTCAAAATGAAAAAAAATATATATACTTTTAAAAAAATAAATGGACAATTTCTTCTTTGGTGTTCACCTTCTTTCGCATTTAAGGGCTGTGGTTAAGTTACAAGTGCAAGCCCATCAATGACTAATGAGGAAGCCTTTATTTTCAAGCACATCAAATTATAAGTGACAAATAAATTGATAAAAAGATTAAAATTTTATGGTATATAAATAAATTAAATTATGATCTATATTGTGAATCAAAATTTAACATTAATTTTAAATTTTTTAAAAATACAAAATTATCATAAATAAATTATAAAATAACTGTTTTTATATTTACATTATATAGAAAAGTTATAATAACATAGACGGATCATAAATATATCAACTTGGTTCATAATATAAATATAAAACGGATCAAATTGAATTTAATAAAAAAAAATTGGATCATATGAGTTGAATTCGTGAATCAGACCAAATTTTAATGCATGTATGTAAAATTGTATGTTTTTAAAAATGTCCACACGCACAAGAAAAATAAATGCCTTGCTCAATACCAAACTAGATTATATATAAATTTACTCAAATTCAAACCTGATTAGGAATAAATATACCAATA
Source organism: Excoecaria agallocha (assembly GCA_037975025.1). NCBI lineage: Eukaryota > Viridiplantae > Streptophyta > Magnoliopsida > Malpighiales > Euphorbiaceae > Excoecaria > Excoecaria agallocha. The sequence goes on from CM075809.1 coordinate 41,334,914, forward strand.
CCTTATAATCAACTCTTTCGATCCATTATATTGGCATTCAAGAGGATGAAATATTCCAAAAAATTCGATGTGCTGTAATCCCTAATTGCTTTATTTTCTGAAAGTATTCTAACCAAAGTCGCAACTAATTTAATTTTTCTTTTATCTTTTTATTTTTATATCAATTCAAATTCAAATCACACAATTATAAATAATGTTTAAATCTACGCTAGTTTAGATTACCTTTGAATAATTTCAAATTATAAAATCTACCACCAAGAACTATCACACTCTAATAAAACTTCTGATCACTTCAAATCTCAAATAATCAGATTACTGAAAAAAAACTGTAATAAAATATATTTATGATTTTATTTTGAATAAATTCGAGTTTGAAAATTTATTTGGATATTATTTTTCATTATTATTCCTTCGGCCCAATTTAAAATGGATTAAGAAAAATAACATAACATTAAAAAAAAAAGAAAAGGAATTTACATAAAATATCACTTTTTCTATCATATTTTTTAAAAATACAACCATTTATTTTTAAGATTTAAAATTACCTTTTTTTAATATTTTATTTTTAAAAATACCTATTTTTATTTGTAAGCCCCTAAGTAACGTTACCTCTCCTTCTACAAATTCCCATCTCTTGTTTCATCGGATAGAGAGAGAGAGAGCGCCTGCTTGCCAACTCAAATTCAGACACAGAGAAATGGTGAGAAACGAAGCGAAATCAAAATCGGCAAGGAGAGCAGTGAAGGATTTATCGAAGAAGTAAATCGAAAATCAACCCATGTTTCCTGCGGTTCAACGGGAAGAAGGCGACAGAGAAGGAAGAGAAGAAGATTATCTCGATCGCCTGTTGCTTATCCAGTTTGATCTCTCCTCTCTCTCTTCAGGTAATATATATTTGGTTTAAAGTTAAAAACACTCGATGCTTAGCGATTATGTGATTTTAAAGTGACTCAAACTGAATGTTGAGGTTTGAGGTCAAGTAATCTGTATGCTCTGTAGTTTTTGTTTGTATTCCTTAGCTGTTTCACAATTAGATTGCATAGTAGGTAGGTTGGTTCTTTCATTTCCAGATTAAATTGGAAGGCTTTTTGACTCTTTGTTTGATTGGACTGGAATTGTCGTAATTGAATACCTTTGTGGAGGTTAAGATCCTTATCATCTTTATAGGTGGTTAGAAATCAATTAGAGAAAAAGGGATCACATTTATGCTTGTATGAACTTGAAGTCTCCTTGTTCTTTTATTATCTATATTCATTGCTTGAGATAGTAAGAAAAGACTGTATCAAATACCTTGAAGAGCCACAAGGAGATAGACTTGAAAGGGCATAACTTTGAGCTCATTCCATTCGGAGCTGGAAGAAGATCTTGTCCTGGAATCAAATTAGCCCTTCAGGTAGTGAATTTCGGATTGGCTAGCTTGTTGCATAGCTTTGATGTTGCTAAGGTATCAGGAGAAGCTGTTGATATGACAGAGAGTCCTGGTTTGACAAATTTGAAAGCAACTCCTCTTGAAGTTATGTTGATCCCGTGTCTTGATTCCAGGCTCTATGGATTTTGAGCTGCAAATTTGTAAATACTACTGATTAAATAATTAAATAGTACGATTGGAAAATCTTGAGTTTTGAATTTTATTTAGATTCTTTTCTTAAAAAAGAAATAATTGAACAACGATAGATTTTCTTCCTTTAAAAAAATGCTAAGAGATTTTCATCAAGGACAGTGAAATCTAGAAGAGTTGACACACACACACACACATATAGTGCATGATTATGTTATATTAAATTATTTAAGCAATTAATGTTGTGTAATGCATTTTAGTTGACTATGCTTTTTAACTTTCTCATGTTTCGTGATTGGTCTTTTGCAGCCTAGGATGCTGCACTAAATGTTGGAAATTCTCAGACAAGAAATTCTCAGTTTTCAGGATTCGGGTTTGCAAATTTTACCATCCAGACAGCAAAGTATCCTCAAGTTTCCACGGGAAGTCTATAAATGAGTGAGTTGAAGGTGTCTGAAGACTACACATGTGTAATATCATATGGACCTAATCCAAAAACTACTCATATAGATGACAACTATGTTCTGGAAAAGTTATTTTAATTTATCAAATAAATCCAACTCTGTATCCAAGAATTTCCTCAGCTTCTGCCACACATGCCAGAAGAATCTTGAACAGAGTAATGACATTTTCATTTACAGGTTTTGCCCATATCTTCTTCATATATGATTCCTTTCCCAATTGAATTTTCAAAATCAATTGATTTAACATTTTCTCTTAATGCCTGAGGCAAAAAGGCTTTATGCTTTTTATGCAGTGAAGAATGTAGGTACCAACAGATGCTTGTGGATAGGATGGATAGTTGAGTATTTAATGATTAATAATGGAGATTAATGGTCAATTGGAAGATCGAAATTGGGTGTTTTTTTTTTATTTTTTCTTTCCTACTCCCTGTCGGCTGCAGATAGAGATAATAGAGGATTGGATACTTATCGTAGAGTGGAATTTGTTTAATTGATAGACTAATTTGATAGCTTCTTTGCACATTACCCAAGTTATTTTTTTTGGCCGTGCAGTGGATGATGATGCAATGAAAGACTGTAACTTAGCTAGATTATTTATTTTGTTTTTGGATTTTCTATGATTGTAGTTATCAATTATGTATTGTATTATCAAAATGGGTAATGACTTATTTTATTGATGAAGATCCTTAATATTTAATACCCATTCTTTCTTGTCATACCTATTTTATGGATGAAGTTAAATTGAATTTTGAGAATTACTCTCTACATTTTTTTATTAGTCACTTTTATTATTTTTATTAGAATTAAGAAATAATAAATAGACTTAAATTTAGTATTAAATTACGTGATTAACATTAAATTATCAAATCTGATTGGTTTTGATTTTATTGAGAAAGAAAAATAAATTGAAAAAATAAATTAAATTACATTGAAAATCTAAAAGTGACAGATAAATAGAATTTGAATTTTACTCAAAAGTGATGGATAAAAAATAACGGAGTGAGTAATTTCTTAGAGCTTAGATACAAAAAAATACTAAAATTCAATTTTGAAAAAGAAAATTATGTTATGTTTTTTTGGTATACCAGGTATACCTGCTGGTATATCATATTACAATGTGCAAGTATATTTTATTTTTTGATATACCAAGCGGCATATCAAATATATAAGCCGGTATACCAAAAAATAGAACATGATTTTCTTGATTTACTTTTTATGAATGATAATCAAAATTAAATTTTATTTATGATTTTGGTATACCAAAATTCAGAATTAAGATTATAACACATTTAACGGAACAATTCATTTCAAAACGAAATTAAGCGGTAAATGGTATTTTTTTTCTATTCCAAAATTTATTTACTATCAAATGATTTCGATACAATTTAATATCTTCAATTCGTTGGATTATAACAATCTAAATTACTATTTATTTTACAAAATTTCGGCAGCACAACGGCTAGAACTTACTAGCTTCCTAAAAAAAATCAAACAATCTACAACCTCTCAAATGCACAACAGAATACATATTCATAATCTACACATTTGTTCACAAAATTGAAGTAACTATTTAAAAATTTCTGACTAGCATACATACAATCTCGGACATAACAATAGTTATCATTTCATAAACAGTAACTCAAATACAGATAAGTTCTTTATTCTTATCATCTAAGTATATACATGTAAAAAATACTAAAATAATTATATAACTGTATTTTCTTCTTCTTCAAATTTTGCATCTCTGTGTACCGAGCTCTCGCAACACTTTAAAACCTGTACGTAATAAACACTACGTGCTGAGCACTGGATATGCTCAATGGTGACTACTAATCCTAGAATTTTCCAATTAAAGCATAATTACATACATTATGCAAATTTTTATTCTTATTTATCCGAATTTTGCTTTTAATTCTTTAATGCTTCTTCATTATTTACCAACATTTTGATTAATCTTTTTGCTTTAATTTTATACTTTTCAATTTACTTTACACTACTTTCGTTTGTGATTCGATTTTAGATTGATTTTTACTTTACGTGTCTTATTTTTACTTTTACTTAACTTTTGTCCTATACTTTTAAATCACTTGATGCAGTTGTCATTTCATTTAACGAATTATATTGATACTCGTATCTTTAATGGCACTTTGTCCAATTACTGTTCCATTTCTTGCTATTTATTCTTTTATTTTACTTTGACTTTTTAACTACTTAACATATTGCAATTTTCAAGGCTTTTAACTTTTAATACAAAGTGATACAGTTATTTTTCTTTTGATCATTTTACTTACTATAGAACTTTTACTTTCAAAATTTCACTACTTAGTTATATTCTCACTTTAATACAAAATTAATACTATTTTTCGAATTGTTCATTTTCAAAATAATAATTGGTATGCAAAATACCAATTAATTCTTATTCGTCTTTTTTCTTGTAAAAATTCATTTTAAGCCCTTATTCTTTACAAATGCTTATTTTAATCTTTATTTACCATTTTCATTTATAACTTTTACATTCAATTTACTTTTACAGTTCTGATTTATTCTTTTCAATGTGCCCCAAGTGTAATATGACATGACTCTCAAATAAGATATGCAGGATATGGACCCCGAAGAGTCCTAGACAGATCAGATTGATAAATGATCCCAAAAGATCAAGTTTCACATAGCAGATACAGATACACTTTCACTTTTACACTGAAGTTATGGAGATCAGAGATCTTATCCATAGCAAAATAAATCGCCATGACTTGTACTGTGGTATAGGGTGTCCCGATAGCTAGCCAATTATATTCTGTACAAGAATATTACTACCTGACTATTGATAAAGGCAAAAACAATCAATTATTTTCGGAATGACTTTCAAACTTTCAATAATTTTAATTTCTTTCCTTTTCCTTTTTCTTAAAATAATACATTTTTGTCACTCGCACTCTTTTTAGTGCTATTGAATATACAATAACTTTTTCTTTTCAAACACTTTGACTTTTCGATCACTTTTTGTGAATTATTTTACAATAATTCACTCTGAACATTTAATACTTTTCAGACTTATAACTTTTACAATTACTTTCTTTTTAGTCAATTATTATTTTCATACTTTTATACACTTGGTGAATTATATTGTTATAATTCACCATTTATTCTTTTTTTGAGCTCTTTATGAATTATTTCTTAATAATTCAATAATTAGTTTTTTAACAATCTTTCTTACTTTTTCAGTCCGAAATTTTAGTTGTTTGGATAAGCCAACTTTTATTCCGTTGGTGAATTATTTTATAATAATTCACTCATTTGATGCTTTTTATGGATTAATTTATTTTGATAAATTAGCCAATCATTTATTTTACAAATTTTGAACAATTATGAATTATATCAATATAATTCATTATTTTATTTTCCGAAACTACATTAATTGGCTTTTTTATTTTTTTTATATAGAAGTAATTTAGTTCACATAATTTACCATCTTGTACTTATTTATTGAATTATTTTTTAATAATTTAATATTTTTAATTAAACATATTCAATTTTTATCTCAAAAATATTCTAATAGTTCATATAATTTCTACAAAAATTCATATATACATTATTTTATAATTTCTATCATTTTCACTCATTTTATGAATTATTTTTAATAATTCATTTTTTTCATTAGTTTCATAATTCAATAATTATTCTAAATATTTTTGAAATACATATAAATTTCACAAAAATTCATATGTGCTTTATTTCACTATCATTATCATTTTTCACTTATTATATGAATTAATTCACATTAATTCATCATATACACTTTATACATACATCAATATTCAACTTAAAAATTCTCTAATAATTTTCATAAATTTTTTAAAAATTCATGGACATTTTATTTTATACTTATTATCATTTTATGACATAATTAACAAAAATTTACTATTTTCATCAATTACATCACTCAATAAATATTCTAAAAATGTTCAAATAATTCCTATAAATTTCATAACAATTTATGGATATATTATTTCATATTCTCTATCAAATTAAGGCTTAATTTCATTAAATTACATAACATATAATTCATTTCATTTAAATAAAATTTTCAGCCATCATAGGAAATTTCCTTACAAATTTTTTTAATTCAAATTAGACATTATACTAAGTTTAATTAAGGTCTAATTACACAATTATAAAATCAATTACAATTTCTCTCTATAATTCACTATTTTTTCCTTAATAAATTTAAAGAAAAATTCAACAAATTTAGAAAAAAAATTAAAGAATTTCATAATCACATACCTTAAGGTTTAAATTTACTTTAATTTGCTTGTTAAAATACTCGTCAGATCGGTCGCTGGAGCGTCACCAGAGCTCCGCCGGAGACGATCCGACATTGCCACCTCATAGATCGAGATCCCTTGACTTCATTTTCGGTGGTCATAAGCCAATCTGCTGGCTGATTTAGTCGAAAAATTCCCTTAAACTGTCGGTCCTCCCATCCTTTGATCTATTTGTCGCCGGCGGTTGAGGAGCAATGGAATATACCAGAAGACTTGCCTCACTGTTGGGAGTCGACTGGTGGTAATAGAGTCACCATTGTCGCCGTAGATCGCTGGAAAAAGGAGAAAAATCGGTTGGTAGAGGGAGATGGAAGAAATCAAGTGATCGACAGATGATCAGACGCGCCACGGTGGGATTGGATGCCGGCAAAAGAGAGATCACGGTGCGCACCACTTGTCGTTATTACGATGGTGGCCAGCATGAGGCATTGTCGCTGGTCATGCTTGGCGTCAGTCCATCCCCTGTTTGCATTCTCCTTTTCTTTTTTTTTCATCATCCGCTCATCTTTTTTTATTTTCTTTATTCCTTCTCTCCTTTTTACTTTACTTTACTTACTTTCTTTTTTTTTTGCCAACATCTGTTTATCTCGAAATTCTAGGGCCTTCTTTTCACCACACACACACACACAGATATATATATATATATATATATTCTATTAAATTATTCATAAGTTTTACCACTCTGTCCCCATAAATTTTTCTCACTTTCAAAGCTCTAATTCAATTAAAATTGATTCCATAATTCTTATCACATCAAAATAGGCGGGACACAAATTTTTGACTCAATAAAAATTCGTTATCGATTCGATTCAAACTTATCGGTCTGATTCGATAACTGTTGGTGTCACCGAAAAATTCAATTCTCATTACCAAAATATTCTATACGAAATTTAAAGTAGATATGAAAAATTTGACAATATTTAGAGTTCAATTGCTATTTTTAAAAATTTACGAAAAATCAAATCATATTCCTTATCAGGAAAATTGACTCGCTATCTTTTTCGTATTTGTGATTTTTTGAGACCCATTTGACATCAATTTCACTTCAAATTTTAACCCCGGACTCACCATAACCAATACTTTTCGATGATCTAATAAAATATTTTTAACTTTCGGATGTACTTTTCGGTTCAAAAAATACTATTCACTGTCGAAAAATACTGTTCACGACTAACCTAGTGTTGAAGACATTACAGAGATTGTATTTTAAAATTTGGTATACCATCGGTATACCAAGTATATCATGTATTTTACCACCGGTATACCTAAATCCAGAATTGAAGATATACCAGGTATACTGGTGGTATACCAAAATTCAAAATTGAAAATGATATTCTGGATTTTGGTATACCACCGGTATACCTAAATTCATAATTAAAGGTATACCATCGGTATACCGGGTATACCAGGTATACCACCGGTATACCTTAATCTAGGATTGAAGGTATACCACCGGTATATCGGGTATAGCATTTGATATACCAGGTATACCAGATGATATACCAGTTTAAAAAAATTAAAATTATGTTATACATTTGAAAATACTAAATTAAATATTAATAATAGATTTTCTTAACTATTAATTAAAAAAATTGAATTGAAAAAAAATTAAATATATTAGAAATTTAAAAATGATAGATAAATATAATTTAAATTTTGTTTAAATTTGATACATAAAAGATAACGGAAAAAATATTATTTATCGTGTAAAATTAATTTTTTATTAAAAAAAGTAATATCTAATTATCATTAAAAGTAGGAGTGATTGTTAGTATATTGTTTGGTGAGGACATGATTAGACCCAATAATTGGCTTTAGTCTTTTACTAGGTGCAATAAAAAGCCACTCATATAAGAGTACAATCTCTGCTGCTCAACTTTATCTATTATCTCCAAGTATAAAAAAAACACGGCAAGGATTATTAGCGTGTTTAAATCATTAATGGCACGACAAGTGAGGCGACTTTTGCTTTTGCAAGTTAACATAGCCTTAGCTTCAATGATAGTGTCTGGCCATTTGATTCATCATGAAAAATAGACTATTGGAACTAAAGATAAGCTACTTGTCAATTTAATGAATAAGTGAAATTCAACCTGCATTGCTGGTGCATTCAAACAAGCATGCAGAAGAGATAGATAAAACAAAAGAAATCAATGCATTAACTATTTCTTCTTTCTTGCTTTTCCTTCCTTTAGTCTTATAACTTCATTGGCATACCTCACACATTTACCCTTGTATGGTTCAGGGGGCCTATATTTCCTAATAGAAGCAGCAAATTGACTCAATTTTCCATTTGGTGTCATCTATTTTTGACCATCAATAACTATCAATTACTATGAAACTAATTAAGAGAGAGAAAGAGAGAGAGAGAGATAATATTCCTATCATTGTTTGATTTGAGCTTGTGAAGCATCACATAAACAAAAATAAAAATATGGGCACATCAAGGAAAAGCCTTTTTGCGATGGGTCATTGGTAGGAAGCAATTTTCAAATCAGATCCCTTTCAAAAAGGCTCAGACCATTGCAAACCCGTATGGTTTTAGGGGCTACCCTTCTTCGAGCCAGCATTAACAGATCATCACTAGACTCCGAATCACTCAAATCCCACTTAACCATCTTCTTCTCCTTCTTTGACTCGACAAACTTACGTGAGCCAGAAGAACCCACTCCTCCAACACCATCATTACCCACTTTTCTAACAACTAAACAACCTAAAAAGCTTCTATTCTTCACCAAATCTTTCCATCTCTTCCATAAACACAGCAACAAATGCAAACCCCTACAGCTGCAAAATTTCTTTCGAAATCATTCCAAATTGAGCAATATCTTCCAAAGAAAAACCAATTTAAAATCCTAAATCTCTCTTGAATCAAACTACCAAGGCAAAAAGAACCAGATCTGATCCCCCCGACACATAAATCAAAACTTGAATGAATGAAAAATCAAATGGAAACAAATACCTTGTCCAGCTTCCGTTATCGAGAATAGAAGGGGTGCATAGCCAATTGATGATGCAACTTTTCGATGAAAAAAGCAAGAGAGGTAGAGAGAAGAGAGAGATAGAGGAAACTGTATTGTATTGTGTTTATATTGGTAAGAAGAAGAAGAAGGTGGAGGAGAAGGAGCAGGAGGCGTGAAAAGTAGGGGTAAGCATGGTTAACTGAAAAATCGATTCGAAATCAAACCGATTTTTAGGTTAACCGAATAGAAATTTGAGGTTTATAATTTTTACTTTTAAAATCGATGGTTAACCGATCCGAAACCGAAATTGAATTCATAATATATATATATATTTAATTTTACACTTATATTTTTTAATTTTTGTGTAATTTATAAATATTATAATATATAATTTTATAAAATATATATTTTTAGTAAATAAACATTAAAATTATGTGCATAACTAGCATTTTGTTGTTAGTTTTATATTGAATATTTTTAATTTTTATAATTAATTATGAAAATTTTATTTTTATTTTGATTATTTTAATGGATATTGTATTTAATTAGTATTTTTTTCATTTTTAAAGCATTTTTAACTATTAAAAATAATATTATAAATTGTATAATTTATTAAATTTATATATTAAAAATTTTTAATGGTTAACCGATAAATCGATCCAAAAAATCGAGTTAAAAATCGAAATTGATATAGCAATTAACCAATAGTAATGAACTGGTTTAAAAAAAATTATTAATGGACCGATTAATCGGTCCATGCCCATCCCTAATAAAAAGAGGAAAAATTTAAGTAAAATTAAAAAAGTGATGTTTTTAAAAATAAAAATTTTAAAAAAGGTATTTTTATAAGAGAAAGAAAAAAAGAGAGTATATTTAAGTTTAATATTTTTTTGGTAGTTTTGTAAAACTCCCAAAAAAAACTTCCACGTTTACAATTTTAATTAGATCTGGCAAAATTAATTCAAACCCATGGGTCAACCCAAATTCATAAAAAAAATTGATCCAAACCCAACCTAATCCACATAACTATTCATTGGGTCAACTCAAAATTAATCAATTTTATTTTTCAACCCAACCCAATCCAATCCAACACAACCCAACCCAATACCCAATGGGTCAACCCATAATTAATTCATCTCACTTTCTATCCCATTGGGTATTAACTCAATGGGTGTTTTCAAGATTCAAAGATTTTGATCCATTGGATATTAACCCAGCTTTTATCATCGATGGGTCGAGGTAGGCTTTGGCGAAGGATTGTGTGCATAATTGCGAAGCTGATGATGCCATACTCAATCATTGAAAGCTTAGTTACGGTAACCGATTGGTCTTTTTCTTGGCTTGTAACTTATACTTACAATTTTATGATGGAATGGAACTCTACAGGTATCTCTTTAATTTCAATTTTTCTTTGGTTAATATAAATTAAAATATTAAAAAGGGTTTAATTATGTTTTTAAGAAATAAATATCAAGTAATTAATAGAATTAAGTGATGATTATGGTGCGCAGGAACATTCTTCATATTTGGAGGTATGTGTGGTTTAACTATTTTATTAGTTTGGAAGATGGTGCTGGAGACTAAGGGTCGAACATTGGAAGAAGTTCAACTTCGACTTCATTATTTTAATTGTCATTAAATTTTCCATTTTAATAGTTTTAGCAACTAATAAATAAATCAATAATTTCTGTTATGTTTGTCCAATATTAGACCTACATATATTTATGTATTCTTAAATTTTCCAACAATATATAATTGGTTTCAATTTTGACAAAATCCATCTTCATGGTTTTGACCCACATATTCGTTAGTAGTTAATTACGTTTGTTCAATCAAATGTTACCGGTTGGTCTACACCAAACCAAAAATGATGAATTGAACTTTCGTTGCATTAATTATTCTCTAAATTTCAACTTATGCTATCTCTAAATATTCATTTCCCCAGAACAGCAAGGTATTGAAAGAAACGAAAAATATTTTAAAATTCTACACTTGATTTTCTTGATCTAAAAACACCTCATTGTGTTTTGTTGGAGAGATTAAACAAAAAAGGAAGTGATAATAAAAATGTCCTATATTAGTGGAGTCGCAAGAAGATAGGATAGTGAGTGGACGTAGCAGGAGAGAAACAAAAAGAAATAAAATAAATATAATATTATCCGACTGGGAGGTTTGCACATCCATGGATCGATTCAAATCAATTAAACCCATTAATGATTTAACCCATTAATTATTCATATTTTTTGATCCATTAATAACCCAATTCATTAATGATCTATCCATTAATGATCTAACTCAAATCCGTCCAACCTGTTCATTTGACACCTCTAATTTTAGTAAACAGGCTCAACAATCTTACGGGCCTATAGTGTCTTGTTCGTGCTTTGGTGGTTAAAATTACATAACTCGTCAGTAACTCTTGGCCCAGGCCAAAAGAAGCGTGACACATGTCAATTCTTTACCCTCAAATCTCAATTATGCAATGTCCATTTTCTATTATTGGTCCAAATTTAATAGTGTAATAATACATATTTTTTGCGTATAAGGGATATTGCACAGACATGTGTCAATAAGTTAGAGTTTATTGGTTAATGATAACGATAATAATAGCGAGGACTAGAATTTTATACTTGCATATTATATCACTATAGAAAACAATTCTTAATTTTACCCTTGTAGATAATTTTTTTAATGTAAAATAATAAACTTATAATTAATAAAAAAATATGATTGATAAGTGATAACAACCGAACTAACAGACCGGTTCAATGGTCCGACATGAATCGAGCACCTTGACCAAAGAGAGCCCGGTGAACCGACCTAAAGCCAAACTCCTTAGGAGCATATAGCCGAGCTATAGACCGGCAATAGGCTAGTCCCAAAAATAACTCCACCACGTTGGACAGACAACCGCCACTAACCCACGTTCCCCCAAGATTCGTCGATAATGGGTTAGTGGCCGGTAAAAACGGAAAACTCCTCCCATTAGCTCTTGGAAATACGTTAAGTCTACCTATAAAAGGAGCAAAGACAGGTATGAACAGGTTACTTAATTTTTTGCCTAAAAATCTCTTACTCTTTCACTCATAATCTCTAACTTGATCGTCGGAGGCTCTCTTGTCGAAAATCCGCCAATCTATTGCTTGTTGTTGCAGGTGTTTGCAATCGTCAGGAACTCACAGTGCATTTCACCTATCATTATTTGGTGCGGTGAGCGTGGAACATAGACCTTTTCCAGAACTCAACCTAAATGCTTCTGAACAAGAAAACCACACATCCAACCCAACCCCGTCAGGAACACTACAATTCCTTCCTCAACACAACGACACTGTCTCCGCTTCCCCTGCTATGCCCATTCCAACTGTTACTCCAAGCATTACCCCGCAAACTGCCAAATCCCTCATTATCGCACTATCCGCCATTTTAGCTCAGGCTCAGCCCCAGCCCGTACCCCCGCAAAACACCAACCTACCACAACCCCCATCTCAGCCTCCTGCTCGAGAATCCTATTCCCCTACAGTAACTCAAAACCCAAACTCCACTGTCACCCTCACTACCGAACAATTCAATCGCCTCTTGGATGACAGAACCAAAGGCAGCAAAACCGAGCTACACTTCAATACCAAGGTAGTTTTCGATCATCCCTCTCTCGCGCAATACTAGCCACTCCATTTCCCATCATTCGCCTTCCCCACCTCAAAATCTATAGCGAAAACACCGACCCCCAAGCTCACATTGACCAATTCCAACACACTATGCTAGTGCTCACAGCAGATGACTCCACCTTGTGCAAGATTTTTCCCCAAAATTTAGCAGATTCCGCCCAGATCTGGTTTCAAAATTTGCCATCACACTGCATTGAGAGCTTCGAACAGTTCAGTGACATGTTCGTAGCAAAGTTTGTTGCCGTTATTCGCCCTAACAAGATATCTGCCGACCTAAACCTGGTGCAACAAGAAAGGAGCAAAACGCTACGAGCGTACGTGGAGAAGTTCAATGATGTCGCCATGGACATACAAAATTTAAACTTGGAGGTAGCCATTAATGCCCTAATTCGAAACACAAGGTGTCAGGATTTCAGTGATTTTTTAAGTAAGAAACCGCCGAACGACTTCACCGAGCTTATGTCACGAGCGCACAAGTACATCCGGATGGATGAGGCTCAGCATCTTTGCCACGCCTCCAATAAAGTGTGGAACTCAGAGAAGGAAGGAGGGGAAAGCGCTAGAATAGCTCGGGAAGGAGGACACTCCGGCAAATCGAACCCAAAGAAATACTGAGGAGGTAGCTGAAATAACAGGTCATATGCAATCACCACTCCCAGCCCCGACAATCGAAGAAACGACAGGTTCACGCCCCTAACTACCTCCCGAGCGTAGATTCTGGATTGGCTAAAACAGAACGGCCAAGTCAATTGGCCGAGACCTATGAGGAAAGATCCGAACAGGGATCAGGGCCTCTATTGTGCTTTTCATAGAGATAAGGGTCACAAGATCGAGGAGTGTAGGCAACTCAAGCGGGAAATTGAGCACCTGGTTCGGAAAGGAACATTAGCTCGGTTCACTAAACGGGATGATAGAGGGAAAAGACAAAGGTCGCCCTCCCCTCAACCGAGTAACAACAGACCTAATGAGGGAAGACGGGCACTCGCTGGGGTCATACATGTAATTACCGGGGGAGAGCAAATGGATCATTCACGTAAGAGGAAAGCTAAAGAGGTCATATCAGTCTGGCGGGGGGTAAGCTCAGTCTCCAAGTCGATTCAGTTTACACCTTTCGATGGGTCACATGTTCGGCACCCACACACAGATGCTCTAGTAGTCAAAGCAATCATTCAAGACTTCTTGGTCCAATGGATACTAGTCGACACAGGAAGTGCGGTCAATCTCATAACAACACAGGCATATAGAGCATTGGGAATGGCAGGACACAAGCTCGAATAAGTCAGCGTCCCTCTTATTGATTTGTCTGGAAAGCCCGTACGAGTAGAAGGTCTGGCAAATCTATCTATTCAGCTCGGTGACGACTCGGTAATTTGTGCTTGCAGAGCAGACTTTATGGTAGTTGATATCCCGCTCTCTTACAACGTGATATTTGGCCGACCCCTCTTATCCGAGGTGGATGCTTGCGTCTCCATGAAAAACCTTGTGCTGAAAATCCCTATGGAAGACGGAGTGGCCGTTCTGAGAGGGAATCAAAAAATTGCTCGGGAAACGTACTTAACAATGCTCAGAGGGGCCAATCAAGGCCTACCCTTAGACACAATGGATGTACCTAATAAGGAAGAGCGAAGAGCGGAGCCAGCAAAAGTGTTGCAGGTGGTCGAACTTGAGCCAGGCACGAAGGTTCAGATTTCAGTCGGAAAGACGGGGGCGGAGAAAGAGGCTCTATTCTCGACACTTTGGGAATTCGTCGATGTCTTCACTTGGCAGACCTCAGACATCCAGGGGGTTAGGAAAGACCTAATAGTTCACTCACTGAATGTTCGACCGGAGTGCAAACCAGTAAAATAAAAGAAGATAAATCATGCCTCCGAGAGACAACTGGCCATCGAGCAAGAGACCGCAGTTTTGCTTGAAAGCGGTTTCATTAGGGAAATATTATATCCGGACTGGTTGGCTAACGTGGTGCTCGTCCGAAAGAGCAGCGGTAGATGGAGAATGTATGTCGACTTCACCGATCTAAACAAAGCATGCCCAAAAGACTGTTATCCGCTGTCGAACATTGACACGCTGGTGGACTCAACGGCAGGATTTGAAGAGTATGCTTTTCTGGATGCATCGGCGGACTACCATCAGGTTTCGATGGCCCCTTCGAATGAGGAGAAAATAACGTTCATCACTCACAGAAAAACGTACTGTTATCGGATTATGCCTTTTAGAAAATTAAAATAAAATGAAAGAAATTGCTAATTTAGTCCCTTGAAGTTGAAATACTGTTAGGACGGTTAATTTTGTTTGTACAGAAGAGTTGTAAGTTGTTTTTGCACTTATTTTTAACGAAGGATCGATAAAATTAAGTAATTAAATTCGACCAAAAAAAACTTTAAATTTGCAGGTAACGATATCACACGCCTGCCCGGGCTGCCCAATCTGCCCGCCTCTGTTCTACCAAGTAACCCCGAGCACAACTTTCCTTTTGGCCGTCCCTTTTATCTTCGATTTCTCTCTCTCTCTCTCTCTCTCTAAGATTCCCGAGCTTTTATCTCTCTTAGATCGAAATCTCTTCAATTTGGCGGACTGCAGCGGAGGTTGAATCGATTAATCGGAAAATCGAAGGCGTCGGGATTGGAATTCGATCGGGGCAAACTAAAAACTAGGGTTTTGATTTGTTTTGCGAATGGCTGAACTTTCTGCTTTGAGGTGGATCTAGGGTTGGTTTTGGAATTGGTGAAAATTTATGTAAGGAAGACGAGCGGGGTACGGTTTCTGAATTGAGGAGAGGGGATTGATGGTACTTGAAGGGGAAAATGCAAGGCTATGCATGGGCGGGCAGGTGAGGAAAGTAAAAGGGGCCGGCACATGTGGACAGGACCCAGCTGTATCACTTCGGTTGTAGCTGGTGATGTTTCGTCTTCTTCTTCGTTGCTGTCTCCAGCAAATTCGTTTTGCAAGGTGCGGTCTTTTTTTTCTTTTCTTTTGTTATTTTTTTCTCTGAGAAATGAAGTGTCCTTTTTGTCCTTGGTTTCCATTTTTCTTTCTGTCAATGGACGGGTATCGGAGTGTGGCTTTTAGGATATGCGAGGAAGTAAATGTATATAAGTTGGGTTTTATTGGATTTAAGCGATCGAGGTGACGATGGTCTGGTTCTTCCGCGGTTATTTTGAAGATGGACCGATTTTTTGTTGTAAAGCATCGTCTTTTGTTTGGCTTGCATCAATTGATAACTGGTGGATTGAAGAGCCTCAATTTATATTTGCGAGCGAATCTGATGAAAAAGATGCGTGTAGTGAATAGCGTTGCGTAGGATTTAAAGGCATTTGGTGGTTTCCAAATTTTGATTGGTGTTGGCGTTCTCATTCCCTTGGGTATATTGGGATTCAGAATTCTTTTGTGTCTAATTGAGAGACCTCAAATAGGAGAAGTTTCATATGGAGACCTCAAATAAGAGAAGTCTAATGTCTTGATAGTGAAAAATAGATAGAACATTGTGTTTTTGGCAGTTGATTCTCAATTAGAATTGCACCGCTTATAAAAGTAGCAAAGGGTCAGTAAATTGATGTTTTTAGAACACTTGAAGATTCCTGCTATTCATTTTAATGTTTGTAGTGAGCTTATTAATTAGTAAAGCTGATCATTACTGCCTATTGTATTGTTTCTGTTACCATTTCACTATAACGTCACATACTATGCTTTCTTTACGTGGCAGGCAGATTATTATGTTTTTAATAATTGTTGGAGGTTCAGTTGTTTTTTTTTTTTTGACCTTTTTCCAGATAATTCCTGTAGTAGTGCGCTGACGTTCCTTGCTTGTTTCTCTCAAATAGGACGGACGCAAGATCAGCGTTGGAGATTGTGCTCTTTTCAAACCACCTCAGGATTCCCCGCCTTTCATTGGAATAATTCGTTGGCTGGCTACTGGTAAAGAGAACGAGTTAAGGTTATGTGTAAATTGGCTCTACCGACCTTCTGAAGTAAAGCTTGGCAAAGGCATCCTATTGGAAGCTGCGCCAAACGAAGTATTCTATTCCTTTCATAAGGATGAGATTCCTGCTGCATCATTACTCCATCCGTGTAAAGTTGCATTCCTTGGTAAAGGTGTTGAACTTCCATCAGGGATTTGCTCTTTTGTTTGCCGGCGAGTTTTCGACATTACAAACAAGTGTTTATGGTGGCTAACTGATAAAGATTATATTAATGTATGTTTTGCGAGCTCCTTTGGCATTTTTTCCTGTGATTATTACCTCTTGTATGGCCAACTGATAAAGATTATATTAATGTGTGTATGTATATATATATATATATATATTTTTTTTTTCTGGCAGGAACATCAAGAAGAAGTAGATCAACTATTGTACAAGACACGTGTGGAAATGCATGCAACAGTGCAGCCAGGTGGGCGTTCTCCGAAGCCAATGAATGGTCCAACATCAACGTCACAGTTAAAACCTGGTTCAGATGGTATACATAACAATAGTAATTCATTTCCTTCTCAAGTTAAGGGGAAAAAAAGGGAGCGAGTAGATCAGGGCTCTGAACCTGGTAAACGAGAACGTTTGTCAAAAATGGATGAAGGTGAGTCTGGTCACTCAAGACCAGAAAGCATTTGGAGATTTGAGATTGCAAAATTTACAGAAAAGGGGGGGCTCGTGGACTCCGAAGGGGTTGAGAAATTGGTGCAACTCATGCTGCAGGAGAGAAGTGATAAAAAGGTGGACTTGGTAGGCCGGTCAATACTGGCTGGCGTTATAGCAGCCACAGATAAGTTTGACTGCCTTAATCGATTTGTACAGCTTAGGGGCTTGCCTGTTTTTGATGAATGGCTGCAGGAGGTGCATAAAGGGAAGATAGGTGATGGCAGTGGTACAAAGGATGGTGATAAATCTATAGAGGAATTTCTCCTAGTTTTACTTCGTGCACTAGATAAACTCCCTGTAAATCTTCATGCTTTACAAATGTGTAACATAGGTAAGTCAGTGAATCATCTGCGTACACATAAAAACTTGGAAATCCAGAAGAAAGCAAGGAGTCTGGTTGATACGTGGAAGAAACGTGTTGAGGCTGAAATGGATTTAAAATCTGGTTCCAACCAGGCAGTCTCTTGGGCTGCGAGACAACGCCTTCCAGAAGTTTCACATGGTGGGAGCCGACATTCAGGTACATCCTCTGAGGTTGCAATGAAGAGTTCAGCTGCCCAGCTTTCTGGGTCAAAAAATGCTCCAGCAAAGCCTGTCCAGGGGGAGCCAACAGCTAAGTCTGCATCTGCCTTTCCTGGTTCCATGAAACCAGCACCATCTTCACCATCAGTTGGTAATAATTTAAAAGGACAGGTCCGAAATACAGATGTTGCTGGTGGATCTGATCCTCCTCTAACAACAGCAGGAGATGAGAAAAGCAGCAGTTCCAGTCAGTCTCATAACAATAGTCAATCTTGTTCCAGTGACCATGCCAAGACTGGGGGGTACTCTGGGAAGGAGGATGCAAGAAGCTCTACTGCTGTTTCCATGATCACGAATAAGATCGTCGGTGGTTCTTCTCGGCATCGTAAATCTGTGAATGGGTTTCCAGGGCCAAATTCACCTGGATTCCAAAAGGAAACTGGTTCAAATAGGAATTCTTCAGTGCACAGAAATCCAGGTTCAGAAAAATTACCTCAGTCCAGTTTGACATGTGAGAAGGGGGTTGATGTTCCTGTGGCAGAGGGGAATAGTCAAAAATTGATTGTTAAACTTTCCAATAGAGGTCGCAGTCCTGTAAGGAGTGCTAGTGGAGGATCATTTGATGGCCCTTCGATAATGAAAAGCAGAGTTTCTTCTCCTGTGCTTGCGGAGAAGCATGAACTGATTGATCGTAATTTGAAGGAAAAGAATGACACATATCGAGCTAATTTGACATCTGATGTCAATGCTGAGTCATGGCAAAGCAATGATTTCAAAGAAGTGCTGACTGGTTCAGATGAAGGAGATGAGTCTCCTGCTACTGGTCCTGATGAAGATAACTCTAGGACTGGTGACAATACTGGAAAATTACCAGAAGTGTCCAAAGGTGCTTCCTCATCATCTGGAAAAGAACGAAAATCTGTGAAATTGCATGAGGCTTCTTCCAGTTCCATCAATGCATTGATTGAAAGTTGTGTGAATTACTCTGAAGCAAATGTTTCAATAACTGGTGCAGATGATGTTGGAATGAACTTACTTGCCAGTGTGGCAGCAGGTGAGATGTCATCTCTGTCACCACAAAGAAATGGCACTATTGGTGAGCACTCTTCCTCAAGCACCGATTCTAAAATAAAATCAGCCCCAGGTGGTAATGTTGCTTCGGACCGAAGTCAGCATGCTGATGATGAGCATGAGAAACAGAGTGCTGTTTTGAGTAATGTACTGGTGAAGAACATAGAAGATAAATCAATTTTGTTATCACAAGAAAAGACATTGGGAGACTGTGGTGGGCATTTGAATTCTTCGAGCATGGATGTGCAGCAAGGTGTAGAACCCTGCTTAGAAAGCACAGTGAAATTAGAAGAGAAAGCAAAATGCACGTCATTGGTTGTGCACTCTGCAGGCATGGTAGAGAAGTCACCAAATGGTAAAGGGATGGAAACATGGGAGGAAAATTCAAGTGGCAAATTGAATGAAGGTGGTCTACCTGACGCTAAAGAAGGCTTATGCAACTCTTTTGAACATGGTGATAAAGCTGATGTTCTAGGAGGGGTTGGGAATGATGCTGGTGTAGGGTCATTTGCTTGCCTGTCTGTTGAGATTGAAGGTCAGAACAGGAAAAGTACAAATATTGAGTTGAAGCCTCATGTTCAGGCACTGCAGAAAGCACCGACTGCAGTGCCTTCTGACTGCACAAAAGGAAATGGTGAAATGTTGCATTGTTCTGATTCTGGCAAGGATGTAGTTTCTGAAAATGTCGATAAGGTTAAGGCTGAAAAGGCTGATGGAACAGACTGCTGGAGTCAGCTGCCGGGGAGACAAAATAGTGAAGAGGAAAGTAATATTGGTTCAGCTGTCTCTGAACACAAGAGTGATTGTGTGGATAATCTAGAAGATAATAGGTGCATTGAACAATCTACTGGTGGGCCAACCTCTCACAAGTCACATGCCGTTATCCAAGAATCTGAGCAACAAGCCAGGTCAAGAGGATCAAGGTTGACTGGCACTGAAGCTGATGAAGCTGACGAATGTACATCTGCAGCTGTTGATACAGCTCCTTCATCTACAGCAGGGGAGTCTAATACAGAAGCTAAAATGGAGTTTGATCTCAATGAAGGCTTTAATGGTGATGATGGGAGATTTGGGGAACCAAATAACTTGAGTGCACCTGAATGTTCTGCTGGTATTCAATTAATTAGCTCATTTCATTTGCCTGTTTCTTCTAGCACCAGTGGTCTTCCATCTTCAATTACAGTGGCTTCTGCTGCAAAAAGGCCTTTTGTTCCTCCAGAGGATCTATTGAAGAATAGGGGAGAACTTGGCTGGAAGGGATCAGCTGCTACAAGTGCATTTAGGCCAGCTGAACCTAGAAAATCACTGGAGATGCCATTGAGTACGTGTAGCACCTCTCTTCCTGAT
Source organism: Excoecaria agallocha (assembly GCA_037975025.1). NCBI lineage: Eukaryota > Viridiplantae > Streptophyta > Magnoliopsida > Malpighiales > Euphorbiaceae > Excoecaria > Excoecaria agallocha. The sequence continues at coordinate 41,355,457 of CM075809.1, forward strand.
GTGCCTGCTGCCAAAGCCACCCGTCTTCCATTGGATATCGACTTAAATGTTCCTGATGAAAGAATTCTTGAGGACATGGCTTCTCGAAGTACTTTTCATGGTACAGGTTCTGCATGTGAACTTGCAAATAATCGCAATCTGTCACGTGATGAGTCAATGGGTTCTGCGCCTTTTCGTACCTCCTGGGGACTTGATCTAGATCTGAATAGAGTGGATGAGCCCCCTGATATGGGTGGTCACTTAACAAGCAATGGTCGCAGGCTGGATGTGCCGCTTCCTCGAGGCAAATCACCGTCAGGTGGTATTCCTGATGGAGAGGTGAGTGTTCGCAGGGACTTTGATTTGAATGATGGGCCTCTTGTTGATGATGTGAATGTTGAACCATCATCCTTGGGTCATAACAACAGGAACAGCGCACCAGGCCATTCCCAACCATCTGTTTCTACCATTCGGATAAACAATGCAGAAATTGGGAATTTTTCTTCATGGTTTGGTCAGGGGAGTCCTTATTCAGCAGTCACAATCCAATCTATTCTGCCGGATAGAGGAGAGCAGCCTTTTCCAGTTGTCACACCTGGCGGGCCACAACGGATGTTAGCACCCCCTACTGTCAGTGCTCCTTTTGCTCCTGATGTTTATAGGGGACAAGTATTGTCATCATCTCCAGCTGTACCTTTTCCTTCTGCAACATTTCAGTATCCTGTATTTTCATTTGGACCCAGCTTTCCTCTGCACTCTGCAACATTTTCAGGTGCCTCAACAACTTACGTGGATTCACCATCTGGTGGAAGGTTATGTTTTCCTCCTATACATTCTCAAGTATTAGGACCTGCCGGTGCAGTTCCATCCCATTATACAAGGCCTTTTGTTGTTGGACTTGCTGATAATAACAGTAATGCTAGTGCTGAGAGCAGCAGGAAATGGGGTCGTCAGGGGCTAGACCTTAATGCAGGGCCTCTGGGTCCAGAAGTAGAAGGTAGAGATGAGACATCTTCACTTGTGTCGAGGCAATTGTCTGTTGCCAATTCCCAAGGTATTGGCGAGGAACAATCAAGGATGTATCAAATTGCAGGAGGGGGTGTATTAAAGAGGAAGGAACCAGATGGGGGGTGGGAAGGTTATAAGCAATCATCCTGGCAATAGAGATACTTGGTGGCACAGTTTACTGATCTGGGAAGCCTGTAAGTCTTTGGTATGTAGAGGACTTCATGTGTTTTTCTCATTATTCTTTATTTGCGATTCAATGTGAGACCTCTAATTTAAATTGGATTTTATTTTATTATTCATTAAATGGATTAGATTCTCTTGAGCTTGAGATATGCATAGATGTTACCTACCACTTAATTGTTTGTTTTTTTTGTTTATTTTTTTCTATTTCAGTTTATTTAGGCGTTGGCAATTCCCAGGGGCTGTCATGAAATTTATGCTCTGAAGGATGGGTGGTAAGTGAGTTATTTGATATTACTCAGTCTCCCACCCCCAACCTTTTTGCTGTGCCACAACTATCTTAAAGGGATCTTCCCAGGTCTTGAAGCCAGTATTCCATTGGATTTGCACTGGGCAGCTGCGGTTCACTTTTCCCGCTGTAGATATTTTAACTGTTGGAAAGCTTGCAATCTGTGTAGCCCAGACATTGAATCGGTGCCCACACCGTTGCTCAGTGCATCTGCAATATAAACTGTTGGAACCCAAACCATCTCATTTTCCAACCATTCCGACAATGGAGGTTGGGTTACTGAACTGCTTTAAACAGAAGCCCTTTTGTATGTGCTTTGTTGTTAATTTATCTTTCATTTCTTCTCTTTATTTCAATCACATATATAAGCAGGGTGGTCAGCGAATTTTGGTAATTGAGCTTTTCTTGTTCTGGCATATGCTTTAGTTGCTTTGTTTGCTGCTGTATCCTAATTTTAATTTATTTTATTGATTAACTGTGTAGTTTATTTCTGAACAGTGAATTCTAGCCTAGCATGCTATGAAATATTCAAACAAAAAGGCATCCCAACCAACATAAATTTGTATTATGAAATTCTCTTTCTTGGCGTTCTATGTTTTGACCGATTGTATAACGTGGATGGCCAAGTTTTTGAAATTAGTGTTCACCTTGCATGATTTTGTCAAGTGGCAAGTGGCCTGGCTCAATTAGAAGTTCTAGTAATCCTGGTTGTCAGGCGTTTTGGTTTGATGCAATTATTGATTGATGTCTGTGTTGTAGTCCATCAGATCAAATTTAGACCATATAAAGTGTTTCATCATTTTGTACTTGGACTTGTTCTATTACAGACATTGTCTCTTCTGTAATTTACAAGTATGTGATTACATTGTGTTAACTTGCACAAATGTTGAAATCATATGCTTGTATTCCGGGCATTTTGAATGTTAGTATTTGTTGTTCTGATCTTTGAGTGTCGACATGATACTCAAGATCCGCTCATATTCTTTGGAGTTGCTCCGTTATTACTGTGAACTATATATTATGGATTTCGTTATGGGTATGGTTGCAGTCTGCACCTGTGGAAACTTTCCAATTTCAACCCCGAGGCATTCTTTTATTTGAATGTTTTTTTTTTGTTGTTGAATATGTTTACGAGTTTAAGGAGTCTTTTAAACTACACCTGCTTTTCTTTTGTTTTCCTCGCTTAATGTGATGGCCTCTATAGGTAAGATTTGCTAGAAGACCTTTTGCTCAAGGAGAAGGGAAAATTGGGATATTGGACTATGGAATTGTGTGCATGACCTGATTTGAGCTGCACAAAGTATCAGGAAAATGCACATCTACGTGAAGGCGCCCTTTCGTGCTCTTCGAGTTTGAGATAATAGATTTAATTGGGTTTTAGAAACGTATTGATTGTCGGCTTTATAACTTTTTGAACGAAACAGAGGTCGTGTTCTGTTCTGCCTGATATACTATTCTTTCAAATTATACACTTCTCATACTTGTTTATTTAGTTTTCAAGGGATGCAATTATTGTTGGGTCCTGATGTTTTTCATCCTTTGCCCAAAGTCAAACTTGGATTTCTAAATTTGTCACGTTCTAAATTTTTGATTTATTATTTATTTGGGGCGGCTGGAAACCTTTTAGTCCAGTGTTAATGAGATTTACTGTATACGCATTGTAATGCAGGGGCAGGGACATCAACAAAAACTTTCTTTTTCCTTTTCAGTTCATTAGGGAAATTGGGAAACAGGGTATTGTTTATTGAACACAAAACAAAAGGTACGGAAATTCAACAAAAAAAATAATAATAATAATCCTCCGATGTTAAGAATGTTAGACTTCAATCGAAATTGATTTCAGAAAACAGAAAAAAAATGTATTGACGCCTGTTCTAAACAAATATCACCAACAGTAAGTAGACGATTGCACTTCCACCAAACGGAACTTTCAAAGATTCAACCTGCGAACGGATTCCAGACTCTATTGAACAAGGCAAAACGTATTACAGGTTGAGCATACAAACGGGTGAACGAACTTGTGATGAACTTTAAAAATCAATACATGCATGTAGACTAGTGTACGAGGAGATTAGACATAAGAGGATACTTTCTCCGCTGCTGGTAAAACACAAAGATGACAAATGTCAACCGCCATTAAATTAACATTCAGAGGAAGCTGTACTGCATCGAATAACAATCCTTGCAAAATCATATCGACAGGAATCAATCTGACAGCTCGATCCTTCAGCAATCTATCAGCAGAGTCAAACATGGAAACGATCATTGGCTGTGGAGCGAGTCAGCTTTATCTGAGACACACAAGCCTCCTTCCGCAGAACACATTTCTGCAATAACAAACCAGGAGGATAACAGATTACAAGATGCATATGCCATTTTAGCGATCAAGTTATGGTAGTTTAACTGGCACAGTTTCATTATTCGCCGATTTGTAACTCAATGTATAAATAATCAGCAGAATTAAGCATACACGTGTTGAGTTAGTGCCATAACCAGAAGTGAGTTGTATATATGTCACGTCCACACATGTGCTTCCTAGAATTATCGTATAACCTCGTTTCAAATCTTATCCTCTAAAACTTGGCTTACATTATCTTGGAAATACTCTTCCATCTACCTATATCCTTTCACTTGCAGTCACATCAGTTTAGATGATTACTTGCAGCTGAAGATCCCAGTGCTATACTTTAAGAATTCAATACAGTATATCTACAGTTCACCTGAATCTGTAAATCGCATGCAAACTAAAGTTGTATATTATCCATTAATTTGGTTGCTTCTAGAATCACAAGGATCATAAAAGGGATGGAGCAAAACAAAAGAAAGTGCACATTTTACCATGCAAGATGATAAACTGACGAAGAAATCTCTTGTACTAGGCACTCAAAATACAACAAACAACTCATAAGAGTGTGAAGAAAACCGTTACTGACAATAGGCAGCCTTGACTTGGCCTTTTCTTTTTCTCTTTTTGCTTCTGTGCTGGTTTGATAACTACCTTGATTGCAGCATCAAATACCATTTTCACATTCTACAAGATGAAAGCACAGCAAATCTATCACAACCGCATAAAGCTATCTCATAATGATTCTTTGAAAGGCAAGTACATAAAATAGATGGACAGACTAGATTACCACTTCAAAAATAGTGTGTCCATACTTTTACATACCTGTTGAGTTTTTGAGCTGCATTCGACATAATATGCCGCACCAATCTGTTTGCGGAGTTCCTCTCCCTGAAAATGAAAAGAATCACTGTTACTAGGTCTCCCAATTGCATGACTACCAAGATAAAAAAACCAACTAATCAAATCAACAGAAAGAGCACCTGTGCAGTGGTCACAGGTACCAATCCAGGGTGATCAGCCAAATAATGCTTATCCTCACGAAGATCTACATGTCCAGTTTAGAGCCATGAATTAGTTAGAAAAACCTGTAAACCATTCCATGGTTCACTAACAACTTTACGAAGCATTCAAAGTAGTTACGATATTGGTGAATACCAAGAGCAATCAGTAAACTAATGCAACGTTTTCGGTGAAGATCATTTGGATGACAATTTGTATTGCTAGCCTCTTGCAAACTAGATTAATCATAATCTATGAATCTCATCTTACATGCAAGAGGTAAATTATATGGGCAGTCAACCTGGACAAACTGCCGTCCAAAAATTATAATTATGCAAACAACCAGCAGAATAAAAGAGCGTAAACTTGAGGTAAGATTGTTGAATAGTAAGCTCGGAGTACTATTGTAGCCAGGTGATTAATCATAGTCGACTAAAAAACAATAAAAAGAGAAGGGGTATAGACATTGAGAAATTAAGATAGTGTAGAGCTATGTGTTGGTCTTGCTTGAAAAAATGGAATGATGATAAGGTACTTATGTCACTATAAAAAGAAGGAAACGATGAAGAAGATGCTAATCTCTCCATTCAAACTCTATAAACACAATTTTGAGTATACCAAATGCATACAGTGGAATCATTGGCTTCTGCGCGAGACAGAAACATAGAGAAATACACAACACTATATTCCTGAAGAAAATTTTAAGTTGGTAACTGTCCACTCATTTTTTAAGCACACTAACACTTTCTGGTGGCCTCCATTGATGACAATGGTAAACATTGACTGGTTAAAAACAAGAACAACTAAATCATTTTTTAGACCCCTGTCCAATCAGTGAATTGTTCAACTTCAACCACGATGCCCCCTTAAGGGACAGACCGACAAAGTGCTAATAAAAAAGCACACGACAAACTATCAGTCCATTTGCTTGTCCAAGCAAGTTGATAAAAGACAAGAAAATAGAAATGGGTAAATTCATGTCATAAATGTTTTGTCAGTTCCAGGCAAGATGACCTTTTAACTATTTTCTGAAACATCAATTATCATTAAAACAAGGTCTCAAAACTAACCCATCTCGACCAAGTATACAATTCTCCCAACTAGTGTAATAATAACCAACACAGGACCTTTTCCTTTTCAGCGAGTAGCCTGTGTAGTGGTGCCTTGGCCAACGCCGTTTGTGGTTTTCTGTTGTTAAACTGTATCTAAATTGTGATCTTTAAATATTCTGAACCCATCTTTTGATCATGAATAACTTCCAACTCAAAACTCTTTCTCTGACTTCAATAAAATATACTAATCACTACCCCACGAGTACACAACCTTGGGAGCAATTTTGTCTTGTTATATTCACTGCAACTTCATGGGAAACAAATGTCTCGTGCTAAAATAACTCAGAACTGCATAATAGAACTTTTTAAGAACTTTCAATTTTTCTTTTCTAATTCTGTCTCTTATTTGACTCAACTTTGACAACTTGAAACCTCTGAAATCGTACTCAGCCTTGCATTGGAGAGAACTTTTTTATTAAAAATCTGCCTAAATTTTGTAATGGAAAGTTGATCGGTTTGCTGATTCCTCATTATCATAGCACCTTCTATAGCATTCAATCCACCAAGATAAATATTTATGCTTTCATAGTAACTACCACATAAAAAAAAATCACATCTGTCATGTTGAGGAGTTTGCAAAGCATTACCATAGTTGCTGTCAATTTGCACATGTTAAATATGAAGACAAACTTATAGAAGAACATTTTTCTAGAGTGTAAATTAATTCCAAAAGAATATACATTTAGCACACATCTATGTCATATTCGGCATGTTTATTAAGAAACTGCTGTTCATGATAGAATCAGATGGATGTAAATATCACTCCTTTATTAGGCAATAAGTTCTTTATCAGGTATGCAAAAACTGAGATGCATATAACCTGGCTGCATATTTACCTGGATGTACATAACCTAGATGCCACCTACTTAACAAGATCACATTCAATAAGCGCAAATAATGAAGGAAAGATTTATAAATAGCACGGGGAATATCCATGACCAGAAAATATTAATGATAAGAGCTCATAGACTTACCCAATTTGGTGCCAACCAGTACAAATGGGATCCCTGGAGCAAAATGCTGAAGCTCTGGAAGCCACTGAACATATAATCATGTGTTAGAGGCTAAGACCAAACGAAAATATAAGAAGCTTAAAATTGGATGGACAGTACGCACCTTTTTAAGAACATTCTCATAGCTCGCCATACTAACTAAGGAGAAAGCTAACACAAAGACATCAGCCCCTCTGTAGCTCAAGGGCCTTAATCTATTATAATCTTCTTGTCCTGTAGAAGTAATTTCAAAGAGATGTGATTAAAATAGAAGTAATTGTTGCCTGATTCTAGCAAACTATTTTGGCAAAATAAAAATTAATTGAAATTCTAAGGCCCAGTATAGGAGAAGGAAGACTGGAAAATGGAAAGAAAAAATATACGAACTGATGAAACATATTGGACAAGAAGAAAGATGCTATGAGATAAATATACCGGCTGTATCCCATAGGCCTAAGTTGACAGTTGTTCCTTCAATTGCCACATTTGCACTGAAGTTATCAAACACAGTGGGTATATAATCCTGGTGAACAAGAAAGCTATCACATTTTTTTATTCTAGGAAAAAAATAAAATAAAATAAAATAAAACCCTTAACTTTATGCATATGTTCATGAAACAATACGGTATCAGCAACATTTAGATGGGGATAAAAGAATTAGGAAACCAAGTCCAGACTGAAAAACAAGCAAACCATGATCATGGATTCATTTTCTAAATATGGAAATTTGGAAAACCAGAAAGACTATATATAAGAAAGGTAACAGATTGGAAGGGGCTATAAAGACGATGAGCATGAAAAGCGGACAAAAGCTGCAAAACCCAGATGCAAGCAGACAATAAACTACAAAAAGACTATAAAACACAAGGGGAAAACTAATTTACAGCCAGAGCTCAGAACGACAGATGGGCTACTTGATGAAGCAAGAAAAACTCACAGTAGGGAACTTGTTACTAGTGTAGCAAATTAGCATACAGGTCTTTCCTACAGCACCATCTCCTACTGTCACACACTTGATAAACCTTGAAGCACTTGAAGCCATTGATGAACCACCAAAAAACAAAACCAAACCCAAAAGTACCTCTTTCAAAAGATTCTAAATAACTAAATATATTAGAAAGTAGAGGGTTGGTTTGTTGGTGGACAAATTTATGGCAATTTTGTTTCAGAGAGAGAAAGAGAGGTGGTGGTGGATCACATGATTCTCACTCATTCCCTTATCACTGTATAAATTTCCAATCTTTTTTCTTTTGGGTTTTGCTTCAAGCTTTGTGTTTTCTGATCTGGGGGTTTAATTTCTTTCCAATTTCAAGATTCAGTTTTTATTTTTTCTTTTTACCTTCCCTGAAAGGACACATCTTTCATGCCTTCATTGGTCAAAAAACACCCAACTAGATGGAGTTCTTTACTCAAGTTAAGACCGGCGCAGCGCAAGAGATTTGTTTTCCCACCGCATTCCCTCTGTGGCCCCAGGATCGGCGCGTGAAGCGCGTCTCCTTCATTCGGATATTAATGAAAGATAATTATCTATGGCCTTTTTGCTTAAAATGTTAATAAAACTTGATTACCCTCCCGTGTTCTTGATTAACATGCATCCTTATAAACATTTTTGTGTTTGTACCATATTAATTTTATTTAATTCTTGTTTTATTCATAGAATAACAGCTAAAAAATTAGTAGAAATTGTTATTATAGCTCAAAAAGTAATTATCAATTTCTTCTTCTTAAAAGGAATAAATAAATATGATCTAAACTTAGTATGAATTGATATATTTTATTTTTATGGCTTATTATGAAATTACCTACATAAACCGCTTGAGCTAATATGAATTCTTAAGGTAAATTTTTTATTGTCTTGCAAAAATTTACAGATAAATAATAAAAAATAGGTTTCTCTCTCTCTATTTATGTAAAGGCTTTCTATTTCCATTCTTAAGAATTAAGATATTAGCAGCTTTAAAGTATGTGAAATTGCAGCAATTATTGTATGATTGATTAGTAAACCACCCCATCTTTTTTAAAGGGTTGGTTGATATTATTTTTCATTTCATTTTATGGAAGTATCCTTGCAATTGAGCTATCAAATAACATTATTTTTCTCACATTACCTACCCTTTATATTAATTCTAAAGAACAATAGTCCAAAGAAACAAAAGAAAACACCACCACCATGGAAACAGTTGATATAACGGACAACTTGTGTGATCCTTGAATTTCTAGTCATCAAATGGGAATAAAGAATTAACAGAAAAATGATTTAGTGAGTGCTAATTAATAAAAGAAAATGGAGCAATAAACATATATTTGATTGGAGTTAAAATTATCTATTGATATCTTAGTATAGCAGGAGAATTTTTAAACACAACAACATCAAGTATTTTCTTTTTTGCTATTTTGAAACAACTACGAAAAAAAATAAACCTTTTTTTTTTGTTTTTTCCCAAGAGGAAAATAATGAACGATACCAAGATAAAATGCATAAGTAATTGTATAATTGCATCGTAAAAAAACCGTGCATATCCTCACGGAATCGCATCAATATCTTCGTACTATGCTGATTTAGATTTAAAAGAGAGGTTTTAGATTCAAGATTCACCATTACATCCTATAAAATAAAACATACATGTTAAATTATAATAATAAGGCTTAAAGTGAAATTCACCACTCAAGTTTGACAAAAAAAAAAATTTCTTAATATTTATTTTGATACAACTTTTCCTTAAAATTTACAAATTTTGATAATGTCACAAAAAAATTGATAGGTTCATTATTTTAACTATTTTTCGATAATTGACTGTTAATGTGATATAAGTGTGCCAAGGATTAAATTGCCTCAATTTGTAAATTTTAGAAGGTAAACTATCCTTTTTTGAAATATTTTAGGATTTTTTTTGCATATTCAGCCTTATCATGTGGTATTTGTTTTGGCACATGAAGTTTGATATGTCATGATCTGGCTTGTCACGTACCAATTTCGATATCATATCAGCAGTTAACTGAAGAAAAATAATCAAAATAACGGATCAATCAGTTTTTGAATGATATTGCCCCAATTTGTAAACTTTAGTGGGAATGTTGTATCAAAATAAATATTAGGTGGTTAATTATTTTTTTTGTTAAATTTAGGGGGATAAATTGCTATTTTGGCCTAATAATAATTCAAAATAAAAGAATACCCAATTCCAAACTAAATTCAAATGATACGTACTATGTGGAAAAATAACATCGAGAATTGATAAATCACATATTTTATAAAGAATGGAAAAATTTCCTTGTAAGAAAAGAGGAGAGGTTCGATGATTTGGAGAGTGAAATTCTATCGGACTGAAAGGGATATGTGTAAGATTCTAAAAATGACCCTAGTCGAAATTGCATAACCCAATGTATTATTATTTGATTTAGATTGATTAAATGTGTGAATTTAATATTGGAATAGTCAGGGCAAGTGATAATTTTAAATTAATTATGAATTATTTGGTATAAAAATTGTAAGGGTAATTAGTATTTGTGGGGTGTTTTTGATAATGAATAAAGGTTAGGAATAAGAATTCGGACTAATTATTATTTTAGAAAGGGATTTAGTGGAGGTTAAAGGAAAAAATGTTATTGGGTTATTGATGTGGTGGAAAAAAAAATTTTGGGTTATCACATGGTTCAATCAATCTTTTTAGTAAGGGTGTTACATTTGATGGTATTAGAGCCCAAGTTTAGCCTTTTCTGGGTAATTTGAGATTAGGAATATGTTTCTTGAAAGTTCTGATGGGTTGGTTAAGTGCAAATATCAATGTTTTGTGTTGTTGTAATTTAGAATTGGATACTTTGTTATAAATGGTCGACCTATGATTTTGTTTATATTGGAGCAACTAGTAGGATCATGATTTTGAGATGGCAAGATGATATTAAGGGAATTTTCAGCATCTTTCACTCTCTGATATTGAAGGTATTTACATATATGTTCTGTGATTGAAGTATAGTATAATAATGTTAATAAGCATATCCGGATCATTTAAATATAGTGATGGAGGAAGATTTATTTGTGTTCTGATAAGATTCTTATAGTTGAAGTTGTTATGATGGTATGTAAAGGATGATAAGATGATTTAATTTATTCTTTTACAGCAAATAAATAGGTAAGCATTTTGTAGAATCTAATATTGAACAATTATTCCATAACAATTGAATAATATGATCATAATATTTCTTGAAAAGTTATGCTAAAAATGACAAACAGAAAAACATTACTTATTACAGCATGAAATTATAAATAGAATTTAAAACAATTAAAGTGTGATTTACAGCCTTAAAAGATTTGTTCCTATCAATAAAATCTTCAATATCATCTAATTATTACAATTCAATTGCTTTCAAAAACTATTCTAACTCTAAGTTTTGGCTTCATCAGTTATACTCATATTTATTCATATTATATTAAAGAATAAACTTACATCATATATTTGTGTACATCTAACATCATGATTTGCATATATTTTCAATTATCATATCGACATAACCAATAACTAAATACATATCCTATACTCTTTATGCATGTTTTATACATCTCTACGTACGAACGTACTTTTACATTTTCATATTAGTTGATTTAGCTATCTAAGTTCAATCATAAGTTAACTGGCAAAAACTATACTTTTTATTGCCAAATTAATCATCAGCTTTTAAAATTTCTCTTTTAACGTTTAATAGAATCACCTAGATATTTAATTATACATCTATTAAATAAACATGTTAACTAAATTCTTAGTTAATCTCAACAAATACATTATATAAGTTCCTTATTAAAGAATAATTCTAAATCATTTAGTAAAGAGCTAAAAACATTTCTATACAAGTTAGCAAAGAAAATCAGATTTAAACTAATATGTTGAAGACTCAATCATGAATTTTCATTATGATTTGGCTATAATCCTATTTAATATTTTAACTCCAACTGGACAAGGCCTATAATAGTGATCAATAAACTACCCCATTAAATTTACCAATAATATTAGAAGTAAACCATTAACACATAATTTAATTAAATTATTTAATTTATATCATAAACAGAACTCCAACATCAAACATCCGTGAAAACCATATTCATTAAACTATAAACATTCCAACTCCTTTTACAGAATGTTTAAGATATCCCAAACAAAAACCTCTTATACCTGAATAAGTAGCTAGCCAAAGATTGTACTAACTTATATCCAGTTTTATGCAGCATCTCCATATGCCACTTTGACTTTTCTGGATAAAATACCATTCAACTATTATTTCCTACTCTTGTAACAGTTTAAACCTCAGTTTCCTCACGATTTTAGCTTCTAATCAAATTTAAAGGAAAACTTAGAAGCAAACTTAAAGTAACATGGTAAAGATGATGTTAAACTCTCAGATTTCACAATACAGACATGAGTAACATTTAGCCAAAGTCCAAAGAAAAAGACATATGAACAAAAATTTGATAGGTCATTCGTTTTGAAAGGCATGAAGAGGCCAATAAAAGCAAGACAACTTTGATCATTTGGAGCCTAAGTCAATTAATTACAACTCACTATTTTTCACTCTTTGATTTTGCCATTCCGTGATCCAACCCCAGTTGCTGAAAATATAAAATAACTTATATTATTACAAGTCTAAGGTTATCTTGCATACTAAGAACCCAGAGGTACAAAATTTCAAGGCCATTCATAATTCCTTTATTATACCTTAGGATGCTGTGAATTCTCTAAGCTAAGGATTTGACTTAAAAACTAAGAAGTTTGGTGGCTAGCAAACTACCGCCAAGCATATGGTGAGTGCCCATATAAACGAAACTTTGTCATAAAATTCAATATTGCATATTCCATTCAACCGAGACAAAAAAAACTGCTTCAATAAAGAAATAAGAACTTTTGTTTCCCTTGTTATGCTACTTTCTTTGAAGCTTGAGAATTCACTTGTCACATTCAAGATTTCACAATGAATTTCACTAAAAATTTATCAGGAAAGACCAATAAAGAAGTCCACAGATAGGTATATCAAACTCATGTATACAAATTTAAATTCGTTTCGAAGACAATTACAGATTCAACAAATGAAATAAGAATAATTAAGTTTTCAAACCTCATACATGGCGAATATTTGCTCACTAACACTGTGACTCATTTACTTCTACAGATTATCAGTTTCTTATAACAAATCCAATATATGCAAAGCTAATATCAAGCATAATTCCCATACAATAATCATATTTCAATTTACCTTACTAATATCCAACACCCTTACTGAAAAGATTGATTGAACCATGTGATAACTTGAATTTTTTTATACCAAATAATGCATAATTAATTTAAAATTATCACTTTTCCTGACTATTTCAATATTAAATTCACACATTTAATCAATCTAAATTAAATAATAATACATTGGATCATGCAATTTCGACTAGGATCATTTTTTGGGATCTTACAATATGACCTACAAAAAAGGTGTTTGTCTGGACGTTAGCTTTCCGATACTTAAGTTAGCAGTTGAGAGAGAAAACATACATATTTAGAGATAGAAAAAGTCTAGGTTCTATAGAAATGAACATGCTATTTATAGTATCCGAAAGGGTTGAATAGTATTATTTAACAATTATCCTACTTTGAAGCAGGTATGGCTTATGGCATAGGCAATGGTGACTTTGACAGTGGTGTGTGTCAGACTATCTTGTTGTATTAGTGTAACGGCCTCAACACTGGGTCAGCCGTGAATAGTACTTTCCGACAGTGAATAGTATTTTTCGGGCCTGAAAGGACACCCAGAAGTCGAAAATATTTTATTGGACTATTTGAAAGGAATAGTCATGGTGAGTCTATGGTTCAAATTTGAAGTGAATTTGAGATCAAATAGGCCTCCGAAAGTCAAAAATACGAAAAAGGTAGCAAATCAATTTTTCTGATAAGGAATGTGACTTAATTTTGCATAAATCTTTAAAAATAGCAAATGGACTCTAAAAATTGTCATATTTTGTAGTTCTCAATGAAATTTGATATAGAATATTTTGGTATAAAAAAATAAATTTTTCGGCGATGTCGACAGTTATCGAATCGGATCGATACGTTTGAATCGGACCGATAACGGACTCCGATTGAGCCGAAATTTTGTGTACTACCTATTTTTGATGTGATTAAAATTATGGAATCAAATTTGGAGTAATTTGGAGTGAGAAAATATGAGAAATTATTTGGGCTTTGAGTTAAGTTATTATTGGGCTTTAATTAAATAATAAAGCCCAAAACTCAACCCAAGCCCATTACACACTTAGAGGAGATATAAAAGAGTGGAATTATCTGGATTTCACCAGCAGCTCACGTCTTCTTCTCCTCCTTTTCTTGGCCGACCATGACTTCTTCATTGTTGCTTGAGTTTTCTCTTCTCTTCTCTCCATTTCACACCAAATCAAGCCACCAAATGATATTTTCTGCCTCCTTAGTTAATTTTAGTGCCCTCCTCTCTTCAAAAGAAGGAAGAAAATCAAAGAAATTCAAGAGAGAAAGTTTAGGGGCCATTTGAGGTTTTCATGGAGGAGAGCAAAGTAAGCAAGCTAAAGGCAAGGAAAAGTGAAGCTTAAGGAAGCTAAGGCATGGAAAAAGGTAAGTGACTACCAAATCCTTTGATTTCCCTATTAATATGAATTTTCCTTAATTATGTAATTAAGGTAAAAATATGAAAAATTGTTAATTAATGCAATTATGTTAGGATAAATGAAATTCACCATGAGAGGAAATGAGATGAAGGCATTAATGGAAGAAAGAAAATTTTTAAGGTAGAAAATGGTTGATGGCCGAATTACTAAGGTGAAGAAATTGATGAGAAAAATGCATGAAATTAATGTATGTTAGCTTAAAATAATAATAGACTTGATAATTGATGTCTATTAATTTTTAGAGAATATTTGAAATTTATTTGGGAATTTTTAAGATTTTATATAGTGTATGTATTGAATGAAAATTGTGATTTATTGTGAATTAAATGATTAATTTGATGAAAAATGATAATAACCAATAAATAATGCATAAATAAATTTTGTTGGAATTTATTGAATTTATTGAGATTTTATTGGAATTTTTATATGAATATGTATAATGAAAACAATTGAAGTTTTAATGTATAATTGTATAAAAATGACAAAAATGAGGAATTAATGTGAAATTTAATTAATGTCAATGACTAGAAATAAAAAGTCAACCGACCGATTTTTCGAAATAATTGTTAGGTCGTGAAAATAATAAGAATAATGAATTATTGAAAAATAATTCATAAATAAATAGAAATGATGAAAATAAATTAATACGTAAATAAAAGAAAGATAAAATAAGTTTTGAATATAAAAAGGATTTAAATAAAGGAAAATAAAAGTTTTAGGGGCAAAATAGTAATTTTGCCAAAGTAAGTGATTAACGCGTAAAAATAAGTAAGAAATACTTAATAAGGATAAAATAGTAATTTCGGAGGCATAACAGTTTCGAAAGATAGAATTTCTGTGGTTTAAGGACTCAAATGTAATTTTACCCGAAAATGGTAAAATTAAAGAATAAAAGATGAATAATAGAGGAAATTATATAATAAAAATGAAAATAAATAATTATAATGGCAAAATCGTAATTACGCATTTGAAATGAATAAATCGATAGAAAAAGTCAAATTATGCTTGTTCGAGGCATAAGATAATAGTTGATATACTTAAAGTTCCTAAATGCCTAAAAGTAGAAAAATAAAGACGTGACTAATTTATCAAAATAAATTAGTCGACAAAAAGTATTAAAAGAATTAATGATTATAAAAATGTTTCGCCGACGAAATACAGTTGGCATACCGAATGATTAAAAAGTCTGAACAATAAAAGAAAAAGAAGTCAACTATTGAATGATTATAGAATAATTCGCAAAAAAAAAATTATATGAAAAAAATAATAAAAAGGAAAAGTGTGAATTATAATGCTATAATTCATAATTTATAATCTGTATAAAAGATTAAAAGATTTAAGTATCTGAGTGAATTATCGAAGGATAATTCACAAAAGTGACCAGAAAAGAAAAGTGAATAAAAAGTTATTGAATAGTCAAAGGCACGAAAGAGTGCATTTGATCAGAATAACGTATAGTAATAAACAAAATAAAGAAATTAAAAGTTTTAAATGTTCAAACATGTTGGCAATGAGATTGATTATATTTGCCCTTAGCGATAGACAGGTAGTATGATTCTTGTTTTGGATATAATTGGCTAGCCATAGGGACACCTCTGTACCGCAGTGCAAGTCATGGCGACTTGCTTAGCTATGGTTGGGATCTTTGATCTCCATAGCTTCTGTGAAAGTGTATCTGTATCTGTATCTGTTATGTGAGACTTGATCTTTCGAGATCATTTCTCTATCTGCTACGTGGGACCTTTGGGTCCAGTCCCGTGTATCCGTTGTGGAAAACCTGTTATATTGCATTAGGGGCACATTGAAATGAATAAATAAGTATTGTTTAATTGAATTGAATATATGAAAAGTTATAACGAAAAACGATTCGTTTGAAAGAAAATGAAAAAAAAATAATTGAGATAAATCTGTAAAGATTTCTGTAAAGTGTAATTAGTAAGGAAAAAGAAAAGAAAGGTTTTATAATAATTCAGAATGTATTGTGTTTTTTGTGAAAAGTGACAAATTTGAAAAAAACAATATTAATTTCCTGTTTAAAGTTAAAAGTAATGATTTTGACATGAAGTGAACTTAATGCTTATGAAATGTCTTTCTGGAAGAAGGGTTATTTAAAAAGTAAAACAATAGAAAGACATATGATTGACCGATGATAAAAAAAAGTAAAAGACTTATGTCGTTATTAATATTTGAACGAAAGTAATATATATATGAGTGAAGGAAAGAAAATACTGCAAAGTGTCCCGAAATATTTATATCACTTTGCAATAAAGCTCAAAAGCTATTAATTAGTAATGTATTTATTGGTAAAGAGTCAAAATAAAAATAAAAGAATAAATAGCAAGAAGTACAATTAGAGTTCAAATTGAATAATTGAACATTAAAACAAGAATTTTAATAATTTATTTTGGTACTAGTAAAGACACGAGTACCAATACATATTGTTAACTGGAATGATAGTTAAATCGCTGTGTCTAAAGGATAAAACGAAGGTAGTGATAAAAGTAAAAGTAAAAGAGTAAATCTGATATTGATTTACCTAAAGAATATACTGCAAAGTAAAGTTAATAGTTCAGAAACAAAGACCAATAGTTATCAGAATACGAACTTAATAACGAGATTAGTCATAACTGAAATAAAAGGAAATACTTAATGAAATAAGAATACTAGTAGCATAAAGTATGTAATTATGCTTATGTTTGGGAAATTCTTGGATTAGTAGTCACCACTGGGCATATTTAATGCTCAGTACGTAGTGTTTACTGCGTGCAGGTTCTGAAGCGTTGCGGGAGCACAGTACATTGAAGGACCAGATCGAAAGAGAAGATTTTTGTATTAGTTCGTATAAGCTTTTGGCATGTATATACTTAGACTATTAAGGTAAAAGTTTGAATGGTATTTTGGTTATATGTTTATTTGTCTTAGATGTATGGATTAGTATAAGTTTTGATTTGATGATTAATGTTGTTTATAAAACTGTTAGTTGATTCTGGAATTTTTGTAAAAGTATTTTCAAGTAGTTGAATTGCGCAGAAAAAAAAAACTTACCGTCGTCAGCTAAGCCTCGTTTCGTTAAGGACTGTTTCGTTAAGGGTGTTACAATTAGAGAGGTATTGTCCAATCGGATGGCCTTATTTCTTGTGTCTTTTAACTGGTTGGCTAAATGAGGCATTTTCTAGGCTTTAGATCTTGGGCCTCGTAGCTAATGGGCCTTATAACTTTGATTTTTCATGATGTTATCATTTGTCCCTTCAACCAGTTCGATCGTTCTTTGTAAGAGATCGAAGATTTGGGCTCTGATGTTTTCATGATGGACATTTGACTGTTTACATTGATTATTAATCGAGTGAATCATCAATCGAAAGATTGGAATTTTAACTGCTTCACTCGGGATATTCATCGATCGAGTAAAGCTTTCATTCGAAAGATTGAATAATTAGATTGAAATTTTAATTACTTCGATTGGGATGTTCATTGATTGGTAATTTGAACACTAGATGAAAGCTTGAAATTTTAATTACTTCGATCAGGATGTTCGTCGATCAGTAATTTGAACATCAGGCGAAAGCCTGAAATTTTAATTACTTCGATTGGATTGTTTGTTGATCAAGAAAAGTGAGATGTCTTCCTGTAAATAATTTTTATAAACATAAATTGAACCATTTTTTTATCTGACATGTTTGTCTAATGCTTTTGTCTTTTGAAGTTGTATGGTCTTTTTCTAGCGTAGGCTTTTTGTGTTTCGATCCTTTTGCTTTTCCTATTGTATTTTACCATTTCTATAAGTTAACTATATTTGCTATGAAGTCAAAAGTTACCTAAAGGTGCTGCCAATCGTTTTTGACTATTTGTCTGATAGTGGTCATTCAGATCGTCATGTCACTTCTTTTTCTACGTCGCTTCGAAAATGGCAATTCGAAAATAGTGCTTTTTTGTTGCTTCGTCTTTCGTGTTTTAATTATTGCATCTTTTATTCCTTCATTAAATGACGAAACTACACGACTTCTATTAATTAATTTTGTGAAGATGAGAAATACTATAAATGGGTGTATTTTTTCTTCTTCCAAAGGCCTTTTCTTAGAAAACTATCTTTTTTTTTCCATTGAAATTTTCTTTCTCTCTGAATTTTTTCTTGAGATTCTCTTCTCTTCCCCTTGTGGAGCCACCCGACTATTTTTCATTTTTTTTTGCTTGCCATTTTAGGAAGATGAATGAAGAGTTGGACCTTTGCCTGTTAAATCATAACTTGCGATAACAGGTCATGTGATCTTCTATCTCCGCTGCTGCTTTCTTTTTTTAGCCTTAGGTTTTCTTGGAGTAATGGTGGATGATTCAAGTCTGTATTTGCCTTTCTATTTTCTTGATGCTGATATGATAAAAAGGGGGTTTGCTTTTAATAAGAGGTGGTCTTGTTACAATTGAGCTACTTTTTGTCCTCTTTTCTTACAATTGTATTTTTTAGTGAAAAAGCTCTCTACTATGTATTCTTTTCTAAACGAAAAACATGAGTGAGGAAAAATCTATTTATCCATGTACTCTATATTGTCAATAAACTTGCTTCTTTCATGTATTTGTATGATTTTTATTGCTTTTTTATCTGTCTTATGGTGTATTTAAAAGAAGTAAATCTAAAAAAGAAATATTACGATCTTAGCAACACTTATCTTTCGAGGATGCAACTTTGTTTCGATAAGCTTTTTAACAAAACACTCGTGTTTCATCCTCTGTTGTTGCCGGACTTTACTTTGATTGGCCAATTGAAGTTTGATGTTTCTACCAATGTCTTTCCATTTTGATATCCGATCATTACTTCCTGATGCTTGCATTTGATCTCATCTTTAGAGACATCTTTTGACTGTGTTCTTTGGAAAATGATATTGCTTAAATTCTCTTTATGACTTTTTCAATTTTTGAGCTTTTATTATAGTTATCCATTTTCTTTGACTCCTCATTCATTGGGATTGCCACGTGTGCCTTCAGACTCTTATAAATAGAGTCAATTCTTTATGTTTTTATCTATTATCTTTTGCCTGCTTTCCTTTTTGTCACTTGCTCTTGCTTCTTCCTATGAAGTCTCCTGATTGTCTCTCACTCTGCTTTGAAATTGCCATTTTAAAAAGATGAATGAACGATCAAACGATTCCCTTCCCAGGTATCATCTATTATATTGGGTGATGTGTTCTTTATCTTTTGTTGTTTCCTCCGTCCTCATCGTCTAAAGCCATAGCTGATCTTCTCTCATTTTTCAGGTTTCAGTGTGCCATAAGTGGGAGATACTTGCAACATCTTGAAAGTAGAGGAGGAACAATGATAATTAGTAGTAGATATAGGAGTTGTAGACTTCAAATGTAATACCTTTGAAAGAGTTTAATAAATTCCATTTTTCTCAATTATTGCCTTTTATTTGCGATATGTGTATTGAATCGATCGAATTAATCGGGAGATCATTGGTCAAGTGAAGTTAAAAAATGAGAATTTGATAAGCCAATTTTACTCATCGATCTTTCCATCGAAATAATTAGAACGATAACAAATTTTCATCGATCTTTCGATCGAAATAATTAGGATAGATTTTCATCGATCTTTCGATCGAGATTTCTTGTTCTGAGATGTTCCTTCCTTTGGGGCCTTCTTTGCCATAGAAAAATGTATTAATTAAGTGCAGACCTATCGGTTTTGATATTAGTTACCATGTATACTTTGCTTTTTTTCCTCCTTTCCCATCTGGCATTTTTGTCTCTTTTGGCATTAATGCCTTCTTTCTCCAACTCGACTTTCACCCTTTAATGCCTTCTGGACTTATCAGATGAAGAGGCATACTTTTAAAGCCTTCTTCATTTTTGTCGGATTAGATTTTCCTTTTTAGTGCTAATCTAGGCTTTATTGCCCAGATGTCTTCATCTGCGAGGTATAATTTGAAACTTAATTTGCCTGCTTTCTGGTCTCAAGCATTAGGGAGGAGCCTTAAGTGGCTTCTTCACCTCTTTTTCCTTATTTCTTATCCTGTATTTTCTCCAGTTATTTTCATCTACAGTATGCTATTTAGCGATTATCTCTGGGATCCATCAATCGTTTCAATTAGAATGAAATCCCTTGATCAACTCTTCTTGATGCTAGAGTGAGGGAGATCTAACCTGGTATCTTCGTCACCAATTTGACTTTCTCTTATTTTTTCCTCTAATACGATCGCGATCAGATTTCCTGCTTTTTCCTCTTTTTTGCTGGAGGGAGGATTTAAGGCTCCAAAACATATCCTAATAGGATTAGTGTATAGTGGAGAGAAAGATTGAAAATATTTTATTGTAAAAAAATTATTAATTATACAAATGTGATGTAATCAAT
Organism: Excoecaria agallocha; assembly: GCA_037975025.1. Classification (NCBI taxonomy): domain Eukaryota; kingdom Viridiplantae; phylum Streptophyta; class Magnoliopsida; order Malpighiales; family Euphorbiaceae; genus Excoecaria; species Excoecaria agallocha. The sequence continues at coordinate 41,376,371 of CM075809.1, forward strand.
ATTAATACAAAAGTCAATGATAATTTTGTAAATTATCAATTTAGGGGTAAATATATATTATTATTGAAGAATTAAGGGTTAATGTGTTAAAATGAGTTAGTATAGTGTATTTTTAGTAATAAAGAAGAACTAGAATGAGTTAAAATATAAATTAACATTGGTCAAACAATTAACCAATGAAAAGAAGATATATATGGAACTCTAGAAATTTTTAGAGATATGGTATAAAGGGGAAGTGGCTGGCCACCTTTTGGCAAAAAGGATTTCCAGATTTTCATACCACTTCTCTATAAAATGCTTCTTTGAAATTTTGCTTTGGCATTAAAGGAGAATGGGACTTGGTATAAGATAAGTAAGCTTATAGCTTGGATAGAGAATGGATTCCTTCCTCCTTATTTCTTCAATTAGTGAGTATTTATTAATTTTATTTGAATGATAATTGTATGATATTGCATGATGGCTATTGGAAAAATTAGAAAAAATAAAGGGAAAGAGAAGAAGAAGCCATAGAAGAGGTAGTTGGATCATCAATAAGTTATGGGAGTTTTACTATTTAATAGTGTGTTTAATAATTGATTTAAGTTGATAATTTTAGTGTATATGACCTATAATTAATGTTAAAGTAATGAGGTTATAGTGCATGAAAGAGATGAATTGTGCCTTAGAAAGTAAACTAGTGAAATCTGCTTAAGATTCACTTGAATTAGTTTCAGTTAAAAGGGCATAAATATTTCCTTGAATGTCAAAATTGAGTGATTCAAGTTGTAAAAGAAAAATAAGACACAAATCTATAACATTGTAGAAGACCCAAAATCGAATCTGCCTCTATGGCATTCAAAATTGAGCTTGAAATTGATAGACCTTTGCTGTTTTGTCATCTAAAATAGTCTATAATATTTTAGTAATATCTTGAGATATATAAGTTGAAATGGAGTTATTTTTGATGTTTTAAAAATTAGAGACATAGGGAAGAAATTTTGTAGAGGCCACTTTAGCTAAAAATGCCGTTTTATAAGTCTAAAAGTGCATACAATACGAAACTGGAAATCTGCCTTGGGACAGAATAAACCTCACGGTTACCAGGTATGACCTACTGACCTTGATATAGCCCAAATTTAGTCCATAACTAAAGTAACATCTATGTCATGGTCATCAGGTATAAGCTACTGACCGTGACCCTCCCCTGCCTTTTTCCAAACTTATTTTTAAAGTCTTAAATTGTTACTAAAGCATACCTAGACCTTTCTAAATACTATTAGAACATGTTAAATATAAAAACAAAAGTAATAAGTGATATAAAATGAGTATAAAGCATAATGAATCAATGAAATAAAGTTAAATACCAAGCCTTAATGTATAAGAATTTGTATAATTTATGAACATGAATGACATGATATATTGATTTAGTTGTATGCTCTATTACATGTGTTAGATCTATGATTCTAAATGTCACAAGTATCATATTCTTAAATGATTAGTGACTTGTTGAAGCTTGAATCTCACATAGTAATGGATAGATAGGCATGCCTATAAAGAAAATAGTGATTGTAGCTGTTAGTGTTAACATCGAAAGGTATTTAGTGTTGTTACTGAAATGTGACTAGTGTTTCAATACCTATTTGTATTTAGTAACCCAAGACTTTTATGTCTTTAGTATTTGATATTGCTCACCAGTATCTAGTATTGTACGTATCCACCATTTATGGAAATTCAGACGATGAAAGTGATCTGATTAATGAATAATGATAAGTGATCAATAGTATAAGTATTTTAGTACTTCATGATAGTGTTAGTGTTTCTCATGAAATAATGAAGTGTAATTGAAGAATTTCATTGAAATGTTGTTTAATGTATGGAACTACAATGACATATGTATGTGAGTTGTGATATGGCAAAGCATGCTAGTAGGGAAAAGTGATTAATAGCGTAAATGCTTTGTTAATTTAGTGTGACTCCTAATGATGTTTATTAGTGTGATTAATAAATGGTATTGCAATGTCACTTAATGCATGTACCATTATTATAAGTGTATGTACTTTGCAACATAAAAGGCATGATATTATATTTTTTATTACTTGAGACTTCGACGAGAAGTCAATTGTTTTGTTTTTCTCCCTATTAAGCCATTGCTTAACACGAGTATTTTTTCATGTAGTTACACAAGGGTGAAGTTTAAGTATCATTTTTAAGTCAATATCTGTAGGCCACTAAAGAGGATAATAAGTGAAGACTAATTTTAGCGTAGAGCCATTTTCTGTAAATGTTCAATGTAAAGGAATTGGAATATATGTAATGAATTATTCTATAAATATACTTTAATCATGTTAAATATATATGTATAAATGTGTTTTTGTACAAGTATTTTAATAGAATAATAAGTAAATAAAATGGTAATAAGAGCGAGCATTACAGAGGAGCAGATAAAGCAGATGCATTAGTATCCATATCTTGGATTATTGAAGCACATAGAAGCGATTTCTCGTTCCTTCTAAGTCTTTTTTTTACAGGAAGACAATGAGGGTTTGCATCTTGATGCATGATATCAAGAAGGGGGGATATTTCATCCTCTTTCAATATTAGCGGGGATTATTTCATCTTCTTTCAATATTAAGTCTGCTTTCTCGATCAAATCTATTGCATATAGGAAAATATCCTATCAAGATGACCCTTTGGCCTTGAAACTTGAGCCATGAGATCAATCATTTTCTTTGGTGTAAGAAGAGGGGTGGCCTTCATTTGATTTGATCTGAAGACAAGGAGGGGGTGACCGTTTTATCCCTTCCAGTATTTTTTCTAGTAGGCTACTTTTGGAAATCTCCAGCATCTGCTGTTTGGTATCTCGAAAGGAAGATATTTTGCTTCCTTTCGGCCCTTGCAAATAATTTTTTGCTTTCTTTAAATTCTCGATTTTGTTCTTATCATAAGCCTCCTTCCATGTAGTCTCGAAGACTTTCATGGTGCATTTTCTTAATAGTTGCAAATCCATACTCTTCCATAGATGCGGGGGTCGGACGTTGTTGCTCAGCAGTAAACTCCCAACGAAAGCACCAAATAATAAATCACAGATTTTATAAAGACAGGAGAAATTTAGAGGTTTGATGATTTGGAGAGTGAAATCCGATCGAATTGAAAGGGATATAACTTGCAAAAAAGGTGCTTGTCCTGTTATCTAAATGTTAGTACTCTGATACTTAAGTTAACAATTGAGAGAGAAGTTCTTAGAGAAAGAGAACATGCATATTTAGAGAGAGAAAAAAGTCTGGGTTCTCTAGAAATGAACCTGCTATTTATAGTGTCTGAAAGGGTTTACAATGTTCTTGAATAGTTATCCTACTCTGAAGCAAGTATGACCTATGGCATGACTTTGACGGTGGTGTATGTCAGACGGCCTTATCGTATCAAAGAGGTTCCATCCGATCGGACAACCTCATTTCTTGTGCCTTTTAACCGGTTGGCCAAGAGAAACATCTGCTGGACTTTAAATCTTGGACCTCTTAGCTAATGGACCTTATCAAGAATAAAATTTTTGAGATACGTATACGTAAATGTAGACAAATTTGCGTATCTCTAATCTTTTAATGTGTGAGATATGCGTATTAAGAAGCGTGGAGATGTGATGCAAAATTTCACAATCAATGTTTTTTTTTTTTTAAAAAAATTTATATATCAAAATCAATGGTTGTTGAGTATAAGCTCGTCATAGGAATTTCGATAAAGGATATTTAATGAGAAAAGGAAACGGATATAATTGAATAATATGGGGGAAAGTTGAAAGCAAAAGCATTAAAATGAGAGGCAACTAGAATTATTAAAGAATCCAAAGGGTGTTCAAGAATGAGTAAACATTAAGTAACATGTATAGCCCACAATCTGCAAAAGGTCACAACTATATAATAATAAACAATACAAAAGAATTAAATGCACAATTTATCAATAAATATCGTGTTATCATGCTTTATCATCACTCCTGCATATAATTTCATTTATATTAATATTTTATCATATAATAAAGTCGAAAAAAATACTTATAATTCAAATAATTAAGAATTTAATAAACTTCTCCATAAAATAGAGTTTAAATATCACTCCATCCTTTAAAGATATGACTACAAAAAAAAAAAAGGACTGAAAATACTTTCACAACCTACCAGTCCATTTAATTTTGATATACATAATTCTACTCATTATCAAAAGAAGATTGAAAACACTTTTATAACCTACCGGTCCATTTAATTTGGCAAAAAAAAAAAAATAAATCCTTGCATTTTACAATTTTTGAAATTTAAGCATTCATTTGTTTATTTCTTTATATTGACTCCTCAAATTTTTGTTTACTAACACATTATGTCCTCAACGGGACAAAAAGAAATGCATATTTTTCGAGCTTGTACAATATCAGCCTGCAATAAAAACCACTTATATCAAATGGACAAGTTAAAAAAAAAATGGTGTGATTTTGATTTATACAAGCGACAAGGAGTTTTGCCCGTTTTCTACACTCGCACGTTGTATGCTCGCCGTGTCAAAATTATCTCCAATTGATCTTTTAGAAATGGTATTTCGGCTCAATATTCTTTCACCATCCTAGTAAGTTGTCGAGCATCTGCCTTTTTTCTATACGAATTTCCATATTTCATGTTTTTGTTCTTATGTAACATGCTGAAAAGAAAAGCTCGGCTTTCATATAGGATCTTCAATATTTATTTCGTTTTTTAACCTTACAATATGAAAAATATAATAATATTTGGGAATTTGCCAAAATAAAAATTCAAAAATTAACAGCATCAGGTCTTTAAAGCTAAAAATATACGTTTTTTTTCCTGTTAAGAACCCAACGTGTTAATAAATAAAATATCGAAAATTTACTATGAAGAAATAAAAGTATAAGGATCTAATATCCAAAAAACTTTAAAGTTCAAGGATCCAAATGTGTTTTTTACCATTTTTAATTATATATTAATCACAAATTAAGAAGAACTGCATTTTTGAATCTTTAAATTTATACTTTTTTTTTCTGTTGGATCTTTAAAATTTTATTTTACCATATTAAATTTTTATTTTAATATACGTTAGCTTGAAATAGAAATGTAATAAAATAAAAGTAAGAGTTTAGAAATTTAATTTATATTAAAATTATATTATTAGTTTATTTAAATTTTGAAATGAAAATAAAAAATTAAAAATTTAATAGAAAAACGTATAACTTTGTTACCCTTCTTAATAATTTAAACGTAACCACTATATTTCTTTTTTCTCACAAGAAGTGTGAGTTTGAAAGAAAATGCAATTTTTACAAAACTATACAGAAAAAAATAAAAAATACACCACTTACATAATTTTTCATTAATACAGTTTTAAAAATTTGTAATATTAAAAATATAACTTATATTTTCAGAAAATACAACTTTTTTACTTTTTTATTAAATTTTCTATTATCACTTTCACAATTTCTTAATTTCTCAATTTCCTAATTTTTTACTCTTCTCACTCCGATAGCCGCCACTTCTAGCCTATCCGATCATCGACGACTCTTCATCTCCATTGATTTGAAGACCAAACATCACTTTTCAGAGTTACTCTTCTCCTTCGAAATCGTCTGTGAAGATTTTGACACCACCGGCGTTACTCTTCTCCTTCAAAGTTGTCTGTGAAGATTTTAAGACCATCGACGTTCTTCTTTTCTTTCAAAATCGTCTATGAACATTTTGAGACCACTGGCATTACTTTTCTCTTTCGAAATCATCTGTTAATATATATCTCAGATATGCTTTCAATTTCTCTTTTTCATTTGATTTTTTTTTACGTAATTATGCTTGATTCTCGCTTCCTCAGAAACAAAACCAATCGTTGTATGTATTTTGTTTTTGATTTAATCGATTTTCAATGGATGTCAAATTGAAAAATCAAGTCATGTTTCTGCTAGATTCCTATAGTGAAAATGGAATTAGATTCTGATTCATTTGTTTTAGATGTAGATTTTTTTGTTGTTTGACTGATTATTTTAGATTTATTTTCTGGGCTACAGGTTGGATTGAGGATATTAACCTTTTTGACTGTTATATTCTACTGCATCGATTAAATTGAATGTTTGAATAAGTTCGTGCTCTGTCTAGTTTTTGAATGTGTTGTGCTTGATAGTATTTTCTTTTTTCTGTAGTTGAATATAAAAGCTGAAGAAGGACGAAAAGAATTGAGGCCAGTTGTGTTTTATGTGTGTGCATCCTAGTTTGTGTTTGTTTTTATAGTAGTTCTATAAAATCGAGCTGGTAATTATGGAAGTGGAATGGCTTATAACGATACATTGATAACTATTTTGTAATATGATGACTTTATCTACTTGTTGATGAAATATTAAATGTTGAAGTATCTGCACAATGAGCCCAAGTGCAAAAGATTCTCTCTCAAGCTTGTTGTATTTCTTGACATGCCTAAACTACCATATCCTAGAAAGAGTACAACACATGTATAAGCAGCATGTTAACAATCAATTATTTGCCTAGGAATTGAATCATTTTATTTACTGCTTGATTCTTAGTTGTTGGATGTGCAAACATAATTTATCATGATGTAAGAATATGAAGTCGAGGGAAGCCAGAGCTTGTGATCTTAGATTCACTTCAGTGAGATAGTTAACCTATATGAATCAAACATGTTGACTAACTTGTGATTTTACCATGCAAAGTTAAGCTTGCCAGGAATAAAATGAAATAGATACATGCTCATATATAGCTCGTAGGTTGCAAATATTTATATAAATAGACATTATGCATATGGTTTGACAAGTTAGTTGGTTTGTATTTGATGATCTAGTTCTATGTGCTTCGAATCTATTTGTGATTTGTTTGCTGCTGTTACAAATTCTTGAGAGTAGATACATTGTCTCTGCTTCTTTCAATGGCTAATGTTACAGCTACTGCTAATATTAATTATCAAACAATTATCATCCTATTATGACATAAAGTGTAGGATTCACAAACATTATTTTTAATAGCAGAATGGTATAAAAACCTATTAATTGATGTCTGCTTTCTTGATTCACCTTGGAAAAATGATACGATTTGAATTTATTCAACTAAGATGACTATTCCTGATGTTTACTTATTCATATCTCAAGCAAAATGGTTGATACTCGATCAAGTTCTTCTCCTCAACCTAGAAGTGTTTTCCAAATTATTAAAAAAATTTAAAAAGTAGATGGCAAAAAAAATTAATAAAAACAAAAAATGGAGATGTTTGTGAATCCACCATGTCATAGGATAGATTAAGAGAAATCGTAGTGCAATTAAAACATCGAAGCCTGATTTTGAAGTCCCCAAAAAATAAAAAATAATTATTTTTTCTTTTTCTTGCAATAGTATGCATTATATTATGTAATGATAATATAAAATTAATATAATGCGTAATAATATTTTTTTGTATATTTATTATAATTGTAAAATAAATACATTTGTTTTATACTGTGTACCAACTGTATAAACCATATATTTTTTGTGCATATATCGTATGTACTTGATATATACAATGCGTGTACTTTATGTACACAGTGTGTATTATATTATGTAATGATAATAAAAAATTAATTTAATGCTTAACAATGTTTTTTTGTATATTTATTATAATTGTAAAATATATACATTTGTTGTATACTGTATACTTGGTGTATACACCATATATCTGCTATATACATAGTGTGTATTTGGTGTATACAGTGTGTGTACTTGATTTACACAGTGTGTATTATATTATGTAATGATAATATAAAATTAATATAATACTTAACAATATTTTTTGTATATTTATTATTATTGTAAAATATATACATTTGTAATGTACTGTATGTTTAGTGTATAGACCATGTGTACCTGTTGTATACACCATGTGTACTTGATGTATACAGTGTGTACACTTTTTATTTATTTTTATTTTTTTTGTATACTATTTGAACTGTTGTTATTGCTCTAAAAATATTATTTTTATTCAGGTTATGAAAAGATATGATTTTCACAGTGTATGTGTACTAGGTGTATACATTGCGAAATTAGGTGCATATTGTGTGTGTACTGTTAATTTTAAATTTAATCAAAATTTATTCCCAGAATCTCCAATTGGCTTGTTTCCACATGTCTTGTCATTTTCGTTGTTATATATCCATCGTGCAATGTAGGTTGCCGCTAGCTTTGCAAGCGAGGGATCAATAATGAGTGAGTTAAAATAGTGGAATGATTTGTATGGAGAAGGGGGTTCAAGGAAGAAGCAGCAGTTGTCTTATTTATTAAGAGCATGGTATGGGGACATAGCTCAGCATTAATGCAGATATCAGAATGAGATGATCTCATAATAGGGGTATGCTAATGGCTTATTGGCTTTAAGGCATCTTGTTCACAACTTATAAATAGCAAAAGGAAAAAGAAGCTTCTCTAACAGGGTAAAAGCCTCTGCTGATGATATAATATTATTATGTAGTTAATTTATGCGGAATTGTGCATACTATCTAGAAATAAGTATTTAGTCATTAGACTTCGTTTGGAAAGTAATGGTTGTACTGTGTTAAAAATTAGAGTTGCAAGAAACCGCTTCTAAGTTCTTTGTTGGAATTTTATTCTCATTCAGCTTGGAAATTTAGTTTAGAACTTTCAAGCATATTAGCTATTCCAGTTATAGTTCAATCATGAAATGTATTACTTTCTGTAACCTGCTACACGTTCTTATGACCACAATTTTACAACTCCAGGTCGGGTGCTAAAAAGATGATGGAATAATGTGAAAGGCCAAGCAATAAATATGTTCTCTTCATGACTTCGAAGTATACAAACTTACTGAGCTTCGGCAACCAGTAACTTACTCGGTATTCCATCATTTCATGGAGCAAAACTCAACTCCAATAAATCCCTTTTAATCAAAACTTGAAGGCAAAGTAAAATAAAAATTGAACCCAATGTATATGCTAATTAATATTGTAGTAAATATGTCACAAAATCACTCCAGACAAACGCAAGTATAACAATTTCATAATCTTCCACAATGTGAACCCAACCTAAAATCATAATAGGGTTCTATGCATACAGAACAGTTCCACGATTTTACAAAACACAGCTACCAATTCGTGTCCTTTATAATCTTCCACAGTTCTACAACGGTTTCTTGTCCTTCAAGAATTATAAGATACCTCTTCAAATTTTCAATACTTGACTGGCTGTGATATTTATATCAGGTTTACTTCTCAATGTTACTGCAGGAGAAAACACAAATTATATTTGCTTCTCAAGCAAATCTTGCATCTTTTTGAAAGCAGGCCCACATGGCTGTCTATCATGTCTGGAAATGATGAAGCTTCTGACTCTTAACTTCTTGAGATCCCAGTAAGCAAATGCAGCTTTGAACGCATCTGCCTTCTGCTCAGGCCAATTGAAGTGCTTGTACCTACACATTAAACCAAGATAATTAATTCTCAAACTGATATTAAGCATTAAACCGGATGCAATCTTTCATGATAATGAATGAAAAATGGAAGTTTTGCCAGATAAGATAACTCATCATCCAACCATTTAACAAAAGGCACAACATTTTCAATCTCTGTATAATGCAGCAGTCTCAACTTCTTTGATAAAAAACCTGATAAAATCACTTTGAGTTTCTACATCTGTTTTTAAATTTACACATAAAAAAATTCAAACTTTAAATTACCTTGAAGACTAAACACAATAATCAAATCAAAATCACCATAAAAGAATCAGCAAGAAAGAACATAAGACACATGTGAACTAAAAAAAAAATCAGCAAGAGGAACCAAAACGTTATACAGACCTTCTGTAATATGACGGTGAAGGACGATTTTGAGAAAGGAAAAGACAAGTCTGACGATGAAGGTCGATTTCAGATCGCTACTCAGGGATCTCCGAGGGAGAAAGCATAGATCTCCAAATATTCAGATCTCCTCCATCTATGAACCGGACAACAACGTGATTAAAATTTCGGTACCTTGCACTAAGGAGAGAGAACAAGAGATTGTCTGAGAAAGAGAAAAATGCCGGTAACGGTGGAATGAGAAAGAGATCACTGGAGGAGGAGAAAGAAAACAAGAACGCTGATAAGGGAGGATGAACACTTTTTGTTTAATTAAAAAAAGTTGATATTTTTGAAAATAGAAATTTAAAAAGTAAGATTTAGGAAAAATTAGAAAAGGGGTTGTATTTTTTGAAAAAAAAGGGAAAAAATCTGGCATTCGGGATAATTTTCTCAAAGAAAATCCAGCCCAAATTGCATTTGGCCCGTTAATAAACGACCCACCTCAGTTATTAAACCCATTCTCTCTCTCTCTCTCTCCTCCCAAAGCCCTCCCCTTTGCTGATTGCTGTGCTGAGCGCTGCATGTACGATTCCCATAGAAGAAGGGAAATTTAGCACTTACTTCTTCAGGTATGCCTTGTTTCTCCTTCATTTCTTCCATTTGCCTTCTCCTCCACTTTGTTCGCTCTTAATTTCAGTGTACTCTCTTTCCCCGTCCTTACTATGTAGCCACAATACTTTGCCAATCTGTTTTTTTGTTGTTAATATTTGAGAAATTTTATAAAAACTTGCAAATGGGTTTTGCAATTTTCTAGCAATTTGAATTCTTAGTTATAGTAATTGGCTCCGGTTTATGCAGGTATTTCATTCAATCATGTTCGTAACAAAATTTATCGGGAGAACGCTCTTTGCTGCTGCTAAATCTGAAAGCTCAGCTGCCACTGCTGCTGCTGCTACTCGGACTGCTCGTAACCCTCTTGAGGAGTTCTTTGAGTTAGAGAGGACGCAGGAGGAAGATAAGCCTGTTGTCTATGGTATTAAACACTCTATTTTTAACTATTACCAATTCACTTTTAGCCTTTAGTAGAATGAAAGCGTTCAAATTTCAAATAGTTTAGCTTATGACAACGGGGCCTGGCTGTTTCTACTGAACTATGAATTATTGACACTTTCTCTAGTTTTCTTGAAGCAAATTGATCGTTTGTTTTGTTGATTTAGTAAATCAAAATTGAAATACTTTGTGGTGTTATCTCAGTTGAAGTTAATAGGAGTCTTTGTGTTTAGCAAATATAATGCATGTTTCTTCTACTTCTTTTAAATTTTTAAAATTTAATACATACTGCCTTTGATGATCTGGTGGTGGATTAGATTTTGATATAAGATTTAGTGTTGGGTAATTTTGATAATCAATATAAACCGTATCAATCAAAATAACTTTGATTTTCTGGAAAAAAGTACAACATTGATTCATTTTTCATTAAGCTATATATATTCTCTGGAGTCAATTTATGGGACCGTGGACCTCACTATGTATTTCTTTTTTTAATCCAAGAGGAAGAGGAAGGGATGCCGAGCTTTGAATGAAACAGAACACTTGCATGTTAGGCAAGCACTCCATCATTTGGCTAATGGCCCACTGATTTAATAGTTATGTATTATTGCTGCATGCTGTTTGTTTTCTATGTGTAGCATAAGAAGTTCTTGAACAAAAGTGCTGAAGGACTCAAAATTATTTGACTTGAACAGTAAAGTAACTAAAATTTCATAGCATGTTTATATGATGTTATGTCATTTTCATAGTTGCTTTGGCTCTTCTTTTTATCTTAAATTACCATTGTTTTATGAGAATAGTTAGATATGAGTTGCATACTCTAATGCCTTTCCAGTAGGTAAAGTTACACATGTTTTGGAAAATAGTATTTTTTTCAGCCTTTGGATGTGTTCCTCTATTCAATACTTGTATGTGTGTCCAAGCAACAACTTGAAGCCTGCAATGCTATGCCCTCATATTCTCAAATGCTCATTGATTGGTATAGTTGCAATTTGGACCAGTCTTTGGGCAGGAGAATCCCTACAGTATAGAGTTGGGTCAAATTTATGCTGTAACGAGGTGATAAGTATAAGTAGAGTTGAGTCTCATTGCTTGTAGTTGTAACGTTTTAAAGCATGCAGCCATGGTTTGTCTTGGCCCCTAAAACATTGTCTTTCATCATCCAATGCCCATGACTAAAGGAATTTGATGACAGTTACTGTTCAAAAATGGATTGCAAAAAGGAAATGTGCTACTGTTCTGGTTACCATTCATGTCATCAACAGGCATTTTGCTTCAAATGATTTATTTTAGTGCATGCAATGGAATTATATGGTTGGACATTGGCTTATTTATCTTATTTGTTGTGGTATAACATAATTCAGTAGTCTCATAAATCTATGTGCATATCTGAAAAATTTGTATTCTGCATCAGGAAAATGCTAGAAATTTTGTATTTTATAAATGATTGCATTAATTGTCTATTCTCCTTCATGAAATCTATCTCCACCAGGTCGGAGCTGGAAAGCTTCTGAACTTCGCTTGAAGTCTTGGGATGATCTTCAAAAGCTATGGTATGTTCTACTAAAGGAGAAAAACATGCTGATGACTCAACGCCAGATGCTTAATTCCCAAAACTTACGATTTCCAAATCCAGAGCGCTTACCCAAGGTATACCTAAGTTCGTTGCTTGTAGTTGTAATTTAAGCATGTAGATGTGGCTAAAACTAAGCATGATTTTGGGTATATGCATTGAGATTTTTAGCTTTCTATCATTCTGGTATTTCTTTTTCTATAGCTATTAAATACATCTATAAAAAGTTTTATGAGACTCTTTTTGTCATTGGCTCTGGAGAGGGTTCAATGTGTGCTGGCTTCCCTTGCTCAACTATATGGAGCAATTACTGTTGCCCCAATGCTCGGACTAATATTAAATAAATGAGAGAGACAACTGAAAATAATTTGGAATATCTTAGAATTTAGGTACTGATGCACTGAATAGAATTTGACACCCGCAGATATGATCTTCTTTTTCACTTGGGACATCGAATGCAGTGTCTAAAGAGAGCCATTTACTTAATGACTGCAATCTTGGTCTGCTAAGTTGATATTCTAAGATTTCCTTAAATCTCGCAAATTGAAGTAAAATAGCAATTGCTCCTGCCTGTTTCACACATAGTATGGGTTGAGAATGTGTCTCATCCTTTATGTCATATCACTCGGATGTGCTCTCTTCGTGGCTTTATTGGTAACATGGTAAATTTAATAATGCTGTAGTACTACTACAATGACCTAGCAGACAAAAGGTTTCACTCTCAGACCTTAGTAGGATGTTTCCTTGCTGATCATGGCCAGTCCCTAATGGCCAACTGGGGATGCACCACCCATTGCTGAACTCGATTTATGTTAGCTATAAAAATGCTGGTTCCCACTATTGCTTGTTTGGCATGTGGTGCATAAACTTCACTGAACCAAATAGACAGTAATTTTTGTTAATGGGATAATGATACTTCATTCTTTTGCTACTGTGCTTTAAACCTTTTTTACTTTATGCTTTTGTTAATTGCATGCAACATAAAGTGCTTAAGTTCTAATTACTTTATGTATCTTCGCATGTCTGAATATTATTGTTGATGAGCCAGAGCAGAAAACAGATTTCTTCAATATCTAATCTTTTTTGAATTTACTATATTATAAGTTGAACCTGATTTTTCTATCTAATAGTCTATCTATATCTCTCTAGAGTTCAGTTGCTTATTGTGTCTTTGTCAATGGTGATGACATTCAGGTGCGGAAGTCAATGTGTCGAATCAAGCATGTGCTTACAGAGAGAGCAATTGAAGAGCCAGATCCCAGGAGATCTGCTGAAATGAAGAGGATGATACATGCTTTATGATGGCAGCAAATTGGTATCTCCTTTCCTGAATCCAGGGTATGATGTTGCTATATTTTCCAGGTCTTTTTCAGGCAGAAGACTAAATCTGCCTTGCAATTGACCCTTCATCAAAGCAGCATTGTTATGTGCTGTGATCTGGCATTTTTGTGTTTGTCTATGGGGACCACAGTTGGAAGGCAAGATACTGAACATATAATTAGGACCCTTTATGTAGTAACTTTCAAGCAACACTCTTCTTTGGGTTTCAAATTTCAATAGTCAATTTTCTGTTTCAATTAAAGAACACGAACTACTCCCTGTTTTTTTGGTACTATGCGAGAGACCTCCGTGCAATAGTCAATAAAATTTTATCACCCTGCTATAAGCAAAATTTTCTGGATGAAGTCTGGTATGGATGACTGTTGGTAAAAAAGTTTGAAGTTGATTAGCCTTCCAACGTACTCGATTCGATACATAATATTATGGTTTGGGCTGCAGGCTATCATACGTTTCGTGTGGAGGATTCCCAGTGTTTTATGTAGTTCGAGCGTCTGCAGCAGGATGAGTTTGATAATTGAAATATACCGAGATAATGGGCACATAAATATTCCAAGCTCCATGATAATTTTTCTGCGTCAGCTGTTTAGAACAATTTCACATCCCTGGAGGTTTCCGTTTGAGGGTTTTTAGCTGACGCATGATTTTATCTGATTTCTGTTGAAAAGAATGGAACTTTCCAATATTTATTTTAAGCAATCACAAGAAGATAAAATTATATAAAGAAATAGAATGTGTCAATTTCTGGCGACTGCAAAACAATAATATTACTGATAAGGAGATAAGGGTGGCCCCTACGGTGCCTGACTGACCAGTTTGGATATATGCATCCCATCCTTCTACACATACAGGGAAACGTCATGGAGATTGCGACTGTCATAAAATTCAATTGTCTTGTTCTCTGTCCAAAAAGTAGCACACGATAAAGACATAAATAGCCTCCACTTTCTGACTACGCATTCGGGTTGGCAACTTTTCTAACTTACTAATATGGTTAATTCGAATTTGTGTAAAAAAAAGTAAAATACTTTTTTTTATTAAACGTTTAAAAAATGAGATTTTTGATTAAGAGGGAGGTAATTTCTATTATCACGTCTTATATTTTGATTGAAGTTTAATTTTTTTTATTAAATTGATTAATTTAAAATCGAGTAAGTATGGCCATTGTAATTTGTATATTTTGCTGCAACAAACAAAAGCCTTAAAATTTATAAATATTTGTTTCGTTGTCCATTGGAAGGTTTGTCTTTTCCATACTACATGTTATCATTGCAATGGCAGAAAGAAAAACGACGATTTCATACCGTGTATTTATTGTTTACATTATTTTGATATTTTATTATAATTTTAGTATTTATTTTTCAATTTTTATATTTATAATTTCATAATATGACTATTAATTCTATATAAATTTTTATTAATAAATTTCACATCATTTATCTATGCTACATATATATATTTTTTAAATTATCATAATTCATAGTGCCTGTACTTGTGCAACGTAGATTTTGATGCTTGAGAGTCTAACAATTTTTCTAATCTACCATAAATTATAATTCAATTTCCTCCACCATCCTAAATATGTAATTACAAAAGTAATGTATAAAAGATCTTAGAATTTCTCTCTTGAAATAAATGCTTGTGGTTTAACATATCAGGCTCCTTAATTCTATTAAAGAGCAAGACAAGAATGGACTTAGGGTTTGAAACTATTCCAATGGGTAGGCTTTGGTCTGGGCCTAATAACATTATTTCCTAGTCCACTTGTCTATAATAAGGATTTGCTGTCCAACAAACCTAAATGGTAAGGATTTGTTGTAATTTTGGATCATGACAAAATAAGAAATATAAAAAGAAAAGGGGAAGAATGATGCATACTAAAGCAAAGAACCTGAAAATTCATTTTCTTGCCAGCACACAGAACATTTACATCATCCCTTTGTTTACTTTACCAATTTGTGTGTTGGAACAAGCCAGGACAACCTTAACTTCTCCATCCTATGCTCCCATGTGACTGCCAAACTTGTCTATTTCCCACCTTTTTTACCATCTTACCCCTACTCAACCAACCTTCTCGGGTCACCCTATCATTTCTCCAACAACTAAGAGCCCAAAAAAAAACCCTATTAACTAATTCCCCACACGTATCCTAATCAGAGTCAACCATGGCCTTTTTTAAGTCAGTCAACAAATTTTTACTATCATCCAATCTAGA
The DNA here is from genome assembly GCA_037975025.1 of Excoecaria agallocha. NCBI lineage: Eukaryota > Viridiplantae > Streptophyta > Magnoliopsida > Malpighiales > Euphorbiaceae > Excoecaria > Excoecaria agallocha. Next base: position 41,392,333 of record CM075809.1, read on the forward strand.
TCAGTCATATTCTGACATGATCTCTACTCATTGTGTCACCTACCTCACCGCTTCGTAACTCTATCATTTATTTGCCCGTCCTGCCCTATCTGCCCTTCCCTGCTGGACCAAGTACCAAGTACAACCCTTTTCGATTTGCTCCCTCTCTCTCTTCTCCATTTCTTTCTCTCAAAATCGCTACTTTTCTCTCTGCAGATCGAAAGGACGTTTGTGATTTCCATTGAATTTCAAGGGCCGTTGCTTGAGCTGGATCTATTGGTTGGGTAATCGAAGCTTGAGATTGGAATTCGATTTTGGAGTTGAAAATTAGGGTTTCGATTTTGCAAGATAGGGTTTTTATGTGGATCTAGGGGTGAAATTTTATATTAGGACGTGGTGTTGGGGTTGTGTCTTGGAATTAAGGAGGGGCGATTGATGGTACTCGAGGGCGAAAATGCAAGGCTATGCATGGACGGGCAGGTGAGGAGAGCAAAAGGGGCCGGCACATGTGGACAGGACCCAACCGTCTCAATTCGGTTGTAGCTGGTGATGTTTCTCCGTCTTCTTCATTGCTGTCTCCGGCTAATTCGTTTTTCAAGGTGCAGCTTTCTTTTATTCCTTTTTCACAAATACATTTCCTCCCTCTTCTTTTCTTTTTTTTTTTCTGTTAATGGAGGGTATTGGAGTGTGGTTTTTGGGATGTGCAAGAAATTAGAGATATTTAAATTGGATTTTGGGCGATTTAATCGATTAAAGTGAGGATGGTCTGATTCATCTGCGGTTGGTTTGAAAATTGATCAATTTTTCGTTTTAAAGCATCGTCTGTTTTTTGGTTTGCATCACTGTGTAATTGGTTGATCGACCCGACTAAATTTGCATTTTGTGAGCGAATTTTATTTAAAAAAATGTGTTCTATGAATTCTTGCACGAGAATAGGAATTTATGAGAATTGTGGGTTTTCGAGTTTTGATTGGTAAAGTTGTGACTCCCCTTGGGATTCAGCATTAGTCTGTGCCTAATTCGGAGACCTCAAATTTGAGCGGAGAAGTTTAAGGCTGCTGAGAGTGAAAAATGGATAAGCCATCACTTGAAAAATGGTAGTTGAGTGCTCAATTAGAACTGCTTTTTTAGTAAAGGTCACGAAACACTGAATTTTACAAAAACGAACTTAAAGATTCATGCAGTTGATTTTCATGGGAGTCATGTGGTTCTCCACAGGTATAACCGATCATGACCATGTGATCTACTGTTTAGTAACCATTGCCTTCCTAACTGTCAATTCTATACATTCTATATGTGGCAGACGGTTAACAGTCATGTTTTTATTAATAGTTGAAGGTGGAGTTATATTTATCTTTTTTCTTTTCACAGATAATTTGTGTAATAGTTTACTGAAGTTCCTTGCTGGTTTCTTCCAAACAGGACGGACGCAAGATCAGTGTTGGAGATTGTGCTCTTTTCAAACCACCCCGGGAGTCCCCACCTTTCATTGGAATAATTCGCTGGCTGACTACTGGTAAGGAGAACGAGTTAAGGTTATGTGTAAATTGGCTCTATCGGCCATCTGAAGTAAAGCTTGGCAAAGGCATCCTATTGGAAGCTGCGCCAAACGAAGTATTCTATTCCTTTCATAAGGATGAAATTCCTGCTGCATCATTACTCCATCCGTGTAAAGTTGCATTCCTCGGTAAAGGTGTTGAACTTCCATCAGGGATTTGCTCTTTTGTTTGCCGGCGAGTTTATGACATTACAAACAAGTGTTTATGGTGGCTAACTGATAAAGATTATATTAATGTATGTTTTGTGAGCTCCTTTTGCATTTTTTTTTTCTGTGATTTTCACTTCTTGCATGGCTCTTTATATTTTCTTTTCTTTTCTCTCTCTCTGTTTTTTTTCAGGAACATCAAGAAGAAGTAGATCAACTATTGTACAAGACACAAATAGAAATGCATGCAACAGTGCAACCAGGCGGGCGTTCTCCAAAGCCAGTGAATGGTCCAACATCAACATCACAGCTAAAACCTGGTTCCGATGGTGTACATAATAGTAGTAATTCCTTTCCTTCTCAAGTTAAGGGAAAGAAAAGGGAGCGAGTGGATCAGGTCTCTGAACCTGGTAAACGAGAACGTTTGTCAAAAATGGATGATGGAGACACTGGTCATTCTAGACCAGAAAGCTTTTGGAAATTCGAGATTGCAAAATTTACAGAAAAGGGAGGGCTTGTGGACTCTGAAGGGGTAGAAAAATTGGTGCAACTCATGCTCCCGGAGAGAAGTGATAAAAAGGTGGACTTGGTAGGCCGGTCAACGCTGGCTGGTGTGATAGCAGCCACAGATAAGTTTGACTGCCTTAATCGATTTGTACAGCTTAGGGGATTGCCTGTATTTGATGAATGGCTGCAGGAGGTTCATAAAGGAAAGATTTATGATGGTAGCAGTCCAAAGGAAAGTGATAAATCTATAGAGGAGTTTCTTCTAGTTTTACTCCGTGCACTTGACAAACTTCCTGTAAATCTTCATGCTTTACAAATGTGTAACATTGGTAAGTCGGTGAATCATCTGCGCACACATAAGAACTTGGAAATCCAGAAAAAAGCAAGGAGTCTGGTTGATACATGGAAGAAACGTGTTGAGGCTGAAATGGATGCAAAATCTGGTTCTAGTCAGTCCGTCTCTTGGGCTGCAAGACACCGCCTTCCAGAAGTTTCACATGGTGGGGGCCGTCATTCATCTGCCTCCTCTGAGGTTGCTATGAAGAGTTCAGCTGCTCAACTTTCTGGATCAAAAAATGCCCCAGTCAAGGTTTTCCAGGGGGAGCCTACAATTAAGTCTGGATCTGCCCTTCCTGGTTCAATGAAACAAGCACCATCTTCACCATCAGTTGGTAATAACTTAAAAGAGGGACAGCTCCAAACTATGGATGTTGCTGGTGGATCTGATCCTCCTTTAACAACAGCAGGAGATGAGAAAAGCAGCAGTTCCAGTCAGTCTCATAACAATAGTCAATCTTGTTCCAGTGACCATGCCAAGACTGGAGGGTATTCTCGGAAGGAAGATGCAAGGAGCTCTACTGCTGTGTCCATGACCACAAATAAGATCATTGGTGGTTCTTCTCGGCATCGGAAATCCATGAATGGCTTTCCAGGGCCAAATCCTGCTGGGTTCCCAAAGGAAGCTGGATCAAATAGGAATTCTTCAGTGCACAGAAGTCCAGGTTCAGAAAAATTACCGCAGTCCAGTTTGACATGCGAGAAGGGGGTTGATGTTCCCGTAGCAGAGGGGAATAGTCACAAATTGATTGTTAAACTGTCCAATAGGGCCTGCAGTCCTGTAAGGAGTGCTAGTGGAGGATCATTTGAAGGCCCGTCAGTAATGAAAAGCAGAGCTTCTTCTCCCGTGCTTTTGGAGAAGCATGATCAATTTGATCGTAATTTGAAGGAAAAGAATGATGCATATCGAGCTAATTTGATATCTGATGTCAATGCTGAGTCATGGCAAAGCAATGATTTCAAAGAGGTCCTGACTGGTTCAGATGAGGGAGATGGGTCTCCTGCCACTGGTCCTGATGAAGATAACTCTAGGACTGGTGATGATACTGGAAAATTACCAGAAGTGTCCAAAGGTGCTTCTTCATCATCTGGAAACGAACGAAAATCTGTGAAATTGCATGAGGCTTCTTCCAGTTCCATCAATGCATTGATTGAAAGTTGTGTGAAGTACTCTGAAGCAAACGTTTCAATGTCTGGCGCAGATGATGTTGGAATGAACTTACTTGCCAGTGTGGCAGCAGGTGAGATGTCCAAATTAGACAATTCACCGTCTTCTTCACCACAAAGAAATGGAACCATTGGTGAGCACTCTTCCTCTAGTACTGATTCAAAAATAAAAGCAGCACCAGGTGCTAATGTTGCTTCAGACCAAAATCAGCCTGTTGATGATGAGCATGAGAAACGGAGTGCTGTTTTGAACAATTTACCTGTGAAGAACATAGAAGATAAATCAAATATGTTGTCACAAGAAAAGACATTGGGGGACTGCAGTGGGCATTTGAATTCTTCGACTATGGATGTGCAGCAAGTTTTAGAACCCTGCCTTGAAAGCATTGTGAAATCCGAAGAGAAAGCAAAATGCACTTCACTGGTATTGCACTCTGCAGGCACTGTAGAGAAGTCAATGAATGGTAAAGGTATGGAAATGTGGGAGGGAAATTCAAGCAGCAAATTGAATGATGGTGGCCTTCCTGATGCTCAAAAAGATTCATGCAACTCTTTTGAATATGAAGATAAATCTGATGTTCTGGGAGGGGTTGGGAGTGATGCTGCTGTAGGGTCATTTCCTTGCCCATCTGTGGATATTGAATGTCAGAACACAAAAAGTACAAATAGTGAGGTGAAGATTCATGTTGAGGTGCTGCAGAAGCCACCTACTGCAGTGCATTCTGACTGCTCAAAACGAAATGATGAAGTGTTGCATTGCTCTGATTCTGGTAAGGATGTAATTGCTGAAAATGTCGATAAGGTTAAGGCTGAAAAGGCTGATGAAACAGTCTACAGGAGTCAGCCACTGGGGAGACAAAATACTGAAGAGGAGAGTAATATCCGTTCAGCTGTTTCTGATTACAAGGGTGATTGTGTGGATAATCTAGAAGGTAATCAACGCAATGAACAATCTATTGGTGGTCCAACCCCTCACAAGTTATCACCTGCAGTCCTCCAAGAATCTGAAAAACAAGCCAGGTCTAGAGGATCAAGATTGACTGGCACTGAAGCTGATGAAGCTGAGGAATGTACATCTGCAGCTGTGGATGCAGCTCCTTCATCTGCAGCAGGAGAGTCTAATACAGAAGCAAAAATGGAGTTTGATCTCAATGAGGGCTTTAACGGCGATGATGGGAAATTTGGGGAATCGAATAACCTGAGTGCGCCTGAATGTTCTGCAGGTGTTCAATTAATTAGCCCATTTCCTTTGCCTGTTTCTTCTAGCGCCAGTGGTCTTCCAGCTTCAATTACAGTCGCCTCTGCTGCAAAAAGGCCTTTTGTTCCACCGGAGGATTTATTGAAGAATAGGGGAGAACTTGGTTGGAAGGGATCAGCTGCCACAAGTGCATTTCGGCCTGCTGAACCTAGAAAATCATTGGAGATGCCAGTAAGTACGAGTAGCACCTATCTTCCTGATGTGCCTGCTGCCAAAGCCACTCGTCCTCGATTGGATATTGACTTAAATGTTCCTGATGAAAGAATTCTTGATGACATGGCTTCTCGAAGTACTTTTCAGGGTATAGGTTCTGCTTGTGAACTTGCAAGTAATCGCGAACTGTCACGTGATGAGTCGATGGGTTCTGCGCCTGTTCGTAACTCCTGGGGACTTGATTTTGATCTGAATAGAATGGACGAGCCTACTGATATGGGTTATCACTCAACAAGCAATGGTCACAGGCTGGATGTGCCGCTTCATCCAGGGAAATCACCCTCTGGTGGTATTCCTGACAGAGAGGTGAGTGTTCGCAGGGACTTTGATTTGAATGATGGGCCTCTTGTTGATGATGTGAATGTTGAACCCTCACCCTTGGGCCAGAACAACAGGAACAGTGTGCCAATTGCCCAGCCATCTGTGTCAACCGTTCGGATAAACAATGCAGAAATAGGGAATTTTTCTTCTTGGTTTGGTCAGGGGAATACTTATCCAGCAGTCACAATCCAATCGATTCTGCCTGATAGAGGAGAGCAGCCTTTTCCAAAGGTCACACCTGGCGGGCTGCCGCGGATGTTAGCTCCCTCTACTGTTAGTACCTCTTTTGCTCCTGATGTTTATAGGGGGCCAGTATTGTCATCATCTCCAGCTGTACCTTTTCCTTCTGCAACATTTCAGTATCCTGTATTTTCATTTGGACCCAGCTTTCCTCTGCACTCTGCGACATTTTCAGGTGGTTCAACAACTTATGTTGATTCACCATCTGGCGGAAGGATATGCTTTCCTCCCATGCATTCTCAAGTATTAGGTACTGCTGGTGCAGTCCCATCCCATTATACAAGGCCTTTTGTCGTTGGACTTCCTGATAATAATAATAGTAATAATAATAATATTGGTAGTGCTGAGAGCAGTAGGAAATGGGGTCGTCAGGGGCTAGACCTTAATGCAGGGCCCCTGGGTCCAGAAGTAGAAGGTAGGGATGAGACATCTTCACTTGTGTCAAGGCAATTGTCTGTTGCCAATTCACAGGCTATTGCTGAGGAACAATCAAGGATGTATCAAATTGCAGGAGGGGGTGTATTGAAGAGGAAGGAACCAGATGGAGGGTGGGAAGGTTATAAGCAATCATCCTGGCAATAGGGATAGTCAATGGCACAGTTTACTGATCTGGGGAGCCTGCAAATATTTGGTATGTAATGGACCTTGTGCGTTTTTTCATTTTTGTTTACATACGATTTGATGTGAGACCTGTTATTCAAATTGCATTTTTGCTATTATTCATTAAAGGGAATATATTATCTTGAGCTTGAGATGCGTAGATATTTCCTACTACTTGTGTGTTTTTTCTTGACGTTTTTCTATTTCAGTTCATTTAGGTGTTGGCAATTACCAGGGGCTTTCATGTAATTTATGCTCTCAAGGATGGGTGGTAAGTGAGTTATTTGATATTATTCAGTCTCCGACACCCAACTTTTTCGCTGTGCCACAAGTATCTTAAATGGCATCTGTCAGGTCTTGAAGCCGGTATCTCGTTGGATTTGCTCTGGGCAGCTGCAGTTCACTTTTCCTGTTGTAGATATTTTAACTGGCGGAAAGATTGCTATCTGTGTTGCCCAGACATTGAAATCAGTGCCCGCACTGTTGTTCAGTGCATCTGCAATATATACTGTAGGACCCCAAACCGTCTCCTTTTCCAACCATTCCGACAATGGAAGATGGGTTACTGAACTGCTTTAAAAAGAAGCCCTTTTGTATGTGCTTTGTTGTCAATTTATCTTTCATTTCTTTTATCTTTATTTCTATCACATATATAAGCAGAGTGGTCAGCGAATTTTTGGTAATTGCGCTTCTCTTGTTCTGGCACATGCTTTAGTTGCTTTGGTTGCCGCTGTATTCTAATTATAATTTATTTTATTGATTAACCCTGTGTAGATTATTTCTGAACAGTGAATTCTAGCCTAGCATGCTATGAAATATTCATACAAAAAGGCGTCCCACCCAACAAAAATTTGTATTATGAAATTTCTCTTTCTTGGCGCTCTATGTTTTGACCAATTGTAATTAGTGTTCACCTTGCGTGGTTTAGTCAAGTGGGAAGTGAGCTTTGCTTCAATCCATCAGATCAAATTTGGATGATCTTACTATATTTCTTGATTTTGTACTTGGACTTGATATATTGCAGACATTGTCCATGGCATAAAATTTGGATGATATCTCTAAATCGATATCTGCTCATATTCATTGGAGTTGCAATGTTATTTCTCTGAGTTATCTAATGGATTTCTGTAGGAGTATATAGTTGCAGTGTATACCTATGGAAGGTTTCCAGTTCTTTTCCATGGGCGTCCTTTTATTTGCTTTTTTCCGTGTTTGTTATTAAATATAGTAGTATGATTGTTGTGCTTGTAACATCGGCACCATAGTGGTCGTGTTCTGCTTGATGCATTCTTCATGGAAATTACCCATTTCTTCTGTTACTCTCTCGTTTTGAGTGGCCATTTAGGCATTATGGTTTTCAAGGGATGCGAATTGGTATTCGGTACTTACATTATTTGGCAAACTTAAATTGTGGATCTCTGAATTTGGCCGTTTTGCTGATTAGGTTAGGTCAGTTTAAGTGGCACAGTTTGGCTAAAATGATGTGTGTGCAAAGAACAAACGTAAGGAGCAAAAAGAAGTACAGCAATACATTAAACAAATCAGGTCAAGGAAGCAATACAATATAGCAAAAACTATTCATCTCTTTGTTGGAAGAGATTTATTTGTGAGCATACTATAAAGATCAAAGGGAGAAATAAACATATATTTGGGGGGGTTGAGATCTCATTTCATTGTGTAATAGAAAAAGTTAAATGTAAATTTCCATGTAATGCTGAACTGATAGGTCAATGAACAGAGAGGAGAACTACCAAAAAAAACAAACTCTACTGTACTTTTAATGCCTCCTCCTTCTTCCTTTTCTCTCTATGGTCTCTGTACTTAATTTTTTTTGCCCAATCTTCTTTTGTTGTGCTTTCGATTCAACTAAAAAGATCCCTAACATCATAATTAACCAAAAAACTGAAAACCTAAATTGATTCTTTCTTCTTCATGGGTGATTCTAAGCGCAAGAAACGAGGCCGCAAACCTAAAATCCCCACCAACACCAAAACCCTAGATCCCATTTCCACTAACACCAGCAACGACGACGACGTTTTCTCCGTCACCAATGTTGAAATCATCACTCCAACTGTCACTCCTATCAGTAACAGCAACCACCATGAACACGGTAGCCGTCGCCGCGGCCGGCCCAGGAAGCGCTCCAAACATTCACTGGAGAAGCCTGAGAAGCCTCCGCCACCGGTAGTTAACGGAGAGGTAGGCCCCACGATGCCTTTGGAGAGCGTGGCCAGGGCTGTGCCGGCTATGGACGCTGTGGTGAAGGTGTTTTGCGTGCATACGGAGCCGAATTTCTCGCTCCCTTGGCAGAGAAAGAGGCAGTATAGTTCTAGTAGTAGTGGGTTTGTGATTGGAGGGAGGAGGGTCTTAACGAATGCGCATTCCGTGGAGCATTATACTCAGGTTAAGCTCAAGAAACGCGGTTCTGATACCAAGTATTTGGCTACCGTGCTTGCTATTGGGACCGAGTGTGACATTGGTAAGATTTGTTTTAGTTGGCCTTTTAATGGGCCGTTAAAAAAATGTTGCCTTTTTAATTTTCACAGTATGGACGTCAATTTAGAACTTAGAAAGTTAGAATTCTTATGTGGTTGTCAGCCACTTCTTTGATATGTTTGTGTTGTAAGCGACGTTTCTTTCTTCCTAGAATTTTGTCTTGTAGGAGATCATGTTATATGCTGTAGAATCAAATGGATGTGATGGTTGGGAAACCTGAATGCAATTCAATAGGAACTAAGGAACCTTTTTTTTTTCCCTTCCAAAAGATGAGCTGTTACCAATTAGCGGTAATTATATCCTCAGAGAATTTAAACAATGAAGTCAGATTTTATGATTTCCAGAAGTGAAAGTTGTCGAGGGATTGAGCTAGTAAGGTTAAGTGGATGCTTGTATAGTTCTCTAATATGTATGACATTGAGTAGACCGTGGTTATTGTGCTTACCCGTGTGGGTATAAATAATGAGCGTTTCAAGCTTTTATTTTTGTGATTTTACAGCTATGCTAACAGTCAATGATGATGAGTTCTGGGAAGGAGTGTCACCCGTTGAGTTTGGAGGTTTGCCTGCACTTCAAGATGCTGTGACAGTTGTTGGTTATCCCATTGGAGGGGACACTATATCTGTGACGAGTGGTGTTGTGTCTCGAATAGAGATTCTTTCTTATGTCCATGGCTCCACGGAGCTTTTGGGCTTGCAGGTTATATTATTGCAACCCTCGATGTTGCATTTCATATGTTGGTAACTTACTGACTTTTGCCTTTGCGCACTTTTTTCTTGTCTGCTTTACAGATAGATGCGGCTATAAACTCAGGAAATTCTGGTGGGCCTGCTTTTAATGACAAAGGACAATGTGTGGGCATTGCATTTCAGTCCCTTAAACATGAAGATGTTGAAAATATAGGGTATGTCATACCAACACCTGTCATAACCCACTTTATCCAAGATTACGAGAAGAACGGAGCCTATACAGGTAATTTATGTACAATTATGCACAAAGTCTTGGATCATGTGGAGGAAAGGAAAGAACTTTTAGGGAGATGAACTGTTTTTCTATGTGCGTACTTGACTCCTTAGTTTCGGTTTTGCAGTACAGGGTTGCCCATATAGATAGACAGTCGAGGACAAGATTCATGTACTCATTGAATGGTTTGCTACTTTTCTTATGGTGCATCAATCTCTGGTGTACATCCAGCTTTTTTGTTTCTTTTCCCCCTCTTTTTTGTGTGCCTTGGAATGCCATAGTGCTTTTCTTAGTTGTGTCTGTCTGATGAACTCTGTAATTGTACTAAGCCTCAATTAAAGTGGATCCTTGTGCTCTGTTCCTATATTCTCAGGACCAACCAACCAAGCTCTCTTACAGCTAATATGATGTTAAATCATTTATTCCCAAGCAAGTTATGCCATTTAATATCCTGTCTCATTAAAAAGAAAGGAGTCCAGACCATGATATATTTATTTGTGGTTTCTGTAAATCTGTAGGTAGTCGAAAAGTTGACTATTTGTTGCTGTTGCATGCTTCATTTCTCTTGGTTCTTGATTAAAATATACGGTCGTCCTTTACATGCTAGGATTCCCATTTCTTGGAATTGAATGGCAGAAAATGGAAAATCCAGATCTGCGCATGGCCATGGGTATGGAGTCTGATCAGAAAGGTGTTCGTATCAAAAGAATTGATCCCACAGCTTCAGAATCTGGTGTTTTGAAGCCATCAGACATTATTCTCAGTTTTGATGCAGTAGATATTGCCAACGATGGGACAGGTGAGTGCCCATTTTCTAGTATTTAAAGCAGAGACTGGAATCCAACTTATAAAGCACTTATTTTGTGCCTTCTTAATTTTTCAGTCCCCTTTCGACATGGAGAGCGCATAGGTTTCAGCTACCTTATCTCCCAAAAGTACACTGGGGATAGTGCAGCTATTAAAGTTCTTCGCCATTCTAAGACACTGAATTTTGAAATCAAACTTTCAACTCACCGAAGGCTCATTCCACCACATGTCAAAGGCAGTCCACCTTCATATTATATTATTGCAGGGTTTGTGTTCACAACAGTTTCTGTTCCTTATCTTCGTTCTGAGGTGCGTAATTTCTGTTAATTACTTTTTTTTTATGTATAGTTTCATGTGTAGTTCTCAATTTTATGCTTTTGTTCTGGCTCTATGACCTTTAGGTTCTGAAATTTAGCTTGAAGAATACAGAACACATAATTTTAACACAAGTTCTTCCAAGTGTGCTGTTAATGCATTTTTGTACAAGAGTGTTGCAATTGTTTGTAATTATTAGCATTATGTACTAGAGAGGCAATGACTATTACATTTTGTGCTTATTCAATCGTGCATGTTCTTGCTTTTACAAATATCTTTTGGGGTTGAAGTGTAACTACAGCCCTGTATGATCTTACTTAAAACAAGGGCAAATTACATCTCAGATTCTTTTTGATGCACTGGTAACATGAGTACTCACTTTATGTTATCTTATGCCATATATATATCTATGTGTGGTAACATGAGTGTCTCATTTTATGTTATCTTATGCCATATATATATCTATGTGTGTGGTAACATAAGTGTCTCACTTTATGTTATCGTGTGCCATATTTATATCTATGTGTGTGGTAACATGAGTGTCTCACTTTAGTTATCTTATGCCATATATATGTGTGTGTGTGAGTCTCTTGTTACAATTTGCAGTTTACTCTTGCATGAAACTGTTATGCAACATTAGCCTTGTCTTATGTGTTCTTTTTGCCTATTCATTCAGTACAGCAAAGACTATGAATATGAAGCTCCTGTTAAGCTTTTAGACAAACTTATGCATTCAATGCCCCAATCCCCAGACGAGCAGCTTGTTGTGGTTTCCCAGGTTTCCTCTCTCTCCATTGTGTCAGGGTATTTACCTTTGATTACCTTCTGCTTTCTGATATTATTTCTTGTCAACTCTATGGAAGGTGCTTGTGGCTGATATTAATATTGGTTACGAGGATATTGTTAATACTCAGGTGAGGAATGCAGTCTATATTGATCTTGTCTTTTATAGAATGCTAGCTAATCTGCATCTCTATGCAGGTTCTTGCTTTAAATGGCAAGCCAGTGAAGAATCTCAAGACCTTGGCCTGGATGGTAGAGAATTGTGACGATGAATTTATGAAATTTGAATTGGAGTATGAGCAGGTCCTCTCTCTCTCTCTCTCCCTTTATTGTTAGATGTACTTGCAGATGGTTTTTTTTTTTTTTTGGCCCTGATATATATGTATATATATTTTAAAATTTTCAGATAGTGGTCCTCAGGACTAGGACTGCCAAGGAAGCTACTGTAGATATTCTCACTACACATTGCATACCTTCAGCAATGTCAGACGATCTTAAGCCATCAACTTAAGCCATACTGTAGGTACTTTGCTACATTCTTGTTGTAGCCTTGTTACTGCTCCAACTTTCATTTCAACATCAGGAGGAAGAATGATTTGTAGATTTCACGAGTGTGGAGATGATAGGTTCATATATTCTATGTAATGTTTGGTGCACCTTTCCTAGATAGTGTTAGGGGTTGACCATTCTTTGAGAGCAGGGCATTGCGGTTCATTGGGATCACAATAGTTGTTGGACCTTGGCATTAAGTGAAGGAATGGATATTCTTGAAAATTGTGTTGGTTATTTGAACAATAATCCTTTTGTAGCATATTCATTGAATAGCAAATTAATTTAAACTTCATTAATTCTGAAATTCACATTTATTATGTTTTTTTTTTTTTTTAATCTCATCGAGGGGCATTGAAGTAGTGTATGTTTTCACGTGGATGTGAAATGGTTTCGATAGTCTTCTGAGGAAGAATTTGTTTGCTCAGCAGGCTGGATATACTGTGTGCTATTATGGAGGAAATGCTTGAGTAGAAACCTGATAGCCTCTAGTTCTATGTTAATTCTCTCTACTCTTTCAGAAGGGAGAGGGAGAGAGATCTTGAAAGCTTGATATGTAAAATCATCCGCATGTTACCTTACGGAATTTTGTAATCCGACAAAGAATAACGCGTTTCTAACATAAACCCTTTGTTTGCGTCATGGTTAGAAATTGTGCTATATTATCATATTGGTCAAGTAATTATTTAGAAAAATTTTAAATCCATTGGTATAGTATTTAATGTTTAACTCATGGCTTATTTTTTATTTGATTCTTAAATCTAGCTTGTTATAGTTTTTCTATATTTTTATGGTCATTGTCTGATTTTTTTTAAACCCACAAAACCAATGATAAATTAGTTGGATTTATAATTAGAAGCGGTCTTTAATTTAATTTTATTTTAATTCATAAATAGCATAGTGTTTTATTCTTTAACTGAAAACATTATAAGAGACGTTAAATTCTAAGCAAATTCTAGTTCTTGACCAAAGTGTGCTGTTTGACAGATATAACACAAATTAATAACAGCTTGAGTTGGTTTGCTTGCGACCTGGTTACAACTTGAATTCGTTATAATGAGCATGGCTTTTTTGCATAGTTTTGTTCGAAGAAAATTCTCGGGTACTATTCATGTATCCACATTAATTTGGTGTGACCAAGTAATTAGATGAAAACTCTAATTATTGAACAATAAGTATTTATTACATTCTGTCAATAAAAGAAGCTCACAATCTTCAATTTTACTTCGTCTAGAAGAAAAGACCTGAACTTATTGTCCAAACTTAGGAAACTATAATTAAGTTCTTGTCTGCTTCTTCAACTAACATCTCAACTCCTTTTGTTTAGTTTCTAGTTTCACTTTTTGTGCAGTGTTCTGCTTCTGATCTTGTGTTGTTCTATCAATGCATCTCTATATGTATTATTAATTTGTGGGGATTCTTTTGCATTGGATCATTAAGCAAGCACATGAATAGAAGATTTGACTTTAAAGCTTGGAAAACTAATTTATCTCATGAGATTTGATAATATTTATTAATTATCTGCTTACCAAATATATATATATATATACATATATATATATATATTAGTTTCATCACTTCTGAATTGATCTGTGAACTGTATTTCTATAAAGTGTTATGACTGGCAACTTTTACATAAGGATAGATTCTGGGAGCTTGGTGTTGGTGTTGCTTTATTTATTTTTTACATTCCAAGAAAGTATATGGTTCTAAATAACATGGAAAAGGCTTTCTTTGATTTAGAGAGTATATGTTGCCTATAAATTGCTGTTTGACAGAAGCTATTAGATATAGGATGCTACCATAACAATGTTATTAAAATCGGATCAGAGCGGCCGGTTGAACTGGTTTGACCGCGAATTGGCTGGTCGGTTGATTTAATTGCTCAAAATCGAATTGATAAAAAATCGAATTGAACTGAAAAAACGAATTGAACCAAAAAATCTGAAAACCGAATTTTTGGGTAAAAATTGTAAAAAATTATAATTTTTTGTATTTTTTCATATATTTTAAATTTTTATTATTTATTTATTTGAAAAAATTAATATTTTAAATTTAAATATGTCACTTAATAATTTAATATACTTATTATCTATTTGGTTCATTGTAATCAAATATATATATATATTTTTTTATTACAATGAACCAAATAGATAATAAGTATATTAAATTATTAAGTGAAATATTTAGAATTTAAAATACTAATATTTTTCGATAAAAAAATAATAATTTAATATACTTATTATCTATTTAAATTTATTGTAATTAAATATAATTATACTCATATATGCAAGGTTAATATTTTATGTGTTTGCTTTATTAGTACTCCATCTAAATAGAAAATTTTTTTCATGATATGATTGTATTTTTATATTTTCAGCATATGATATTCAAAAATTCATAATTAATCACTTGTAATAATAAAATTGAAATTATATTTTGTAACTTATTATTAGAATATTTGTGATATATATTAATGTTTGATAAATATTTTTTTTAATTTTTATACAATAGTATTTATAAAATTCTAATACTTAATAATATTTTAAAAATAAAAAAATTCGGTTGAACCGATCGAACCATAAATCTCAATTTTGCTGGTTTTTTATCCGGTCCGGTTTTAATAACATTTCACCATAGTTGGAATTGCCTCAAAGTGAATTCTTGTCTAATGCTATTAAGATGATTAGTTGGATCTTTTGTTCTCTAAATCACCCAGGTGATTAAAAATAATGGAGGGGTGTTTAGGCTTTCTCTAGTTTTAGGAGTTTTTTCTTGAGCCGTATTTTACATTTTTTTGTTGCTATTTGCTTGAGCTCCACTCTTGTATCTTTATATTCCCATTTGTGCTGCTGTGATTGAATGATTTGTTTTGGCATAGCAAAATGATTCATATAGCAGGGTGATTCTAATTTCCGAGATAAAGTGCTGCCACTCTTGTATCTTCAATTAAATTTAAGTTTTTGTTTCCTTAGTATACCAAGTATTTGATCGTTTACTTTTTTGGGTATGTAAAAGTTTGGAAATGAGAAGATAAAAAAATGTTCAGAAAACAATTTAAATTTGCTTAATATGCAATTTAGTGAACCTCAAACATCTCAATTTTCCTCATCCATTCTCCCATTGTTTATCAGCAAACAAACAAATTTAGAAGAAGACCCAGAAAATGCAGAGGCCAAAACAGAGCACAAAGTTCAAAATTCACTTCACCCATGAACAAAAAGATCAAAATTTTTCTCAGTCATTATCACACACAACAAAACAGAGTCCAAAACTAACAAGTGAGTACCTTGGAGAGAGAGAGAGAGAGAGAGAAGTGTTGTGATATTGTTACAAGTGGGGAAAGAGTAGAAGTGAAGAGAAGAGAAGAGAAGAGAAGAGTTGGAAATAATAAAGAAGAGAGAAACAAAAAACAAGAGAAACAGAGAGCTAAAAAATAAAGGGGAAGGATTTATGTTATGGTAGGTGAGGCTCCTCCTTCATTGCTAGTTGTCTTTTACTCTCCCCCCACCCCCGACTACCCCTTCACTGTCTTGATGTGGAAGTCTTTTTTTTTTTTTTTTTTTGAACTTGGGTCCCACTAGTACAATTAATCTCAAATTTTAATTTGATAATGGGTGTATTGTGAAATTAAACATTATGTTTTTCTTCCTGATAGGAGTGAAAGGATGAAAATGAACTTCTTACTTGTTTCTTTTGCTCTTTTCTTTAGGCTTCGAGTGATTTTTAAACATAGAAAAACAAAACTCAGCTCTCTGTCTTAACAGATAAATAGGATTTATCAACTTTTAACCGCAGGTTGTTTTTCCTGAGAAAGAATTTTACCTTAAAAATTTTTCACAAGCAATCTTATTACGCGATTTTTCGAGCAATGTGAATCTGAATTCCACGTTCTATTTTGATTGGTTGTATTTGTTGTTATCGTTACTCGTTTAAATTTTATGCTTTAAAAAAAATTAATTAAATAATTCACTGGCTATTAAGAAAATGTCAATCTGTTATTCACATGATTAACCTGTAAGCAATAGGATTAGGAAGCTTCGTTGCCAGTTAAGATTAAATTAGCATTTTCTTCATGCAAAAGCAATTTGCCTCCTTCAACCATTCAAGATTTTCCCATGATAAAAGAATTTTATAATTTATTTTTTTTTCTTACTATTATTGTTGGTACTATTTCATTGAAGGTTCGCCCAATTTTTAGTTATCCAGTGAATGGTTTCTGAATTAATAATTAATAAATCCGCTAAACCAAGCATCTCAGCTAAATTTTAGGGTCCGATAAAATTGGATATTTAAAAAAAAATACTTACCCGTTGCCATCTTTATAAAAGAGAGATATAGTTCAGAATACCGTAGACTTCGCACCAATGACTTAACGGTTTTCAATTCCAATTAACATATTTTAAATTCAGGATTTTACAGCTTTAATTATCAAATTAATTATATTATTTTCTTATAATTAATTACATGACGTTATTTTGAGGATTAATTGAAAATTGTGTTTTAAGTAGAGACCGAAAGTCTCGAAATTGGACTTTTACAGATAATGCACAAGTAGTTAAAGACAGAGCGAAACTGTAGATAAAAGGACAATTGCATCATTCATCTTTTCAATTCAAAAATAAACTTTTTTCTTCTAAAAATAATTATAAATTATAAATTTGCCTTTTTAATTTTAATTATTTACTATTCTTAATATTGATTTATCATTTTTAATCTGAAATTCTAACTCCATCCAACCATGTGGCTGTCAAAATTACGATAAAGCCTATTGCTATTAATATATAGTATAGATTAGTGCAACCATGTAATTAAGAAAAATGGATAATACAGTCAAGGGAGTTATAGAGAGTTTCACATGGTGGTGGCTGAATGGGGAATAGCAAATCAAGGAAAGGAGAGGGTTGCGTTAGTTTTGATGGGGTGAATGGGTTGGGTAGGTGGCCCGCACGTGGGATCCACTTCCCACACCATTTATCATTTCCTTTGCTGACGGAAATTGCTATTATTTTCCTCGTAATGATTTCCCCTTTCCCTTTTCCTTTCCCTGTCACCTATTGATAACAATCGAACTAACAGATCAATTCAACGGTCCAACATGAATCGAATACCTTGATCAAAGAGAGTCCGACGAATCGACCTAAAGCTACACTCCTCTAGAGCATATAGCCAAACTATAGACCGACAACGGGCTAGTCCCAAAAACAACTCCACCACGTTAGACAGACAACCGCCACTAACCCACATTCCCTTGAGATTTGTCGATAATGGGTTAGTGGCCGGTAAAAATGGAAAATCCCTTCCATTAACTCCTGAAAATGCGTTAAGCCCACCTATAAAAGGAGCAAAGATAGGTATGAAAAGGTGACTTAATTTTTTGGCCTAAAAATCTCTTACCCTTTCACTCAAAATCTCTAACTTGATCGTCGGAAGCTCCCTTGTCGAAAATCTGCCGGTCCATTGCTTGTTTTTGCAGGTGTTCGGAATCGCCAGGAACTTACAGTACATTTCACCTATCATCATTTGGTGCAGTGAGCGTGGAACATGGACCTTTTCCCAGATCTCAACCCAAACACTTCCCAGCCAGAAAATCAAACGTCCAACCCCACTCTGCCAGGAGTGCTGCAATTCCTCCCTCAACCCAACGACTCGGTCTTATTTTCCTCAGTCATAACAATCCCAACCATTACTCCTAGCATTACCCCGCAAACGGCCCAATTCCTCATCGTCGCGCTATCAGCAATCGTAGCACAGGCTCAACCTCAGCCATTACCCTCTCAAAACACCAATATGCCTCACCCTTCTCAGCCTCCTGCTCGGAAAACCTTCTCTCCAGCATTACCTCAAAACCTCAACTCCACTATCATCCTAACTACTGAACAATTTAACTGCCTCTTGGACGACAGAATCCAAAGGCAGCAAAATCGAACTACCCTTCAATACCAAGGCAATTTTCGATCACCCCTCTCTCGTGAAATATTAGCCGCTCTATTCCCCAATATTCACCTCCCTCAAATCAAAATCTCCAGCGGAAACACTGATTCCCGAGCTCATATTGATCAATTTCAGCACACTATGCTGGTCCTCACGACTGACGACTTCGTTTTGTGCAAGATCTTCCCCTAAACCCTGGACGACTCAGCACAAATCTGGTTTCGAAACCTGCCATCACATTGTATTCAGAACTTCGAACAGTTCAGTGACATGTTCGTTGCCAAGTTCGTGGCCGCCATTCGCCCGAACAAGGTGTCTGTCGATCTTAATTTGGTACAACAGGAAAAGGGCGAATCACTACGCGCCTACGTGGAAAAGTTCAACGATGTAGCCATGGATATACATAACCTGAACCTGGAGGTCGCCATTAACGCCCTAATTCGAAACACGAGGTGTCAGGATTTCAACGACTCCCTAAGCAAAAAACCACCGAATGACTTTACCGAGCTAATGTCCCGAGCACACAAGTACATCCGCATGGATGAGGCTCGGTATCTCTGCCATGCCTCCCATAGGTCATGGGAATCTGAGAAGGAGGGTGGAGACAGCACAAGGTTCACTCGAGAAGGAGGAAATCCTAGCAAGGCAGACCAAAAGAAGTACCGAAGAGGCAACTGGACTAACAGGTCATATGCAATCACCACTCCCCGCCCAGACAACACAAAAGATGAAAGACTCACACCCCTAACGGCATCTCGGGAACAGATTTTATCTTGGTTAAAACAGAACGGACAGGTTAATTGGCCAAGACCCATGAGGAAAGATCCGAACCGAGACCAGAACCTCTATTGTGCTTTTCATAGAGACAAAGGCCACGAGACCGAAGAGTGCAGGCAACTCAAGCGAGAAATCGAGCACCTAGTTCGGAAGGGAGCCCTTGCTCGTTTCACAAAGCAAGATGAAAGAGGGAAAAAACAGAGGTCGCCATCTCCTCAATCGAACAGAACCAATGGCAAAAGGCGAACACCCGCTGGAGTCATACATATGATCGCCGGAGGTGAGCAACGAGACCATTCCCGGAAGAGAAAGTCCAAGGAGGTCATGTCTGTTGGGCGGGGAACAAGCTCGACCACAGGTATGATCCAATTTACAGTGGCCGATGGTGCACATGTTCGGCATCCCCATACAGATGCCCTAGTTGTTGAAGCAGTCATTCAAGACTTCCTGGTTCAGTGAATACTGGTCGACACAGGGAGTGCGATCAACCTCATAACATCTCAAACATACCGAGCATTGGGGATGTCAGACCACAGGCTCGAGGAAGTCAGTTTCCCCCTTATTGGTTTGTTCGGAGTATCTGTCCGGGTAGAAGGGCTAGTAAATCTACCCATACATCTTGGAGACAATGCGGTGGTTTGTACTTGCCAGGCAAATTTCATGGTGGTTGATATTCCGCTGTCTTACAACGTAATATTCGGCCGACCCCTACTGTCTGATGTGGATGCTTGTATCTCCGTGAAAAACTTGGTGTTTAAGATCCCCACAGAAGAAGGAGTGGATATTTTGAGAGGAAACCAGAAAATGGCTCGGGAAACATACTTAACCATGCTCAGAGGGGTCAATAAAGGCCTGCCCCTTGACGCGATAGATGTACCAGAGAAAGAAGAACGAAGGGCGGAGTCGGCAGAAGTACTGCAGGTAATCGAACTCGAGCCAGGTAAGAAGATTCAAATATCTGCAGGAAAGACAGGGGCGGAGAAAGAAGCTCTACTCTCAACCCTCAGGGAGTTTGTGGATGTTTTTGCCTAGCAAACCTCAGACATCCAAAGGGTAAAAAAGGACTTAGCTGTTCACTCGCTGAATGTCCGGCCAGAATGCAAGCCAGTAAAACAAAAGAGATGAATCATGCCCCAGAGAGACAGTTGGCCATCGAGCAAGAGACAACAACATTGCTCGATAGTGGTTTCATCAGGGAGATATTCTATCCGAACTGGCTGGCAAATGTGGTTCTTGTCCGAAAAAGCAGCAGCAGGTGGAGGATGTGTGCTGATTTCACCGATCTAAACAAAGCATGCCCGAAAGATTGTTATTCGCTGCCAAACATAGACACACTTGTGGACTCAACAGCGGGGTTTGAAGAGTACTCCTTTCTCGATGCCTCAGCAGGCTACCATCAGATCCCAATGGCCCGCGCAGATGAAGAGAAAATGACATTCATCACCCACAGGGGAACCTACTGTTATCGAGTCATGCCCTTCGAATTGAAGAATGCAGGGGCCACCTACCAAAGGCTGATGAATAAGTTATTCGCCAATCAGTTGGAGAGAAACATGGAGATCTATGTGGATGACATAATTGTCAAAAGTCGAGCCTCAACAGACATGTGCACTGAGCTGAAGGAGACTTTCCAAAGACTTCGAGAATCAGGCTTAAAGCTCAATCCTGAGAAGTGTGCCTTTGGAGTCCAGTCCGAGAAATTCCTTGGCTTCATGATATCGAAAAGGGGGATTGAAGCAAACCCGAAAAAGATCAAAGCAATCATGACAATGGATCCCCCTAGAAAAGTTCGGGAAGTACAAAGGCTAAATGGAAGGATAACAGCTTTGGGCAGATTCATTTCATGCTCGGCTAAACGGTGTTTGCCTTTCTACCGAGCCATCAGAAACCTCAAGAACTTTACCTGGACGAAAGAATGCCAACAAGAATTTCAAGCCTTGAAGCATTTCCTTTCAACCCCACCACTGCTCAGCAGGCCATTAGCGGGCGAAGTCTTATACCACTACCTGGCTGTCTCAACTGGTGCAGTTGGTTTGGTGCTGGTTCGAGAAGAGGATGGCCAACAGTTTTCCATTTACTACACTAGCAAAGTATTTCGGGGAGCCGAGCTCAATTACCCCATCCTAGAGCAGTTGGCCCTCGCACTCATTACAACAACAATAAAGCTCCGACCATACTTTCAGGCACACACAATTTCGGTACGGACAAACACAAACTTACGAAAGGTGTTACAAAGGCCAGAATGTTTGGGCAGATTGACAGAATGGGCCGCTCGTCTAGGAGAATTTGATGTTCGGTATGAGCCACGGACATCCATGAAAGCACAGGTATTAGCTGACTTCGTAGCTGACTTACATGAACCTATTTCTGAACCAGAGAAAGTATCATAAAAGCTGTATGTTGACGGGGCCTCGAGTTCGGAGGGAGTAGGGATGGGAGTAATTTTGATGGGTCCATTGTTAATCCAGATCCGAACCATGGCGCACTTGACCTTTCCAGCCTCCAACAATGTGGCTGAATATGAAGCCCTTTGTTACGGGCTGCAGTTGGCAAAAGAAGTAAAGCCGGATAACTTAGAAATATTCTTCGATTCCCAACTGGTGGTCAGTCAGCTGAAAGGAAATTTCGAAGCTAAAGATCGATCAATGATCCGTTATAAAGAATTGACCTCTACCCTGTTAGCCAGGCTTGAGGAAAGGGGGAGAGCTTGGTCCATCACTCAGATACCCCCGATCAGAGAACACAGAGGCAGATACTCTGGCAAAAAAGGCTAGTATCAATAGCTCGATTAACAATACAGACATTGTTTCCATTATCATCTCGCACCCCACCTACGAGACCTATCAGGTTCAAGTTCAGGAGCCAATGAAAGGTTGGTGCTTATCCATTTACCAATACTTGAGGTCGGGAACTTTGCCAGAGGACTAAGCCCAAGCCCAGAAAATAGTTCGGAAATTGAGCTTATATGTCGTGATGGACGGCAAGCTGTACAGGAGATCTTTCTCCAATTCGTGGTCTTTATGTGTGAGCAATGAAGAAGGGGATTACGTCCTCAGAGAAATTCATGAAGGCATCTGCGGGGCCCACAAAGGCGCACAAGTCATAGCCCGAAAAGCTCTTTTACAGGGGTATTATTGGCTGACCATGGAGGCTGACGCGAAGACTCTGGTGCAAAGATGAAACAAATGCCAAAGGTTTGCAAACATTCCACACCAGAGCTCGGCAAAGCAGACACCGATCCACAGCCCATGGCCTTTTGCCCAATGGGGCATTGACATACTGGGCCCTTTCCCCCAAGCAAAAGGACAGAGGCGGTTCCTGGTGGTAGCGGTGGACCACTTTACCAAATGGGTGGAAGCAAAGCCACTTTCAACCATTACATCGGCGAACATTCTCAAGTTCCTGAATAAAAACATCATAACGAGGTTCGGTATCCCCCACTCAATTATATCTAATAATGGCAAATAGTTTGATTGTCAGGCTTTCAAGAACTTCTGCTCGGAGCTGAAGATCCAGTTGAAGTTTACCTCGGTCTACCATCCACAATCCAATGGGATGACCGAAGTGACGAACAGGACTATCTTATCCGGACTCAAGAGAAGGCTTGAAGACGCCAAAGGCCTGTACACCAAAGAGCTTAACAATGTGTTATGGGATTACCGGACATCGCCCCGGTCAGCAACAGGTTTAACACCGTTCGCGCTCACATACGATACTGAAGCAGTCATTCCCTGTGAAATAGGGATGCGGGGAGTTCGAGCATCTTCCCCCAATGAAGAGAACAATGTGGGTCTGATGTATAATTTAGATCGACATGAAGAAAGGAGGGAGTACGTCCAAATACGTTTCGCGGCATACAAGCAGCGTATGGCGGCTTACCACAACCGTAAGATCAGGTCGAGGTCATTCAGAGTTGGGCAAATGGTACTGAAAAAGGTGGTGTCCACTCAGACATCGGCAGGGGTAGGCAAGCTGGATCCCAACTGGGAAGGACCATACATAGTCCGAGAAGTAAGTCAGAAAGGAGCATACAGGCTAGAAGACGTCGCGATAAAATGACTCGCGCACTCCTGGAATGGACTCAACCTCAAACCATACTATCAGTAGCACAGCACTCATCACGCCATACCTTGTACTGATTCATGTTTCACCTTCTTTAATTTTTTATCGTGTTATTGTTTCTTATTCTCTATCGCAATTGATTGCCATGATGTTCTATCCTCAATGCAAGTCCGGCAGATGTTTCTGCCTGCCGAACACAAGATTAATGAACAACATATTCTATGCAAAATACTTTGTCAAATTTATAACAGGATATATCCGTAAGCTCGGCATTGTCGCCAATAAAGCCCTGTCTGTCAATCAAGTTCGGCACTATACGCCGCTAAACTTATTAGCGAGGCTAAGTATGCCTATTGTTAAATGGCTCGGCACCTTCGCCAAAATTGCCTTATCATCAATTCAAATTCGGCACTATACGCCGCTAAACTTATGAACGAGGCTAAGTATGCCTATTGTTAAATGGCTCGGCACCTTCGCCAAAATCGCCTTATCATCAAATCAAGTTCGGCACTATACGCCGCTAAACTTATGAACGAGGCTAAGTATGCCTATTGTTAAATGGCTCGGCACCTTCGCCAAAATCGCCTTATCATCAAATCAAGTTCGGCACTATACGCCCCTAAACTTATGAACAAGGCTAAGTATGCCTATTGCTAAATGGCTCGACATTTTCGCCAAGATAGCCTAATCACTAAAATAAGTTCGGCGCCATTCGCCACAAAACTTAACTTGTAAAATCAATTACACTTAAGGAAGAGGCTCGAAATCATCATCTTAAAAGCCCGAACCTCTAATGATGCTCAATCCCTCTAAGTATGCTAACTACACCAACCTAAGGCCGCAGTCAGCCCGGTGTTCTGGATCCCTTGAGCTGAAGCCCCGGATACAAGGTACGCGTCATGCCGCACTCACTATTTAAATAGCTCTTTCCTAGGGCAGTGTCTTTATTTAATTAAGTGCGATTTGGCGATTTTATGTTATACCAGAAAAACCGATCTTAGGTTAATTAAACTGAACACAAATAACAAACTTAAAACATAAGGAGAAGGGAAAAAGCTCGGATTCTCATTAAAGGGAAAATAAATTACAAGGAGTTAGTCCTCATCTGGATACACGTCATCCAGGAAGGACAGATCAAGTTCAGGATATCTCCCCTTTACAGTAGCAGAAATCTTAGTGCTAAACGCCATGCACTTCTCTGCCAAAACTTCAGCATTCTTCTCCTTCCGAGCTTCCTCCCTCTTCTCCCACTCTGCCTCCTTCTCCTTGTATCGGTCGAGTTCAGCTTGCAGAGCGGAGTTGGACTTATTTTCCAGAGTCAAAGCGGCCTCCAGCTCGGCCACCTTCGTTGCAGCCTCTTTAGCTTGCTCTTAGGCCTTGCGAGCTTTTTCCTTGGCCTGTTCGTGGACTTTACGAGCCTTTTCCTCAACTTCGCCCATCCTCGATTTTATAGCACCGAAGTTGGAGTCGGCTCGGCGACGCTTCGCAATAAGATCATTAATCTTCGCTATCGTCGTACTGATCAATTAGGAGCCCTACAAAACATAAAAATATATGTATAAGGGTGTTTTCAAAAGAGGAGCAAGACCGACAAGTCCAAACTACTCACCTCGAGCTGATGCCTCTTTAACCATTCAGCCAAATGCTGGGCACTCAAGGCGGTAAGGGGAGCAACTTCCTTCGGCACGCATGACACTACGTGCATAAAGGTGCTGAAATTCGCGTCCTGGGAGGAGTACTTGTCCCCCATAGCCTCCCAAAACTTATGGAGTTCACCGATAAGGGTCTGGAGCTCTCTTGGCTCCCTATCGCCACGACCTCGAATCTCGGAGGGCACGGTAACCTTGGCCTCTACAACCGAAGTCTCGTAAGCCTCAGCAACGGGAGTTCCTGAGACCTCTACGGTAGTCATCGCCTTCAGAATTTCGAGAGGAGGGTTCGCCTCCACCTCCTCCACAACCACGGGCATGCTTGGGGAACCTGCGGTAAGCTTCTACCTCTTCGCCCTCATAATTTCCGCAGCTCGGCTCATCTTCCTCATAGCTGCAAGTAGAAAATAAATTAAAATAACTCATCAGTATCACGAAATAGGAAAGCATCGAACACTACCTTTTTTTGGACGAGGAACCAACTCCGAACCACAAGGATCCAGTAAATTCTTCAAGTCACACTTGTCCCGGGCTAGCTCCCTCCAACAAGATAAGATCAACTCCTCTTCATCGGAGAGCCACAACTTACCGTCGTTACGATTCGTGTATCTCCCCCACGTTGTGCGCACTTGAAAGTCGGTTCGCACTCTTTCCACCAGGAAGAACCGATCTTTCCACTTTTTCAAGGACTCCGAATTCCTAGTGGACACCCCATATCCTGGCCGAGCTTGTATGTAATTGTGGTCCTTGGTACCCGCTCGGAGACCGACCACATGGGTTGCTCGAAAAAAATTCAAGGTGAGCTCTATGCCTTGTTCCACGGCCCAAATCTGGAGTGCGAAAAGGGTTCACCAAGCATTGGGGTGGAGTTGCCCGATAGCCATATCAAAATACCTTAGCACGCTTACCTCGAAGCTCGTCAAAGGGAGGCGGACACCGGCCTCCAGTTGTGCCTCATAAATGGTTGTCTTCCTCTTGTTAACAAATTCGGTGTTCGCCCTTTATGAGGTGCTGGGTCTGCTAGCAAAATAATCCAGCTCTGAGGTTGGGCAAGGAGAGAACCGAGCTCCTCCTCTTTGACTGTCGAACCTATGCTCCCCACTCTAGGTAGTCGGCGAGGAACTTTCTTCGCAGACGATGTAGCAGTCCGGCTTAGATCGATAGGCTGAACTCCCTCAATTGAAGAAGAGCACCTACTCATGCCCGAGACACTGCCACTGGGAGCATCCCCACTGGCCCTGACTCCTTCACTCGAGGATCTCTCTGAACTCATGGCGAAAAAACTAAAATGAAGTACAAAGAATTAAGAAGAAGGATGGGAAACAAACCTGGTGAAAATAGACAAAAAGTTGCGAGAAGGAGACAACGACTTCGACGCTCCAAAGCAATAAGCACAGAAGAGAAAGCAAAAAGGAGTGCAGTGAACGAAAACAAAAGTGAAGAGTGGGAGAGGAGGTTTATATAGGATGTTGCAGTGAACCCGGGCCGTACACGTGGCGGCTGATCCGCACTTGGGATAGCGTGTTTAAAGCTGCACACTCAGATCGAGGCACCCCTAGCCGTTACGAACGGTAAAGTGGCCGTTACCCCCAGTAAAATAGGGAGCTATAAATGATCTCCAATAAATGCACGTGTGGGAGGCGACGTCATCTTGTCAAAGCGCGTATGGCAGGGCGATCCTGCCAAACAGCCCCCCACACCTGGTCAAGTATGCTGACCTATGTAACCGAACTTCGAATCAAAGTTCGGTAATCACTAAGAACTCGGGCTGCCGCACCAGCTCATTCGGCTCAGTGACCACGAGCTCGGATCCGGCATTACTAAGTAAACTTATTCGGCGATTATCCGCCAGTTGCATACATAAATGTCATTTTTCTGGGGGGGACTTATGATAACAACCGGACTTACAGACCGGTTCAACGGTTCAACATTAACCGAATACCTTGACCAAAGAGAGCCCGGCGAACCGACCTAAAGCTATACTCCTCTGGAGCATATAGCCGAACTATAGACCGACAACGGACTAGTCCCGAAAATAACTCCACCACGTTGGACAGACAACCGCCACTAACCCACGTTCCTTCGAGATTCGTCGATAATGGATTAGTGGTCGGTAAAAACGGAAAACCCCTTCCATTAGCTCCTGAAAATGCGTTAAGTCCACCTATAAAAGAAGCAAAGACATGTATGAAAAGGTGACTTAATTTTTTGGCCTAAAAATCTCTTACCCTTTCACTCAGAATCTCTAACTTGATCGTTGGAGGCTTCTTTGTCGGAAACTCGCCGGTCCATTGCTTGTTTTTGCAGGTATTCGGAATCGCCTGGAACTTACAGTGCATTTTACCTGTCATCACCTATAAATGAAAATCGATCGAACTCTCCACGCATAATGTATGTATATATATATATATATATATATATATATATAATATGTTTTTGCGTATATGTTTTTTTGTGTATTTATTAAATATATGATACCGATTGAAATGATAATATTATATATATTATGCTGGATTAGCTTTATACAAACTGCTTATGCTTCGTTTATGAAATGCATTTTAGTGTTGCCAGCGTGGATGAGTGTATTGGCACTTCTGCCTAAATCACTTTCAAAAAGCAAAAAATTGATTAATATATTGGAATAATTTTTACTAGTTGTATATCTAATATTTGTACATAATTTTATTTTTTTTAATAAAATTAAATTATTAATAAAATATTTATTTTTTATACATGTCAATGTATTAATTATATTATCTTTTTTATTTGACCATATATAATATTAAATTAAATATTATTATTATTAAATTTATTAATTTATTAATACAAATTTTATTTTTATTAAAAAAAATTAAATCAAATGGATTGTGATCTATCTAGATCTCAGGGTGACATAGAGCATTAACACTTCTACTGAAGCCACTTCCAAGAGGCAAAAAATAAATTATCATATTATTGTTATTTTATTAGATTAATTTTTATTTTTTATATATTTAATATTTATACAGAATTCTATTTTTGAAGTAAAATTAAATTATTAAAAAAATATTTTATTTTATGTATATATCAATGTATTAGTTATATTATATTTTTTATTTGATCAAATATAATATTAAGTTGAATATTATTATTATTATTATCGAATTTATTAATAACAAATTATTTTCATTTAAAAAATAGATTAAATAGGTTGCGAACCATTTAGACCAAACATATCGATCCATTTGGAACAAACAAGTAGTCCATTTGAGCCAACATATATTAAATCCATGGATCGGTCTGAATTCATCCAATCTATTTGAGCATTGATCCGTTTATGACTCATATTTTTTAATTCATTTATAATCTATCCATTTATAGCTCAATCCGAAATTGTCCGATCCTTACATTTGCTGCATTTATTTATATGCTAGTTTGAGTTTTAACCAGCTCATTGTATTTTAATATAACTAGCCGCACTTAGCACCAACATAGTAAATAATTTATTAAATACTTGCACAAATTTTAATTAGTTTTACTTTTAGTAATAATATGTCTAACGGTATAAACATAATAAGCAGATAATTGGATTTGGATTTTAAAATTATGATTGAGTTGAAATGTGAATTCTCTTTGATTAATGAATTAGAAAAATATATATATTATTACAGCTTAGTAAAATTTGAATTCATGGTATCAATTTTGGATTTTTTTTATTATTACAGCTAAGTTTATTTGCATGGCATCAATTTGGAGTTTTTTTCAAAAAAAAAAATTATTCAATTCTGAATTACGAAAGCTTTTTTTTTTTTGGCAAAACTTTTGAAATTTCATTTTTCGCTTTCATAGTAGCTCATCCAACCATTTTTTTTATATATAATTTTCTGATTTGACCAATTGCCTTTATTCAACGGATGCACAAATACAGCCATAATCTAACTGCAAATATATATAATTCTAGCATAATAGCTTTGCAATTTCAACTCTTTCCGCGGCAATTAGAATTGAGGCCTCTCCTACTTTTTAAGTTTATTTAACGGTTCTAATGTGTATATTACGGTATTAGCTAATACCAAATTATACTATATAAATATGTACACTTAAAAAGAAATATTTTATTGCTATAATATTGACTTTGCATAAAGAATTGAAAAAAAAAAAGAAAAGAAAAAAGCTGATGGCACAGCTATTTGAATGAATTATGTGTTAGTGTAAGCCCTAGCCCAATACATTGTAATAAAACACTTAGTTAATAAAATGAGGCATTTGTTTTATCCTTTGTATTCCTGTGCATATCAATTGATAAAACTATCCAAGAGTGTCGTTTCGGTTTAAGTTATCATGTGTGAGGCACATGGATTGTAAGACCTTGAAACAAATGAGACTTCATTCTAAATATCCCTAGTCAGTCATTGTTATGGGAACAACAAATGAATTAAGACTAGTATGCTCTCTCTGATGCTATGAGTCCTGTCTTACGGATCATTAGGACAAGAGTGTCAATCAGAGATCATAGATACATGTTAAGGAACATGGTATCTGGATTCGATCCGCTCATGAGAACACTACATGGTACAAGTCATAAGTGTTTCTCATATGCAAGTTTTGTATCGGAGTTCTTAGACCTAAAATCTCTATGAAACTCTTTATGAATTACTGTGTACTTTGACATACACCTAACGTGCTCGTAACAGAGTGACAAGTATGGGTATGCTTGGGTATGCATTGATTTATGTTAGAGAGCATGAGAGAAGTGAAGGGATTACCCCTCTCGATAAGAGAGAAAATATCATCGGCCACTTGATCAGTGAACTGAGAAGTGTATGGCCATACCGAGATGAAATAATGAGTAATCATTATTTATCTGAGAGTTCAGTATCACTGGAATATCAAGAAAGGAATTAATATATATAAGGATGACTAGTTCCATGCCTTATATTAATTCTGATATTTAAGGGTAAGGGATTATGCAAAATTGCATTAGGTCACTAAATGCCATTTGCATTTTCGTTTAATTTGGAATGCTATAATATCTTGCTAGAGAATATATATAGCCTTTGAATTAATTTTTATTAATTCATTGCCAATATTAAATGGACCTATAGGATCGCACATAAAGCACTGGGCTTAAAATTGTATTGGAAATTAATTTAGACTTTTATTTAAAGTCAAATTAATGCATGCAATGGGTGAACAGATTTTTACTGTTAACGATTGGTCACGAGAGAAATTTACTGGCATGTGTTAGGTTTAATTTCAATTGATTAATTATCTATGTATAATTAAGTTAATTGAGTATTAAATCCTAAATTATATTTAATCAAAATATAATACTTGAGAGGGAATTAAAGTAACCAAAGTTTAAACTAGGAATCCTAGTTAAATTTGGCAACTAATTACCTTAGTTAAGTAAGTTTGTTTTGATTAGCTAAATGATGCCATTTGAATTTAAATTCTAATAGAATTTAAATTAAAATATATATCTCTTAATTATTAAGTGTTAGTGGCTGAAATTGCTACCTAATTTAAGGCACTCACACATGACTAAAGTAAGTGATATATATTAAATGAATTAAAGGAATAATGGTGGGTGCCACTTTTATTCTTCTTCTCTCTTTTGGCCATGAGAGGATTAGTGGGATTTGTAGAGAATGGTTTTTGCTCTTAATTCTCTCATGGAAGGTGACTAACATAGAAACCAAAGAAGAAAGAACAAGAAGAGTTCTTGTGTTTTTCAAACAATTCCATTGCCTAATACACAAATATAGAGCTAGCACTCTTGATTTTAAGCTATCTTTGCAAGTGTGTGTGAACATAGAGAGGAGTGGCATAAAGGCTGTTCCTTTGGCATTGGTGGTGAAGATCTAAGGTAAATAAATTCATCTTAGTTGCTGGTCATCATCAAAATCAAGTCTTGAAGTGCATCTAAAGTTGTAAGTTTCAAAACTCTAAAATTGCATGTTTTCGTTCCTAGTTTTGGATATGTATGGTATGCATGATAAAATTTTTGTTTTTCCGCTGTGCTATCATGATTTTCATACCATGTCATATTCCTTCAGTGGTATCAGAGCCTAGACATGCTTATTTTAGTGCTTTAGATGCATGAAAAAATTAATTAAAAATCGTTATTTTGAAAACATGCAAATCTGAAATTTTCTGTTTTGAGTTTTTTGCATTGTTTTGGTGTAAAAACGAT
Organism: Excoecaria agallocha; assembly: GCA_037975025.1. NCBI lineage: Eukaryota > Viridiplantae > Streptophyta > Magnoliopsida > Malpighiales > Euphorbiaceae > Excoecaria > Excoecaria agallocha. Next base: position 41,423,169 of record CM075809.1, read on the forward strand.
TTTAATTGATTAGATAGGTATTATAATTAATATGACATGTTAATATACTGTCCTAAGATGTTATTAGGGCTGGTAATGGTCGGATTTAATTATTTATACCTGATGGTACATGTTAATTATGAAACTAGGTGCTAGTTGGCATGTAAATTGCTAGTTTAACAACTATTTTTCAAAATTAAATGTAAAATTGATTTTGGCATGTTTGTAAGTGATTTTTAAAGATTAAATATCAGGTCTGGACATATTTTAAATTTGGTTTTAATTCTGGTCCATGACAATTTAATTGATTAATTTTAAAATCACTTAAAACAATGACTAGTTTGTGTTTGTTACATGTTTAATCAACATTGTTTGCTTTGTTTTGATTAAAATGGTAAAAAACACATTTAGATTTAAATGGTACAGAATATTAAATCAATGTTTATGGACTTATTTAGTTTTTAAATGACTCATAAAATTGATTTAAATGTTTGTGCATTTCATGGCATTACATAAGCATTAAACAACTAGTTTTTGTTGTTTGTTTGTTTTGCATGAATGCCGGGTATTATATATATGTTCTTCATGATTTTATGTTTAATTCATGTTGGTACATATTATATGTATTTTTAATGTTTATGGGCTGTATGACATAAAATTAAAAATGGCAAAATTGGAAATTATACTAGAGTTGATTTATGGCACAAATCTAACTAGTTTGTGTTTTGGGCTTTTAAGAGAACTTATTCAATAAGAGGATTTAGTCCATTGGGCTTCGGCCCAGGCCCATCACGGGGTCTTCTCTTAAAGGTTCAAGTACACAATTTTCATTAATGGGCTTGGCTAAATTGATTAAAATTGGACTTTGTCTGATCCATGAATGCTATGTATATTTATTTGCTTGTTTGGTGTGATGAATGGATATGCATGGTGCATTCATGGGCCCTGGGTTTTTGTAATTAAATATGGCCTGCGTGCCATTATATTTTATTGTAAAAGTTTCATTTATTTCTTAGAATAGAATTTATTTGAAGACTTTGTAAATCAAGACGAAGCCCACCGAAGTGGAGAAGCCCAACTCGAAGATTCTTATGTAATAGTATAGAATCTTAGTTGTAGGTTTTTGGGCCCATGTTTGTCACGCTTTACTTTATGCAATTATATATATATATATATATGCATGCTATGTATGGATGACAAAGCGTATGCCATGTAAGCCGTAATAAAATGAATCCCTAAAAATAGTAAGTCACAAAGTTGCCTTCCTAATTCGAAACATGTCAAGGCATCGATCATCGGTCACGTAGACTAGGAGTCCTAGATGCGCCCGATTATCTTTGTGAGGCATGGGTTGTGAATGTAGGTTGGACTTAACATGGAATGGGATGCTCGGACCTAGGCAACTTATAAATGGGTTTGTGCTATAACATTGTTTGATGTTAGCCCATTTGATCCAAGAGTCATGTACGAGACATGATTGGAGTTTTTCCTACCTAAGTAACTTAACTTATTAGGTGTACAGGCTCAGCTTGACTAATAAGTTATTGTGAAAAGTGGATCTTGGCCCACATTAAATCACTAACACGAATTATTTATGGGGATATTAATTCGGTTTGTGGGATCATTAATAAGACCTCATTTAATCTTGCTAAATTTTATTGTAGATTGAAAATGGCATCTTCAAACAACAATAATTTCTCGTTGCGATCGGTCCTTGAAAAGGACAAATTGAATGGCACCAATTTCATAGACTGGTCTCGAAACTTAAGAATAGTTCTTAAGCAAGAGAAGAAGTCGTATGTTTTGGATGCACCCTTGCCTGAAGAACCAGGAAGGAACGCCTCTGCGGTTCAAAAGGAAACTTTTGAGACCAAGAAGAGTGACTCTAATGATGTGACCTGTTTGATGCTAGCCACTATGGTGCCTGAATTGCAAAAGCAATTTATGGACCAAGAGGCCTATGCGATCATGGTGCACCTCAAGGAGATGTTCCAAGAACAAGCTCGTCACGAGAGGTTCGTGACAACAAAGGCTTTGATTTCTTGTAAGATGGCTGAGGGTACTCCTGTTAGTACCCATGTACTCAAGATGAAAGGGTATCTTGATACTCTTGAGAAGCTTGAGGTACAAGTGCCAAAGGAATTGGCCACTGACTTGATCTTAGGATCATTGCCTGCTGCTTATGATCCATTTGTGATGAATTATAACATGCATGCTATGAACAAGTCAGTCACTGAGCTTCATGGGATGCTTAAGAATGCTGAAGAGAACATTCGAAAGACCAATCCCGTGCTAATGGTTCAAAAGGGAATTAAGAAGGGACCTGCTAAGGGAAAGGGAAAAGGAAAGGGAAAACCCAAGACAGTTGGGAGTGCACCTCAAGCCCAATCCAAGCCCAAGGCACCAAAGCTCAAAGAGAGTGAGAGCACTTACTTCCATTGCAACAAGATAGGGCATTGGAGGAAGAATTGCGCTCTCTTCAAGGAAGAACAAAAGAAGAATGGAGCCAAGGCATCCAGTTCTGGTATTTTTGTTGTTGAAATTAACCTTTCTATTTCTACCACTTGGGTATTGGATACCGGTTGTGGTTCTCACATTTGTTCAAATGTGCAGGGGTTAAGAAATAGGCGGTTACTTGGGAAGAATGAAGTGGACCTCCGTATGGGGAATGGAGCACGAGTTGCTGCCATGGAGATAGGCGACTATCACCTCACTTTACCTTCCGGACTTTGTATTGTTTTAAATAATTGTTATTATGTGCCTGCTATGAGCAGAAACATTATTTCAGTTTCATGTTTGGATAATGATGAATTTGATTTTGTTATTAAAAAGGGCAATGCTCATATTCGTCGCGAAGGCATTTCTTATGGCAATGCCATGTTGCAAAATGGCCTTTATATCCTTGATTTACAAAACAAAGAGTCTATATACAACATTAATACAAAGAGGGTTAAATCAAACGAATTAAACCCTACTTACTTCTGGCATTGTCGTTTAGGACATGCAAACGAAAAACGCATTTCAAGACTCCACAAAACTGGAGTGCTTGGGTCATTTGACTTAGAATCTTATGACACATGCGAGCCATGTTTGTATGGAAAAATGACAAAGAGTCCTTTTAACAAGAAAGGTGAAAGGACTAATGGCTTATTGGAACTAATACATACCGATGTATGTGGACCATTAAGTACACAAGCTAGAAGTGGTTTTAGCTACTTCGTGACTTTCACAGACGACTTCAGTAGATATGGCTATGTCTATCTAATGAAGTACAAGTCTGAAACTTTTGAGAAATTCAAAGAGTTTAAGAACGAAGTAGAAAACCAACTTGGCAAAAGTATAAAAGCCATTCGATCAGATCGAGGTGGCGAATACTTAAGCCAAGAGTTTGATGATCATCTAAAAGAGTGTGGAATTATTTCACAGCTCACTCCTCCTGGAACACCGCAATGGAATGGTGTGTCCGAAAGGAGAAATCGAACTCTGTTGGACATGGTTCGATCTATGATGAGTCAAGCTAATCTTCCTATCTCTTTTTGGGGTTATGCATTAGAAACTGCTGCGTTTTTATTGAACCGTACTCCAACTAAAGCAGTTGAGAAGACACCATACGAGGTATGGACTGGGAAAGAACCCAATATGTCTTTTCTCAAGATTTGGGGCTGTGAAGCACATGTTAAGAAATTAACATCTGACAAACTAGAGTCCAAATCGACTGTCTGCTTGTTTGTGGGTTATCCCAAAGAAACAAAGGGATACTACTTTTACTCAAAAGCCGAGAACAAAGTATTTGTTGCTCGCAAGGCTGTTTTCTTGGAAAAGGAGTTCCTTCTCAAGAAAGACAGTGGGAGTAAAGTAGAACTTGGAGAAATTCAAATGCCACAAGCTCCTATAGAGGATGAGTTGGAAATGGGATCAAGTTCACAACCAGTTGTGGAACAAGAACCCATTACACAAGTACCTAGAAGGTCTGGTAGGGTACGTCAGGAGATTGAGAGATATGGATTTCTAATCACTGACAGTGACACTATTGAGTTAGTAGATCGTGAGGATCCTACTACCTACCGAGAAGCTATTGAAAGCCCAGACTCGGATAATTGGCTTGAAGCCATGAAATCCGAGATGCAATCAATGTACGATAACCAGGTTTGGACCTTGGTTGATCCACCGGAAGGTGCTAAGGTAATTGAATGCAAGTGGTTATTCAAACTAAAAGCTGATAAGACCTACAAAGGTAGACTAGTAGCAAAAGGTTTTCGACAAACTCATGGTATAGACTATGACGAGACCTTTTCGCCTGTAGTCATGCTCAAGTCCATTAGGATCTTGCTTGCCATAGCTGCATATCATGATTATGAGATATGGCAAATGGATGTCAAAACTGCTTTCCTCAACGGAAATTTACTTGAGGATGTGTATATGACACAGCCTGAAGGTTTTGTCAATCCCAAGCATCCTAAGAAGGTTTGCAAGCTTCAAAAATCCATTTATGGATTAAAGCAAGCATCCCGAAGTTGGAATCTTCGTTTTGATGAAGCAGTCAAAGATTTTGACTTCATCAAGAACGAAGATGAGCCTTGTGTGTACAAGAAGGTTAGTGGGAGCATAGTAGTGTTTCTAGTCCTATATGTGGACGACATCCTTCTCATTGGAAATGACATTCCAACATTGCAAAAGGTTAAGCAATGGTTGGGAAAATGTTTCTCAATGAAAGACTTAGGTGAAGCCGAGACAATACTTGGTATTCGAATCTATAGAGATAGATCGAATCGGCTTTTGGGACTAAGTCAAGAAAAGTACATAGACAAAGTACTAAAGCGTTTTAGTATGGGAGACTCAAAGAAAGGGTACATACCCTTGGCTTTGGGAGTTCCTTTGACTAAAGAACAGTGCCCTAAAACCAAAGAGGAAAGGGACAACATGAGTAGAATCCCATATGCATCTGCTATTGGATCTATCATGTACGCTATGTTATGTACTAGGCTGGATGTTGCTCATGCACTGAGTATAACCAGTAGGTTTCAGCAAGACCCTGGTGAGAAGCACTGGTCTGCTGTAAAAGGGATCCTTAAGTACCTGCGAAGGACAAAGGATCACTTCTTGGTGTATGGTGGTCAAGAAGAGCTCGTCATACAAGGTTATGCCGATGCTGCTTTTCAGACCAGCACTCAGGATTCTAGATCGCAATCTGGGTTTGTTTTTGTTTTGAACGGTGGTGCTGTCAGCTGGAGAAGCTCAAAGCAAGAAACCGTTGCCGACTCAACTACAGAATCTGAGTATATTGCAGCAAGTGAGGCTGCAAAAGAGGCTGTTTGGATTAAAAATTTCATTAATGGATTAGGAGTGGTCCCAAGCATCCTAGATCCATTAGAAATTTTCTGTGACAATAACGGGGCCATCGCACAGGCCAAGGAGCCCCGGTCACACCAGAAATCCAAACACATACTCAGGAGGTACCACCTGATCAGAGAAATCATTGATCGTGGGGACGTCAAGGTTAGCAAGATAGCAAGTGAAGACAATGTAGCAGATCCTTTGACGAAACAGTTACGTCCAAATCTGCACGAGGCTCATTTGAGAGCGTTCGGTCTTAGGGCTATGCCCAATTGGGACTAGTGCTAGTGGGAGATTGTTAGTGTAAGCCCTAGCCCAATACATTGTAATAAAACACTTAGTTAATAAAATGAGGCATTTGTTTTATCCTTTGTATTCCTGTGCATATCAATTGATAAAACTATCCAAGAGTGTCGTTTCGGTTTAAGTTATCATGTGTGAGGCACATGGATTGTAAGACCTTGAAACAAATGAGACTTCATTCTAAATATCCCTAGTCAGTCATTGTTATGGGAATAACAAATGAATTAAGACTAGTATGCTCTCTCTGATGCTATGAGTCCTGTCTTACGGATCATTAGGACAAGAGTGTCAATCAGAGATCATAGATACATGTTAAGGAACATGGTATCTGGATTCGATCCGCTCATGAGAACACTACATGGTACAAGTCATAAGTGTTTCTCATATGCAAGTTTTGTATCGGAGTTCTTAGACCTAAAATCTCTATGAAACTCTTTATGAATTACTGTGTACTTTGACATACACCTAACGTGCTCGTAACAGAGTGACAAGTATGGGTATGCTTGGGTATGCATTGATTTATGTTAGAGAGCATGAGAGAAGTGAAGGGATTACCCCTCTCGATAAGAGAGAAAATATCATCGGCCACTTGATCAGTGAACTGAGAAGTGTATGGCCATACCGAGATGAAATAATGAGTAATCATTATTTATCTGAGAGTTCAGTATCACTGGAATATCAAGAAAGGAATTAATATATATAAGGATGACTAGTTCCATGCCTTATATTAATTCTGATATTTAAGGGTAAGGGATTATGCAAAATTGCATTAGGTCACTAAATGCCATTTGCATTTTCGTTTAATTTGGAATGCTATAATATCTTGCTAGAGAATATATATAGCCTTTGAATTAATTTTTATTAATTCATTGCCAATATTAAATGGACCTATAGGATCGCACATAAAGCACTGGGCTTAAAATTGTATTGGAAATTAATTTAGACTTTTATTTAAAGTCAAATTAATGCATGCAATGGGTGAACAGATTTTTACTGTTAACGATTGGTCACGAGAGAAATTTACTGGCATGTGTTAGGTTTAATTTCAATTGATTAATTATCTATGTATAATTAAGTTAATTGAGTATTAAATCCTAAATTATATTTAATCAAAATATAATACTTGAGAGGGAATTAAAGTAACCAAAGTTTAAACTAGGAATCCTAGTTAAATTTGGCAACTAATTACCTTAGTTAAGTAAGTTTGTTTTGATTAGCTAAATGATGCCATTTGAATTTAAATTCTAATAGAATTTAAATTAAAATATATATCTCTTAATTATTAAGTGTTAGTGGCTGAAATTGCTACCTAATTTAAGGCACTCACACATGACTAAAGTAAGTGATATATATTAAATGAATTAAAGGAATAATGGTGGGTGCCACTTTTATTCTTCTTCTCTCTTTTGGCCATGAGAGGATTAGTGGGATTTGTAGAGAATGGTTTTTGCTCTTAATTCTCTCATGGAAGGTGACTAACATAGAAACCAAAGAAGAAAGAACAAGAAGAGTTCTTGTGTTTTTCAAACAATTCCATTGCCTAATACACAAATATAGAGCTAGCACTCTTGATTTTAAGCTATCTTTGCAAGTGTGTGTGAACATAGAGAGGAGTGGCATAAAGGCTGTTCCTTTGGCATTGGTGGTGAAGATCTAAGGTAAATAAATTCATCTTAGTTGCTGGTCATCATCAAAATCAAGTCTTGAAGTGCATCTAAAGTTGTAAGTTTCAAAACTCTAAAATTGCATGTTTTCGTTCCTAGTTTTGGATATGTATGGTATGCATGATAAAATTTTTGTTTTTTCGCTGTGCTATCATGATTTTCATACCATGTCATATTCCTTCATTATGAAATCACTTTTAATAAAGATTATATATAAAAAGAAATGAATAACAATATTAATTTCTTTCCTTTTTAATGGTTTTAGTGATTTCCTTGTACTCTTTCTGTTTTTTTTAATGGTTTAGTGATTTCCTTGTACCTTAGGCCTCTCCGCAAATAATGCAAATATGTCAATTACAGACTTCCTTTAATCACATGCATTACCCACACAGGACACTTAAAAAATGCAAATTATTTTTTACTTTTAATAATTGATCAATTTGTTCCATTATTCACATCGAACATTTTAATAAATAGAGTTTTTTGGGCTGTTTGCGCCCTTTGGTCTACCAAATAAATAAATAGAATACTTTTATTATCTCATGTTTCTTTCGTTGATATTTTCTTTATGTTATAAATAATATATATTTTTCCAATGCTTGAGAAATAAAAATAAAATATATTATATTTCGTTTAAATTTAATTTAAATTATTTAATGGAAATTATGAAAAAAAATATTCAATTTGCATCTCTTGTGTTATATATATATGTGTGTGTGTAAGGGATTCCAATTCAATCTCAAATTCATATGAGGACATATAATTAAAATTAATTTCTCCCTCCCCACCTATGTGATATAATGTAATGTAATATAATTTGTGAATAAAAAAGGCCTTAAGATGAATTTTAGGTCGTTTTAAGTCCAATTCGATCCATGTATAGCACTTATTCCCTTGATTTTATGGACACAGAAGGTCTTAGATAAATCTTATTCAAAACAGTAACAGCGCTAAAATTTGCACACACACATATAGTTTGCAGTACGTGTTTGCATATATAATTATTAACGGTCTATTCAATTCGAATAATTAGCTCATCAATTTTGATCTTTCCAATTTGATTTACAATATTCTTCCGTTAACCGCTATATCTTTTAACATACAATCATTAAAAAAATTAGTTAAATTACAATTTCATTTCAAATATTTAAATTAATTCAAAATAAAAATTACAAAATAAACATAATGGTAACTAGAATTCATGTTTAAATTAAATCAATATGGCTTATTATAATATAAAAATTATAAGAGGATATATTGAATAATTTTTTTCATAATTTCCATCAAATAATTTCAATTAAATTTAAAAGAAAATAATTTATTTTATATATATTTTTCAAGCATTGGAAAAATAGATTTTTTTTTGGTTGTTTTTGTAAAAAAATTGCAAATCTAGTGGTACAGTGATGTGTTAAAAAAAAGTACAAATTAATTGTCATTTTGTGTTTATTGTTAGAAAAGCGATATCCAAAGTTGTCATTTTTTTTGGAGTACAAAATCGTGAGATTGCTTGATAAGGCTCGCATCCGGTGAAAAATGACAGAAGCTTTTAACTTATTTTGGTTATCACTGCCTACAAAGTATATACCTCTATTATAGACATCTCCTATAATTTTCACTCAATTACGCTTATTAGATTTTTTTTCTTTTTCACAAATACTATTCATACAAACAATATTGGAGAAAGTTTAGTTTTAATAAAACGGAATTTGCTTATGCTTTTATATAGTTCTTTTAAAAAATTAGAAATATTATTTAGATTTAATTGGTTTTTGGATATTTGTCAACTCCTTTTTTTTTCTATAAATAGAGCTAAATAATGAATGGTAATTAACTACAATAAAATATTTGAGAAACGTGAGAGAATAAAAGTTTCTATTTATTTATTTATTTTTTCTGGTGGACCGAAGACGGCAAACAGCCCAAAAAGACAAAACGAATAAAAGCATTCTATTTATTCAATGTGAATATTATTAATTAAAAGTAAAAAATAATTTGCATTTTTTATTTAAGTATTTTGTTTGGGTAATGCGTGTGATTGAAGGATGTCTGGAAGTGACATATTTGCAGAGAGAACATATGCCAGCGTGCATATGTGCAATCTAAATAAATATATTTATTTGTTTGTTTTTATATATAATATAATTTATATAAAACAAAATACATATAAATATAAAATAACAAAAAGTAAAGTCCTTCAACTTTCGGTTTCTAGGCTGAAATAAAAATCGATTTCCTGCTTTCGCTTTCAATTCTCCTCCCTCGACAAATCCCCAATCTCATCCTGTCCCCTGCATTTGCTTGTCTAGATGCTTAAATGATTATTTTTATTCGAGTAACCGTTAAAAAGTCAGCTTTTCTTTCTTTTTTTTTTTACAGTCAATCATCGGCAGTCTGGTGAAATAATACGGATAGTAACAATTTTATACTGTGAGTCTTTTACTTGGTATTTTACAAAGATTACATTAAAAATCCATAGTAAAATAGTATACCAATACTAACAACAATTATGTTCTGTTACCAATAATTACACAAACCCGGACTAACAGCTGTTTTGGAGATCTCTCTCCATTTATAATCATTTTTCATAATCTCTTGACCCTCTTGATCAACAATCACAACTTTGCTTATACACTTCTCGAGTTGCTCTCCCTTTACAATCCCTTCAATATCTTCCTCAGCTCCAACTCCCATCTTCAAACATGCTAGCATTTAACAATAATTACAGTGCAGTTTATGATAATTGATGGAATCCTTACAAATCCATGCTATGAATTGCATTAAACATCCGCATGGTCCTCCAAGAGTGGTGCAGTCTGTGGTGATGATGACTTAGCTGTGTTATCTCCAATTCGTTCCTCTTCTTGGGATTGTGCCCAAATTACTCCATAAAAACCCGCAACAATTATGATTGATCCAATTACACTGCACGAGGAAATGGGATTAGCCATAAATTAATTTACCATGCTTCTTTAACTGTTCTCATGCTTCGTGACTGGTCTTTTGCAGCGTAGGATGCTGCAGTAAATGTTGGATTTGTTATAATGCATTTATGCTCTAGTAGCTTTTATAATGAAAGGAATGCATTTGGTGGTCTCCATGAATCTTGGACAGCCATTGAAATATAGGATTTTCAGAGACTAATACCTTCCAACATGAAGTGTGTCGCCCAGAAAGATGACACTCATGAGTGCAGCAATGGCTATTCCCAAAGGTTTGAACAAGGCCACAAAAACAGGGCCTTTCTTATGTATACACCATGCTGTTACACAATACGTCATCACATGTCCAAATACAGCCTAAAAAGCCAAGAAATATATACATACTCTCAGGAAAAGATCCGCTAATATTAATTGCAACAGAATGGACATGCCTGCTTACAGCGCAAATAACAGAGATGAGCTCAATATCAGGCTTCAGTTTCCAAGCGTTTGGGTTCTTCTCTGCTATCAAGGAAACAACTGCACATTGGATGGTCCCAAATAGGCAATAGAAGCAAACTATGGTCGTCTCTGATGGATACTCCTTCAGAATTCCAGCCTTTAAATGTACTTTAATCAATTCTATATCCACATAGATTACATAACGCAAAAATAAGCTTGTCAATTACCTGAAAAGTATTAGATACCGACAGAGAGAAACTAGCAATTGTAAGGAACAAGCCTCCAATAACCCAAGAATTTGTTGCTCTCGAGGAAGTAATTGAGGTTGATTCTTCTTGTGATGGGATGATTTTGTCACCTATTATGGGACCTTTGTAAAGTATCACAACCAAAGCTCCTGAAATCGAGACCAAAGTTCCAATCACTTTGATCTGGCTGCTTAAGATTCTGAAATCCAGCTTCTCCATCCTGTGAAGCCAAAAATGATTAAAAACACAGGTCCTGTGCTTATTATTCAACATCAGATAAAAGTCCACTTCAGTTTCTCAGTAGTTGATGGATGGATAGAGGGCCCACAATTTCCAGTTCTTCTATCTTTAAAATCCAGAGAATTAAAAAGAATAAGAAAAGTGAAAATTGAAGAACCTGAAGATCACTGCAAGCAAGAAAGTAAAGGCAGGGACTAATTGGAATATTGCAGAAACAAGGGTAGGAGAACTGTAGCTTAAACCAGTGAGCCCACAATTCAGCATCACAGTAATCCTACACAGTTCCAAACACAGAAACACAATGAAATTAACCTTACCCACAAATCAAAAGTCAAACCCACTTCTAAAGTTGAGAACTTTTACATACCCAGCAAGGCTGAGGAGGAAGAATTTGCTGAGAAGGGAGCAGGTGAGTGGAGGTTTCTTCGCTCTACACATAAAAGGCAAGTATTAATTAAGTCCAAGAATGAGAATAAATACAAAGAAAGATGGTTTGATTTGGTGGTATTAGCTGATGAAGACCTGAAGAAGAAACAAGAAGAGAACATGAGGAAAGTGGCAAGAGCATTTGAGTAGACAACTTGCACAAAATGGCTCATTCCTTTGGAAAAAGCTGCTTTGTTTATTGTGGCCATGCCTGTATCAACACATTCAAGCATCATCATGGCTGCAAATGGTGCCAATCTCGCCAACAACGCCTTCACCATATCTCTCTCTCTCTCTCTCTCTATTTTTTGTTGGATGCTTAGAAATGGGAGAAATAGAATAGATTATAAAGATTCTTCATCCTTTCGCGGTGACGTAATAAGTCAGTCATTGACCATACTTTTATGACAAGCCAATCAATATTATTTTTTTTACTATCAATTTATTACAAAGTTGAATTTGAGAGATAATTGGTTTGCTACATCTAACGTATAAAAAACTATTAAATGAAAATTTTAAAAATATTATTTTATTAATTATCAGTTTAGATTCGTTTTGATATAATTAAAGAGTATTGTTTTGTTGGATAAAAAAATCGAAAATATGGTTAATTTTAAAATCGATTCAAAATCAAATCGATTTTTATAATTAACCGATTCGATATATTCGATTACGATTTTTAATTTTTATATTTTTTTGTTAATAATTATGATTTAAATTTTTAAATATCGGTTAACCATTAATCTATAGTTAACCGTTTCATATATATATATATATATATATATATTCTATTTTTTCTATTTTTTTTAAATTTATATAAAATAATAATTTTAATTATATTTATATTTTTATAAATTAATTTTTTATATTTTTCTGTAAAAATTATATAATAATTTAAACTAAATTTATATTATATCATTATTTTTAATTATATAATAATATTTATATATAATATCCGATTAACTTTTATATATATTATTTTTTATTATATATTGGTGTTCATATTTTACTTGATAGTATTTAATTATATTTTCTTATATTTTAAAGTTTATGTTATAATATTTAATATTATTTAAAATTTTATTTGACTTAAAATTAAATATAGTAATTTTCAATAAATGTCAAATCTATTTTATAACATTAGCTATTAATTTATAAAAAAAAAAAAATTGACTAGTAAATTATGTTTGTTTCATAATTTTTATTTTAAATTATTTTACATATTTGAATTTAAATTGAATTTTATTTCATTTTTTTATATAATTTTATGTTATAAATTATCAAAAAATTAAAATCGATTGACTAATTAATCGAATGTAATGAACTGATTAATGGATAGCGATTTTAAAAAATTGCTATTAATGAACTGATTAATTTTTTTACTCATGAACTGATTATCGATCCATACTCACCCCTACTATTTTGTTGAAATATTCTACACATAGAATATGTACTCAATTAGAATATTTACTCAATATGTGTTTATCTTTTTCATTAAAAAATAATTTTTTAATGAAATTAAATTTTATAAATTAAAATAAATAATAATTTAGTATACGTGTTTCTATGTGCATGTGTGATATATATATATATATATATATATATATATATATATATATTGTTAAATTGCATATATTCTAATAATAGATTGGTTCAAATTAAAAGCACAATAATGATAAAATGATAAAAAAAATGTTGGATATGTATAGGAATTTGGAAATTGTCGGGGTTAATTACATCGGTGGTCATTATAGGATTGTCGTTGTAACGATATGGTCACTTAACTTCAATTTGTAACAAAAAAATTACTTATCTATTATTTTATAACATAAAAGTCAATTTGACCGAAATTATCAAAATCAGACTATCAGAGTGTGTAATACACACGTGAAATAAGAATACATCTGTAACGCCCTAACAATCCTAAAATTTTGAATAGTACCGTAATAGCTTAATAATTTATCAAAATTTAGTTTTATTAGAAGGCAAGAATTTGGGTTGATTAAGAAATAGAGTGAAAATGTTTTATATATCTAATTATCAACAAATTAGCTAAATTAGATTGGGTTTAAATAATTAATATAACTTTATTATTATATATGTATCTTAAAAAAAAAGAGACTTTTTAAGGGTGGGCACCGGCCACTTCCAGAGGGGAGATCAAGACCACACAAAAGAAAAAAAAAAGACAAAAATGAAAAAGAGGGGGAGAATGGGAAAAAAAGGGAAAGGGGATAAAGGGAGGCAGCGCTAGCGAGACGTCGATGCCGGCCAGCTCGTCGCCGCCTCCTCTCCATCGTGTAAGAAGGAAAAACAGCCGCCTCCTTCCTCGCCGATTTCCTTTCTCTTGCACAGGTTTTCTCTTTATTCCATTTCATCTACTCATTGTTTTCTTTTCATCTATTTGTTTTTGAAGTAAGTTTTATTCTCCCTTGTTTTGATTATTTAGGATTGAAATTTGCTAAAAGAAAGAGAGAAATATGTATTAGAGATTTTGTAATTTGGGAAAAATTGATTTGGGGATTTGATTTATTTTGGGTAATTGATAAACAAAGTTACTTGTTAATTTTAGCAATTTATGGATACAAGATTGCTAGAGTTCATTTCCTGTATATTTGAGGAGCCTTCATATAATGATAAACAAGTAATTTTAATAAGTGATAATTTATGTGTATTAAAGATTAGATGAAATATGGGTGTTATAGAGATGAAGTTCCATTTGATGCTTGATATTCAAGAGATTTAATTAAATAAATTGTTGCAGCATCTGAGACAAGGGAATAAATATGGCTATGAGTATATGTAAAATCAAGAAATGACGTACTTGGCTAAAGATTTAATTTCTCTTGTATCTGAATTACTAATTAAAGATTACAAACGAGTTACACTTGTTGAATTTGAGGACTAACTAAGATATAAATTATGAAATATATAGATATAAATATGTTGAATCTTGGAGGTATATCGTATGGCTTAAGTGAAAAATATAGGGAAGCTTACTAAACATCTTTAAAGTAATTTAAATGTGCAAGCCCAAGATATAGGTAGTAAGTTAGCTTAATCTGGGTATGATATATATTACAAGGTTTAATTAATTGGGCTCCTTTTTGATGTAATAGTTTTGTAAAATTTATATGGTCCAATTGTGATGTTTAAAAAGATGTAATTTCTTTAGTTTCAAAAATATCTTCTTTTCCTATTTGCTAATATACTAGTATTGCAACCTAACCTTCTAAGGAAATTGAGATTATAATAAGAGGGTGTACTATTATGAAGTGTTCATGAAAATAAAAATATCTAGCTTAAGTTAAGTGAATTCTTGATGATGACTGCAAGAATTAGATTGGTTTGCACACTTAAAACCATGATAAGTACATAAGTATGTCTATAGCACTTGTTTGTTATTGGCAAGTTGAGTTGCTTGTTGACAGTTGTTTAGAAACAGTGTGTGCTTTTTTATAGTAAAGTAAATTACTTGGATTGAATTTGCTTAGTTTATTTTAGTTACTGAATTAGCATATATATATATATTTTATATTAGCGTATCATACTACTAAGGTATATGATTACTTATTTTGTCTAATAATATATACTGTGAATATAATATGTAAATTGGAATTAATTGAAGATTGTGTGGTAAGATATTTAATGATGTCGTTTAACGGATTCAAACTGTTAATTTAGTCAGAAGAACGTGTTTCTTTTCTTTGCATTATTGATCATCATTTCGTACTGTTTTTTTTAGAAGTTATGATTATAATAAGATAACCTATTGCTATAAAGAGTTTATGAAAATGAACATGGGTAACTACAACCAAAAGTAAATAGGAATAAATGGATTTAACTTTGGTGAGCCTGCAGAATGTAAAGTGTAATTAATTAAACCTCTTTTAGGAGACCAGTTTGTGTTAATTACTTAGTTTGATTTATGAAGTTTAATAGACTTAAACTGAGTTATGGATTGGATGGCTCCGAGAGCTCAGTCCATAAGTACCCGCATTTTGATGTGTATTACCGGATTGAATGGCTCCGAGAGCTCTTCTGGTGTGGGTGATTAAACTAAGTGATGGACTGGATGGCTCCAAGAGCTCGGTCCACATATGTATGTGTATAAATGTATGTATATGTATATGTGGGTATGTATGTATTTGAATAGTAATAAATAGATTACATGATACCCTGAAGGGGGTGAATACAGGGTAACCCGAACGTCGATACCCTGAAGGGGGCGAATACCGGGGAACCCAGACGTCGATACCCTGAAGGGGACGAATATCGGAAAATCCGGACGTCGATACCCTGAGAATTGGATCCTGTGTTTAAATCCCATTTATCCAGCTCGTGCAATTCCACTGGATATACTAGGGGCAAATATCAAAATTGAATGAAAAATAAAAGTTGATACAAATATTTTACCAAATATTCCTAAATAACTTATAAAATCTATATTGTGATCAATTTAAATTATGATTAACCATAACTGATTAGGATTGGGATTAATTGGTATTCTGTATAAGTATTTGTATTGTGACTAATTATGTTGTTTACATTATTAAATGCCTTTATGTTAAATGTTATGTGAATGTAACTAGGCAAATAAAATTTATGCAAGAAATATGTTAATATGGAACTGTGTTTAGAATGCTATGTTGAGCTTTGGAATTGAAGAACTACGTGGTTCTGATTCCCTAAATGGGATACATAGGAAACTTGAGAATCGACATCTCAAGTCCAAACCAAATTGTATTAATTTGACTAGATATTTTGATATGTACAGTGGATTGTGATGAAATAAATCTCATATATATATATATATATATATATATATAGTTATATTTGTTCAAATGAGTATATGTTTATAATTACAGTAAATTATGATTGAGTTTTAAAATGTTGATGGAGGAACAAGTGATTGTGTATTGGTGTTTGAAATGGAAGTGGATGGTAAGATAGATTGAAATATAAGTGTTTTGAGTAAATTCTTTCAGGGAGTTCTATAGAATTTTAGGGAAAATTCTGCTGAAATTTTTGTAAAATTAAATAGTAAATTACTAGAATATAGTTTCTTTAAATAGTGGTTTGTTTGACCCGTATTAAAGGAATCTAAGTCCGAGTGTGACATCCTGTATCCGAGTCTTTAACTAACCGGGTATAGGGTGTTACAACATCAGCAAATGTTGACATATCAGCATCTGAATTACTGCCACGTGAAAATAAAAAAAGCCCAAAATATATTCACTCACGTGCCACTCATCCACCTTGTACCAGCTTTCCATGTCTCTAAGTCATGAAAACGCTCTGTTTTGACTTCTCTCTGCCATTTCAACAAAAGTAAACCTTGGCTTCTCCTTCATTCTCAATCCACCAAGCCTCCTTACTCTACTTCCTTGTATGTGGATGATCCTCGCTCACACATGTGGATTCAGATCCAGCAACCGCCATATCTCCGTCCTTCGATCTTCTCACTCTATATGATCTCACCTTCCAAGTTTTCTTTCTCCTTTAACCCTATGCATCTCACCTGGCACCATACTGCTTTCTCCACTAAATAATTGAGTTAGAAAGTTTAGTTGCTCAGGATTATTAATGATAGTTAAAAAGTTTAGTTGCTCGGGATTATTAATGATAACACACATTATCTCCTATCCCACATTGGCTGGAGATGAATTGAAAGTGTATCTTATAAGGCCATGGACACCTTTTACCTATGGACGCATAAGAAAACCTTGAGGGTAACTCCCACAGCGGTAACTCCTAAAGAGGACAGTATTTGGTGCTCTACCACTGAGCTACGAAAGCACTTAGTCGGGAGTGAGCTTGGGTTCTCATACCTACCGGACGTGTTTTAGGGCAGCATCCCATAAACAAAGCTGTGAGGGCTTCGGCCCAAAGCGGATAATATCCACAGTGCCCGATCGAATCTTCCTCCCCTATCGGATCCCCCATCATTGAGTACACGAGATGAGGACCCCAGCGCTTGAAGACCTCTTACCCGATCGGTGAGCGAGCGATCCATCATTTGGTGCTTTCATTGAGAGCGAGGGAGGAATGAGACCAGGCACAGCCGACGACCTCTACTCTCGTAGACCTCTCTCGAGAGAAAATAGTGATAATGCACGTTATCTCCTATCCCACATTAGTTGGAGATAAGCTGAAAGTGGATCTTATAAAGCCATGTGTAATGGCCTAACTATCGGGTTAGTTGTGAACAGTACTTTTCGACAGTAAATAGTATTTTTCAGGCCCAAAAGGATATCCGAAAGTCAAAAATATTTTATTTGACCATTGAAAAGTACGGATCATAATGAGTCCGGATTGAAATTTGAAGTGAAACTGGGATCAAATAAACTTTCAAAAGTCAAAAATATGAAAAAAGATAGCGAGTCAATTTCCCTAGTAGAGAAAGAGACTTGATTTTACATAAAATTTTAAAAATAGTAAATAAATTCCAAAAATTATTAGATTTTGTATGTATACATAAATTTTTATGTAGAATATTTTGGTGATAAGAATTGAATTTTTTGGGGATACCGGCAATTATCGAATCGGATCGATAAGTTTGAATCGAACCGATAACGGACTCCGATTGAGCCAAAAATTTGCGTACTAGTTATTTTTTATGTAATAAAAATGATAAAATTAATTTTGGAGTGATTTGAAGTGAGGAAGAGAGATAAATTGGATTGATCCTTAATGAGCTTAAAATGGGCCTTAATGTTTAAGTGGGCAAAGCCCACTCATCAAGCCCAATTTTGGGCCCATGAGAGTGGTATAAGAAGGATAAAAATCTGGAGATAACTCCAGAAAAATCTCCAGCCATCCTCCTTCTTCTCCAAGGTCGAAATCATCTTCTCTCTCTTTCCTTGATTTCTTTCCTCATTACTCCAAATCTCCCATAAATTCCAGCATACAAGATGAAGTTTCATCTCTCTAGATCACCTTAGTGGCCTCAACCAAGTGATTTGAGCAAAGGAAGACAAGAAATCAAGTTAAGAAAGAAAAAGGGGTAAGATGAAATTTAAGAAGTTAATTGATTTTAATTGGTTCTTTAGTATTTTCTCATGGTTTTTGAGATGTAGAAGCTAATTATGAGCTTAAATTTTGTATTTAAGGATAAAAAATAGGATTTAATGAGGTTGTTTGGCCGGCCATGGTGGGATTAAATGAAGAGGAATGAGTTTTTATGGATTAAAGTAAGGAAAAGGGAGGCTTAGGCACCCATAAGCAAGAAAAAAATATAAGTGGCTACAAAATCTTTTGATTTTTCATTTATGTGAATTAATTTTCTTTATGTAATCAGAGAAAATTTTGTTAAATGGCTTAATAAATGAAATTGATGTGAAAAAAAATAAAATTAGATCATGAAAAATGTGAATTAATTGCTTAAAGTGAGACAAATAAATTTGTAGGATAAAAATATTATGTTGGCCGAATTTATACCTAAATATAATTAGATGATTTTTGCATGAAATTAATATATAATAACCCAAATTAACCATAAATATTATAATTAATGTCCTTGAATTTTTAAATTATTTATGAGATTAATTTGAAAATTTTAAAGTTTAATGATTGGGTATGTAAAGAAGGAACTTGATGAAATATTGTGAAATAATTCATAAAATAAGTGAAAAATGATAGTAAGTGTGAAATAATGTATCCATAAATTTTTATGGAATTTATAGAAATTATATGAGTATTTTTAGAATTTTTATGGAATAATATAATTGATAAAAATAGTGAAATTTTGATAATTATGTTATAAAATATCATAAAATAATAATAAGCCTAAAATAAATTGTCCATAAATTTTTAGAAAATTTATGAAAATTATTTGAATATTTTGAGAATAATTATTGAATTAAGTAATGAATGAGAATAATGAATTATAGTAAAATATTTCATAAAGTGAGTAAAAATGATAGAAATTATAAAATAATATGCATATGAATTTTTTAGAATTTATATGAATTACTATAATATTTTTTAAATAAAATATTTATTATATTTAATTAAAAATATTTAATTATTGAAAAATAATTCAATAAACAAATATATGATGATAAATTAATGTGAAGTAAATTACTTCCGTATAAAAAGAAATAAAAAAATCAATTTATGCATTTTGGAAAATAAAATAGTGGATTATATTAATATAATTCATAATTGTTCAAAAAGTTATGAAATAAATATTTGACTAATTTATCAAAATAAATTAGTCAATAAAAAGTATTTAAATAGTGAATTATTATAAAATAATTCATCAAATGAATAAAAGTTGGCATATCGAATGACTAAAATTTTGGACAGAAAAAGAAAAGAAAAAATCAAAAAAGTCAATTATTGAATTATTAAAAAATAATTCATAGAGGATTACACAAAAAGAATAAAAGAAATTGTGAATTATAATTCTATAATTCATAGAATGCATAAAAGACCGAAAAGTTTTACGTGTCTGAGTGAATTATTGAAGAATAATTCACAAAAGTGATTTAAAAAGATAAAGTGAAAGAAATGAAAAGAAAAAAAAAAGCTACTGAATAGTCAAAAGCATAAAAAAAGAAGAGTGCGATTGACAAAACTGTATTGTATCAAGAAATAAAGGAATAAACTAAAGATTTTTAAATGTTTAAAAATTATTTCGAATATAATTAATTATTTTACCTTTAACAATAGTCATGTAATGATATTCTTATTTAGGATATAATTGGCTAGTCGTAGGGACACGCTATACCGCGATGCAAGTCATGACGACTTGCTTTGCTATGGGTAGAATCTCTGATCTCCATAGCTTCAATATTTTAAGTGAAAGTGAAATGTTTTTCGAAAAATGGTCCCTCATGAATCATTTCTCTCTCAGTGGGATCTTTGGGTCCATGTCCCGCATATCCTTTTTGAGAATTATGTCTTATTACACTAGGGGCGTATTGTAATGGATAAATCAGCATTGTCTAAATAAATTGAATGTAAAGTTTATAATGAAAAAAAAATTGTTTGAAAGAAACTGAAAAGTTAGGATAAAACTACAATGTTTCTCAAAAATTATGATTAATAAGAAAAAATAAAAAAGAAATATTTTATAAGAATAAAATGTTAAATGAATATTAAATTAAGCATTTTAAAGAAAAATAAAGGTTTAAAATGAATTTTTAAATGAAAAAAATAAATTAACGTTAGTTGATATTTTATGTATCAATTATTATTTTGAAAAATAACAAGTTTGAAAAATAGTACCAATTTTCTATTTAAAGTCAAAAAGTGAGAACATTGTCTTTAAGTGAAAATTTATGCCTAAGTAATGAATTCCAAAAGAAAAAGTTAAATGAAAAGTAAAACGATAAAAGGCATAATATTATTCAATTAGGAAAAAAAAGATACAAAATTCTAAATAAGTTTTCGAACATGTTTAAGGGTAAAAAGGAGAAGAATAAAGATTGAATGCAAAGTGTTTCAAAATAACCGTATTACTTTACATTAAAGGTTAAAAGACTTGAAAATAGTAATATGTTAATTAATTAAAAGTTAAAGTAAAATAGAGAAATAAAATAGTGAAAAGATTTGGTACCATTTGAGACATGGGTATCAATATAAATCGTTAAATGAAAAGATAATTAAATCGATGTGACTAAAAATATAAATCAAAATTAAGTAAAAGTAAAAGTTAGAGTAAAGATGAAACGTAAAAATAAAAGTTAATTTGAAATCGATTCACATAAGTAAATAGTGTAAAGCAAATCGCAAGATTTAAAGTCAAAGCAAAATAATTATAAAAAAAATTGTGGGTAAATAATGAAATTAATATTCGCAGAAGTAAAAGCAAATGTTTAATGAAATAAGAATAAGAGCGACATAATCTATGTCATTATGCTTTAATTGAAAAATTCTAGGATTAGTAGTCACCATTGAGCATGACTAGTGCTCAGCACGTAGTGTTTATTGCGTGCAGATTATGAAGTGAGATGGGAGCATTATACACAGTGGAGCAAGATCATAAAAGAAGAAATAGTGTTAAATCGAGTTGTATTATGGCATGTATATACGTAGACAATTAAGATAAAAGATTAAACTGTATTTTATTTTTTGTTAGTATGATTATTGATGGGTGAGTGCTCGATGAAAATGTTTACATAAATTTTATTAGTATATGATTAATTATTTAAAATGTTACTGAATGAATAGAAAAAAAAAATTTACCGTTTAGTGCTATATTTGCTTCGAAAAAAACTGTTCCATGAAAGGTGTGACACCATGAACACCTTCTTCCTGTGGACGCATAAGAAAACCTTGAGGGTAACTCCCACAACGGTAACTCCTAAAGAGGACAGTATTCAGTGCTCTACTACTGAGCTACGAAAGCACTCAGTCGGGAGTGAGCTCGAGTTCTCACACTCACCAGACATGTTTTTGGGCAACACCTCATAAACAAAGTCATGAGGATTTCGGTTCGTAGCGGACAATATCCATAGTACCTTATCGAATCCTCCTCCCCGATCGGATCCCTCACCATTGGGTACACGAGACGAGGCCCCCAGCGCCTGAAGATCTCTTACCCGATCGGTAAGCGAGCGATCCATCAATTAACATGGCTAGGATCTTGATATACAGAAGAAAATCAGGAATTTTTTACTTAATAATGACAAACCCATAAAGGTTATTTTTTATTCTCTCTCCCTTTGCAGTTTTCACTGCTATTTTGTCGTCCTTTTTCAGCTGAGTTTTCCCTTTCCTTCCGGTTGACTTTTTTTTCTTTTATATCCATGGCCGTGTGCTTCCTTAAATTATTGCATTTAATGAGAATTTGCATATTTTCATATTATTTTTTGTTGATTGACTCAAAAGGATATTTTTTTTTTAAGGAAAGGGAAAACTCAGCTGAAAAAGGACGACAAAAGGATATTTGTGTCTCCATTTTGTTTTTCTTAGAAATTGTCTCAAATAGCTTCAGTTGCCACCGATTTTGGGCTCTCTGAACCCTCTCTTAAACCCTCAATTTTGTTATTCCTCTATTTTTAATGGATTATAGGATTGGTTTCTCTAATTCTAGAGGGATCAATAATGGAAGCAGCACTTGCTGCATAGAAACCCTCTCTGCTCCAAAGCCTCCAAACCCAAAAATCTTTGCTTTCAACGACTATCCAAAAGCCTCGAATCAATCTTTGGCTTCGATTTTGACTTCTATGCCGATGCTAAAATCAAAATCTCAGCTTCTAACTGGAAGCTACCTGTGCACCGGTGCATTCTATCAGCTAGAAGCCCGTTTTTTAAGGCGACTTTTTCGGGTTCTGCAGCCAAAGAGAGGTGCAAATTTTGAATTGAAGGAGTTGGGCTACAGATTATGAAGTTCGATCTGATTCGTTATTAGCAGTTTTTGTAATGGCCCAAATACCAGGCTAGTCGAAAATAGTACTTTTTCCGACAGTAAATAGTAACACCGGGGTGAATAGTACCTCCTTGAGTCGAAAAATATTTTATTGGACCATTGGAAAGAACAAGTTAGCTGAAGTCCAAAGATATAATTTGGACTGAAAATAAGGTCAATTGGATCAATAAAAAGTCAAAAATAAGAAAAAAAGTCACGGTTCCAGTTAAAAGAATGCTTGTGTTAACTAAGAGCTTATATGGAACTTTAAAAATAACAAATTATCTTTAAAAATTACCATATTTTCCAGATCTACATTAAATGTGATGTAGAACCAGATCGAAAAATAGTTTTCGAATGACTCAAAAATATTCATGGAGTCTAATGAATATATTTTAAGAATTTTAGAAGTATTTTTAATAATATTTGACCTCAAGAAGAAGAGAAAAATAATAATTTCGGTTTAAATAGTAATCGGTCAACTATAATTTGATCAGGGCTTTAAAAATAGCAAATGATCTTCAAAAATTACAGGAATTTCCAGTTAAGCCTTTTTATGAGATGTAAAATCATTTGGTGGAAAAAAATTAATTTTTAGGTAATATCAGAAATTTATTAATTGGACTATTTGGACTGAAGTGGACTGAAAACGGACTCCGATTGAGCCGAAATTTTTTATGGAGACTCAATATATTTTTTTAAGAATTATGGAATTAATTTTAAGTGAAATTGAGCTTTGAAAGTAAGAGAAATAATTCATGGAGGCTTATTGGGTTTAATGGGGCAATTGGGCTTGAGTTAGGCCCAACCAACTTGGTTGGACCAGGCCCAACCCAATTAACCCTTATAAAAGACCCAAAAATCAGCCATTTCCAGATTCATCTCCAGCCTTCACGTTGCTTTTGTTCTCCTTCTTGGCCGACCACTTTTCTTCCATTTTCATGGAAGTTTTTCATCTCTTTCTTCCACTTCCACCAAATCAAGCCCTCTCAAGTCAATTTCAGCCTTTTAACTAGCTTATGGAGACCTCAATAAGCCAAATAAGCTACTAAAAGTGCAAGAAAGAGAGAGAGAAAGTTGATGTCTCAAAATTGAGGTAAGTGGAAAAATGAAGTTTTAATTTAATTTAAAGGTTCTAATTGGTGCTTTAGGATGTGTAGGTCTCATTTATGTAGTTTAATTGAATTTATGAAGTAAGAATTGATAAATTTTTGGCTTGGGAATTTTGTCCATTTAGAGAGCTTGAGAGAGATGATGGTGTTTTGATGATTAAAGGCAAGAAAATGAAGATTAAGTGGTGGAAAACAAGTAATTAAGGTTAGTGGATATATTATCCCTCAATTTCCATATTTTTTCTATGAAAATTTGCTTATGTATGTGAGTGAATATGTATGATTATGTATAAAAAATTGAAAATAATGACATATGTGTGAAATTGGAAGTTAAATGGATGAGTAGAATATTTTAATTGAAAGAAATAAACTTGGAATACTTAAATGATGGTTTGGCCGTATGGTATGTGTGTGTTTGTGTGAGTTTAGTTTGGTTAAATGGTGAAGAAAATGATGCAAATTAAAAGTACAAATAATTTTAATGCTAAATTAATTTAATGGGAATTGTTAGAAATTAATAGAATATTTATAAGTTAAATTTTATATTATGTATAGTAAAAATATTGAGCTTTAATGAGAAAAATTGAATTTATGGCATAAAAAATCTTAAGATAGTCCAATTAAATAATTGGAATAAAAAGAAAATAAAAAGGAATGGAAAATAAAATAATAAAGTGAAAAAAGGAATTAAATGAAAAAGAATTATAAGTTTAAAGACAAAAGTGAAATATTGTCAAATATTGAAGAAGAAATGAATTAAAATGAATTAAAATTAAATTGAAAAAGAAAATGATAATTGAAATAAGAAATTAGGTATGAAAATAAGTTTAGGAATCAAATTGAAACTTTTCAATAAAGAGGGAATTAATAGTATAAAATCTATGATTAGTGTCAATTTTGTAAATAAAATAAAATAAATGAAATTGAATGATTAAACAGTAATTTAGCCATTTTAAGGATTAAATGGTAATTTAGCAAGTTTAGGGATTAAATGATAATTTTACAAGTAAATATTGAATTAATGATAATTAGATAAATAATGATATCTTGGTAAATAAATTGATAAAAAAAGGGCGTAATCGTAATTTAATAAAAATTGTAAGACTAAAGGATAATTTAGTTAATTTAAGAATTAATATGTAAATTAATTAGTAATAAACAAAATGAAAATAATTATTGAGAATAAATAAGTAATAATTAAATATATGTATAAAATTATGCTTATATGTATATGTATACGTGTATGTATGTAGATATGTATAGATGTAGGTAGACAAATATGTACATAAATGATTATAAATGTAAGTAAATATGAATATATGAGCAAGTATATAATAAATATGACAATAATGAACTAAATATGTACGTACAGAATATACATGATTATTTTAATAAATTATATGTAAAGGACAAATATAAGAACCATAGTAATGTTAATTAAATACTTAAGAAAATATAAATTTCAAGGGTAAACAATATAAATTTGTATATGGCATAAGTTATATGGAATAAGACAAATTGGTATATATATGGAAACGGGAAAGACTTGAATTGAAATAAATTTACATGAAATTAGCGTGATATTTAATTATGTATAAAATGATTTGAATAAGTTATAGTGATTAAATGAATTAAAGAAACTAATGAGTGTGATAAATAATGAATGAATTAAAAAATGAATAATTAATAATAATAACATTAAAATTAGTATAGAAATAATGTGATAAATTTGGTAAAATAAGCATTTGAGATTATAATTTTTATAATACAAGTTAATAAATTATAGATGAGAAGCATATAAATAAATAAAACTATAAATAATGATATTACATGAAAGATAATATTAAATGAAATTAGTGTACAATGTACGTATTATGTATGAATATAATAAACTTTTAGTTATGGCCGAATGGAAGGTAAGAGGAAAACTATGAAATCTTTAGTTATTTCAATGTAATTAAGCTTTACAATGATAGTACAAATGAATATTGATGTCCATAAATTTTTATAGAATTTATGGGAATTAAACGAATATTTTTGGAATAAATTTTAGTTAAGTATTAATTAAAAAATATGAAATTATGATTAACTACTGCATAGTTTATTGATTAAATGGTGAATTATTATGAAATAATTCACAGACTGGGTAAGGAAGATAAACTACAAATATAATGTACTAGTACAGTATTGACAAGTATTGTAAAGAATGAATAATTGAATAATAAAATGAAAAGTAAGTGAATATGTGCCCTTAGAAAGAGTCAGGCAGTAAAACCTAGCTCAGGATATAATTGGCTAGGTATAGGAATATCTGTACCACGATACAAGTCATGGCGACTTGCTTTACTATGGTTAGATCGTCGATCTCCATAGTACCTATCATACTTACTGTCATATGTTCATATATTTTATGAGGAATGATTATTAGAGGTCATTTCTCATTCTGTTGTGGTCCTGTGGGGTCCACATCACGCATATCCTGTCTGAGAATTTTCTGTCGGGTCTGTACTAGGGGCATAATGATAAGAAAATGTTAAAAGTGTAAAAAGAAAATTAAAATTGAAGTTTAAGATGAAAAAAGATTAAAATGAAAAGAGTTAAAAAGTTTAAGGGTAAAAAGATAATTTTTCTAAAAGATGAATTTAATAAGTAGAAGTGAGAAGGAAATAATTAATAAGGATAAAATAATAATTTGGTCAACTAACTGTGTAAAAAGTCAACTTTGTAAAATTAAAGGACTAAAATATAATTTTATATGAAAAAGTTTAAAACAAGGATTAATTGGTAATTTATAAATCAATTAAAAGATGAAAATGAGAGAATAAGAAATTAAAGGATATTTTGGTAATTTAAGGTATAAAAAGGGTAAATTTAGAATAAATGAAAAATTAATGGACTAAACTGAAAAATTAAGTAAAGTTTTAAATTAAATTGAAAAATAAATTTTTAATAGTATATTATGCTTATTAAGACTTTTAAATGAATTTAAAATAAATGTTATGGTGTAGTGAAATACGTAAGCGAATATGTATGATATGTATATGTATGTATATGGACGAGTAATGTATGTAAATGAAATGTATGTATACGTGTATATATGTATGGGTATATAGAAATACGTAAGTGAATATGTATGATATGTATATCTATGTATATGATATGTATATGTATGCATGTATGATATGTATATGTATGCATGTATGATGTGTTATGTATGCATGTATGGTATGTATATGTAAAGTATGTGGATGTATGTATGTATAGGTAGGTGAACGTATGTATATGCTATGTATGTATGCACATCGAATGAATGTACGTATGAGTAAATTCATGTAAGTGTGTATGTGTGTTTCTGTGATTTATTATGGAAAGTTTGGGATACGTATCCACCACTGAGCGTTTTGATGCTTAGCGCGTAGTTTGTTGACTGCACGCAGGTTATGAAGACGATAGGATTTCATTGGCTGATATTGCAGTAGTAGTCAAGTCCAAGAAAAGGAATAAGATAGGAATTAGATTTGGCATGTATACGTAGGTACGGAAAAATATAGTTATTGTGCAAGTATATATTTATAGTATAAGAAATTTATTTGTTAATTATTGAGACACATATATACAATTAATGATTATATTTTAAGTATCCATGTGCAAGTATGTTTATCATTACCGTTAGAAAAAAAAAATTCACTGTTTCATCTATGGTTTGACATCCGATTACCGCGTACATTGTACGGCGGTATAAGGGTGTTACAGTTTTGGCTTAACCTTGTGCAGATGTGAGTTTAGGGAATTTGTAGGAACAAAAGCATCACTTTAAAGATTTAAAAGCACCATGCTGGAGTGCGGGAGAGGAGAGATATGGAGTGATGGAGTGACGACAGAGAGGGGTCGATTAGAGATTGACAAAGGACCGGGAGATTGTAGAGGGAAATGGGGCCAGGAGAGAGAAGGGGAGAGGAGAAAGATCGGGATGATTTAAAAAAATCAGCTATGTTTTGGGTTTGTTTTATTTTCACGTGGCAGTGATTCAGATGCTGATGTGTTTTTATTTCACACGTATATTACACGTTCCGATGGTTTGATTTTGGTAATTTCGATCAAATTAACTTTTATGTTATAAAATAATAGTTAAATAATTTTTTTGTTACAAATTAAAATTAAGTGACTATATCATTACAATAGTAATACTTTAATGACCACCGGTGTAATTAATTCAAATTATCGCCACCAGCTTGACTATGACATCTAAGAAAAAATTTTCAAGATGCTCCCAACACGATACGCCAAATTTTAATCTTTTTTTTCATTTCATTTTATTACGTAATTTTATTTTATTTTATTTCTAAATTTTTTAAAAATTATACATTTATAACTATTCATTATATATTTTATTAAATAATTCTTATATTAATTAAAATTAAATAAAATATTTAAAAATGAAAGTATTTTTATCAATTTGTTATAAGGTTTTTATGAATTGAAATATTTTAATTATTTTTTAATTTTCTTAAAAAAAAGTAGTTATCCACCGCCAAATACGTAGATAAAATAGTAATAATTTCTGCTAACTTAATCATTGAATTCGAATTTTGAAAATATAGTTGTATTAAAAAATTTATGACAATTTTACTATTTTTAAAATTTTTTTCCATTAGAGTAATAATTAATTTTAATGCTCTATAATTTAAATATAATTTAAAAATATTTTTCACCTGTATAGATCTATTTAGAATACTCTGTGATCTAATTTAAAAAAAAAAAAGTTATCCGTTAGAATGGAATTGGATGGAAAAAGTATATAAAGGTTTAACATTTGTGTGTAGTTAACATATTCATAGCAATAATGATTTTGCAGAAAGCGGGTGAAAGAAAGTTGCCGGCCAATGACCTTTGTCCTTTGATATTTTGAATAAAATATCTTGGAATTGATTATAATATCATTTGACAAGTGTGGCGATTCGTTGCGTGCTGGAGCCATGCGCCAATACGCCCCCTGACAACGGTAATTGTAGACTTCGTCACTATTTACCGGCTGAGCCGATAAGTAATAACCCAATAACAGTATGGGCTGAATTTTGCTTATAAGAATGGGGCCGAAAGTGTAATTTTGATTAAATTAATCATGTTTATAAGTTTATTTTGCTGTATTATGCATAAAATCATAAAATATAGTGCAGATTAATATAAATACGGTATTTAAAATAAAAATAATATAATACATTCTAAGACTATTATTTCACATTCACTTTATAAAGTAATATACAATTTATTATTGGATTTGTGGAATCCAATAAACACCATATTATAAAATAAAGAGGTAAATTTTTAGTATTTTCCTATCTTCAATATCACTTTCATTTTTTACATTTTCAAGGTCAATTTTTCCTTCATTTTTTTTCTTTTGAATTTAAAAAATAACAATAATAAAAGACACGAGTCCAATGATGTACCTTAATTGGCAATTGCTTTCTGTTTCATTTTATAATGTTATTTCAATTCATCAATTTTAAAATTACCAATGTATATGTATTGATACCATATTTTCGTCTCTTTTTCTATTTCTTGTTTTCACATTGGGCTCTATTTTTTTAGTAAAATATTAATGTATGTATTATAAATTAAATTTTATAACTATGATTTTTGTCTAAATTAATAACTACAAAAATAATTAATTTTTTATTTTTACTTTTTTTAAAAAATTAATATAATACTATATTGTATATCACGCACAATATAAAATATTACAGGTTAATAAATTTTTGCACCAAAAAATTTATATAATAATATAGGCTATTGACCGATATCTAGCAAGTGTACTAGATCGGCTAGTAATATAGAAAAATAAGATTAAAATCCTAAATATCAAACTCAAAGGAAACCGTGAAAGCGTAGTAATATTTCAGATTTTTAAAATGGAAACTTGTGTGGAAAGGAAGAAAGAATCCCAAAATTTTGAATAATTATTGGTAAATAAACTTTAAAACAGAAATTTAAACAACTAACTAAATAACACCAATGCAATTAATCATAAACTTAAACAAAGCAATCAAATAATGATAAGGAAAATTCAATAATAACAAAACTTTCACTGAAAGACTATCCACCTATATTTTTTATGCACATGATTTAATTAAAAATAACACAGTTGATTATGCAAAATTGATAATAAACTCAGATAACTTCTCATAATATCTTTCTAAATATCAAATCCCCTTACTCAGAATAATTCAATGCTAAGCATAAAAATTCAGTTTATGAACTCTTAAATATCTGTCAGACCCTTTCTCAAGAAATCTTATTTCAATTCATTCTTAATTCACTTTTCATAACTTTAATTCAATTAAATTCAAGACACAGTTACCACGTTTTTTAGAAAATAACCATGCACTAAACTAACTGAGCTAAACTATGAACATACATACCTAAAGCAAATATTATAGTTGATTATTAATCATTTTTCAACAAATCAATAACCAAAATAAATATAACTCCACACAAGGATTTGTGTCCATATTAAAACTTGAAAAAATGAAATTTACGTATTGTCACATGTTGGTTGATTTTGTGTCCTATGTATACGGTTAGAGTTGAGTTCCAATGTCTATTTTTTCATTTTTCCAATAAAAGTTATTTTCGTTAAAAATAAATATAAATTCAGGTATTTTATTATTATTTTTTTTAATTTTAATATTAATTAATTATAAATACAATAATCGTATGTAAAATCAGCACGCTGCTGTTAGTAGAGGTAAGTAAATACGATTATTCAATTAATTTTAAAATATATATACTTTTATGATTTTTTCGCAGGTATTCTATTATTAATTGCTATTCCCTCGATTTCATAATTTGTGTTCACTTTCATTTTTTACACATAAAAAAATTATAGTTACTATATTTAGTAGACAAATTATTTTTATAACTAATTTATTATATCCATTCTACATAAAAGATGGGTAATTAAACATTATTGAAACTATAAATATCATGATCAATAAAAAAACATAGAAAATTTAAATTATAATTAAGAAGATAACATTAAATAAGACTATAATAGACAATCTATAATTAACTATAATGTAAAAAGAAAAAAGTAGATAATATTTCATAGCAGAGTAAAATGAAAATGTGGACAAAAATTTATGGGAGAAAGGAGTATTTGGAAAGTTGAAATGATTCTGGACAACCATTATTTATACGGATATTTTCATTTTTTTTAGGAAAAAAAAAAAGAAAAACAATTAAGATACGTAAATTTGTGGTAAACTAGCTAATATTCTGATGATGATGACTTATGGGGCTCTAATTTCATATTCTTTCCGTTCTTTTTTATCTATTACTTTTAAGTAAAATTCAAATTCTATTTATCTGTCACTTTTAAACTTTCAATGCAATTTAATTTGTTTTTTTAATTTATTTTTCTTTTTCAATACAATCAGAACCAATCAGATTTGATAATTTAATTTTAATTATGTAATTTAATACTAAATTTAAGTCTATTTATTATTTCTTAATTCTAGTGAAAATAATAAAAATGACTGATAAAAAATAACAGAGAAGATATTATACAAGGGATACATAATTATATTATTTATAAAAGAACATTTATTATTATACTTATTTATTCATCAAAGTTAAAATCAAATTGCCTGTACACTCAAGG
Source organism: Excoecaria agallocha (assembly GCA_037975025.1). Lineage (NCBI taxonomy): Eukaryota > Viridiplantae > Streptophyta > Magnoliopsida > Malpighiales > Euphorbiaceae > Excoecaria > Excoecaria agallocha. Next base: position 41,454,880 of record CM075809.1, read on the forward strand.
GATATAATCACTATTCATCTCTAGCGTGGCAGCTTGAATCTCACAAGTTCATAAATAAGATTAGATGAAGAACTAAACTAAAACTAATTATAAGCTTAGATTTATAGAGATTCATTTTACAGCTATTTTGTCTTTCATAGTAAAATACTATGTTTTGTTTGATTCATCAACCAATACTAACAACTATGCTCTGTTCCCCTCCAACAATTTCATAACAAAGCTATGAATGTTAGCATTACGCATCCGCATGGCCTTCCAAGAGTGGTGCAGTCTGTGGTGATGACGGCTTAACTGTGTTTACTCCACTTTGTCCCTCTTCTTTGGATTGTGCCCATATTACTCCATAAAAACCCGCAACAATTATGATTGCTCCAATTATACTGCACAAGAACATGTGTTTGCCATAAATTCACTAAGATGTTATCATGTTTCGTGATTGGTCTTTTGCAGCCTAGGATGCTGCAACAAATGTTTTTCAATGGTTTTGTTGGGTTTGCGAGATAATACCTTCCAACATGAAGTGTGTCGCCGAGAAAGATGACACTCATGAATGCAGAAATGGCTATCCCCAAAGGTTTGAACATGGCCACAAAAACAGGGCCTTTCTTATGTATACACCATGTTGCTACACTATATGTCACCACATTTCCAAATACAGCCTAAATGGAAAGTAATGCCATGCTATTAGTTGTGTACTCAGCAAAAGGGAAATCTGATGACATCAATTGCAATGAAATGCACATGTCAGCTTACAGAGTAGATGACACAGATGAGCTGAATATCAGGCTTCAGTTTCCAAGCATTTGGGTTCTTCTCTGCTAACAAGGAAACAATTGCACATTGGATGGCCCCAAATAGGGCATAGAAGGAAACTATGGTCATCTCTGATGGATACTCCTTCAGAATTGCTGCCTTCAAATGGGCTTCAATCAGTTCCATTTGCACAAAGATTAAATACCACAAGAATAAGCGAGTCAAGAATCTAATGTTACCTGAAAAGTATTGAATACTGACAGAGATAAACTAGCAATTGTAAGGAACAAGCCTCCAATGACCCAAGAATTTGTTGCTCTCAAGAAATTGGAAGGGGTTGGTTCTTTATGTGATGGGATAATTTTGCCACCTATGCTGGGGCCTTTGTAAAATATCACAACTAAAGCTCCAGAAATTGAGACCAAAGTTCCAATCACTTTGATCTGGCTTCTTAAGCTTCTGAAATCCAGCTTCTCCATCCTAAAATTGAAGCAAAAATTAGTAAAAACACAGGTTCTGTGCCCATTATTCAATTTCAGATAAAAACCCAATTCAGTTTTGTTACAGATATGATTGTAAATGATATGGTTTGTATAGATGTAAGTTATATTGTTTCCTTGTTTAGATTAGCAGAATCATAGGAACGAGATTATAGGTTGTTTCCTTAGCTTCTCCTTTCATGTAGGAATACCGGAGAATTCTTCAATTGATAATATAGAAAATATTATCTCCAATTCTTGTTTTGTTACAAGTTTCTCAGTGGTTAATAGATGGATTAGAGTTAAAAAGAACAAGAAATTTGAAAAATTGAAGAACCTGAAGATCGCCGCAAGCAAGAAAGTAAAGGCAGGGATTAGTTGGCCTATAGCAGAAGCAAGGGTGGGAGAACTGTAGCTTAAACCAGTGATCACACAATTCTGCATCACAGTAATCCTGCAAAATTTTAAACACATAAACACAATGAAATTAACCATATCCCCAGTTGAAAAACTAAACCCACTTCTAAAGCTGAAAACTTTTACATACCCAGCAAGGCTGAGGAAGAAGAATTTGCACAGGAGGGAGTAGGTGAGTGGAGGTGTCTTTGTTCTACACATAAAAGTTAAGTAATTTAAGTTCAAGAATGAGAAAATAGAAAGAAAGATGGTCTTTAATTTGGTGGTAACAGCTGATCATGACCTGTTGAAGAAGAAAGCAGAGAACAGGAGGAAAGTACCAAGAGCATTTGAGTAGACAACTAACACAAAATGGCTCATTCCTTCAGAAATAGCTGCTTTGTTTAGTGTTATTAAGCCTGTATCAACAAATTCAAGCATCACCATGGCTGCAAATGGTAACATTCTTATCAACAAAGACTTCACCATCTTTCTCTCCATTTTTCCTGGATGCTGGGAAAAGGGAGAAGTTGAGCAGATTATAAAGAAGGATCCATCCTTCTCATCGGCGGTTGCTTTTTCAGTATGATACAGTCAGTGGTTTAGACCGCAATTATCAGTATTATACTGATAGTCTGATACAGTCTTGGGCCCTTATTACACACATAGCTAGCTGCCCATCTAAATTTTTCTGTTGGCCTATCAAATTTTTTCTGAAACTTTTTATTTTTTTACTATCAATTTATAATAAAATTGAATTTTGGATCAAATTAAGAAGTAATTTTAAATTTGTGTTTCCATATTTTATTCAATTATATATATATATATATATATATATATATATATATATATATATATATATATATAAGAAATTTATCTAAAAATTGATTTGTAGACAAATTGAGAATTATAATAAAAAAGTGCCAAATTTACCAAAAAAAACTGTTGTTTAGATTGCAGACTTCTAATAAAATTTAATTTTATAAGTGTATTATATATATATATATATATATATATATATATATATATATATATATATATATATAAGCTAGCTATTAAATTTTACAAATTCAAAGCACAAGAATGATAAAATCGTAAAAGGAAAAATAGATTTATATATATAGGAGATGAATAAAGGTTAGATATGAAAATGAAGCTTATAATATGAAAAACCGTGCCTACCACTGCCAGCCTGAAATGGACAGTATTAGTATTGATCAAAGTGGGGACTGTGTTGCTCAAGACAAATTCAAGATGCTATGAAAAGCAGGACAAGAGTGCTTATCAGCAATGAACGCAACCCACAAAATTTCTTACAAACATACAGATTTGAAAGGATTCTTTATCAGATAAAATAATAATTTAACAGTAAACAGATAGAATTTTAATGTACACATTGAATGTTGAGTCCTTTTATGCTATCTAAATTTATTCGATGTTATTGCTAATTATGTACATAGTGATACTCTCACTGAATCATACTATACAAATATGTGATCTTGAAAAAAAATATATTGACAGTGCCAGTATATATGAAATATTGGATGAAAAGTAAGAAAAAAATATATTATCTTTTAATCCAACGGTTTATATTTAATTATCTAATATATTAGACATACCGAATATATACTAAAAAATGCTTGATCTAATTATTTGAATGAATTATAAAATTTCGTTCTTATAAGTAAAGATTAGATGAAGAAGTAAATTTAGATTTATGGAGATTTAATTTATTGCTATTTTGTTTTTAATTAGTAATACTGTGTTTCTTTGATTCATTAATCAACACTAACAACAACAATTATGTAACATAATTTATGTTATGTTCCTCTTCAATAATTTCATAACAAATCTATGAATGTTAGTATCCGAGCTCCCACCTGGACTAACAGCTTTTTTGGCAATCTCTCTCCATTGACAAACATTTTTCACAATCTCATCATCTCCAATCATAACTGTGTTTATACTCTTCTCAAGTTGCTCTCTCCTTACAATCCCTTCAACATCTTTCTCAGCTCTAACTCCCACCTTCCAAACTTCCTCAACCAACTTGGCATTAGCAGGCTGATCACTCCATTGCGGAATGCATATCATTGGCACGCCTAAGCTCTCCCCTTCTACCGTAGAATTCCATCCACCATGCGTGACAAAGCAACCAACAGATGGGTGAGCGAGCACTTGTAGCTGGTTGCACCATTCCACAATCAGCCCTGTCTAGCTTATGGAGCTTCGAAACTCGACAGGTAGTTTGTTATCGGATTTCTTCTTCATCGCCCATAGGAAAGGCCTGTTGCTTGACTTCAGTCCCCAGGCTATTTCTTCAACCTGTTCAGCTGAAATGTCTGCCATGCTTCCAAAGGATACATATATAACTGACTTTTGTGGCTTTGTGTTTAGCCATTTCTCCCAATGGTCATCCTTTGGTTCCCACAGACTGGCCCCATATGCTGTGTCTCCATCAATTTGTTGGTCTAGATAGGCCGATGGCACCATTGGACCAACCATCTTTACTGCCCATAGTCCTTTCGTGGCTTTCAATAGCTTTTCAACAGATAAAACTATCAGCATATTACAATTCTAGTTATCTTTGGGATTTTATAATTACTATAATTAAGAGCAAGAAATTGAATCTCATTTACCTCAATCTCCAGCTCCATGAAGCTGTTACAGAACACCCAATCAATTTTCTCCAATATGTAAAATATCTCCATGATTGTTGCTAGATAAGGAGATTGAACCGGAGTGGAAGCCAGAAAGCTTGGTAAATCATGGAAATCAAAAGGAGGAAGCCCAGGCAATGACAAAGTCACTTGATTCACAGGAAGAGTTAAGAAACCCCTAGCAACATGCAAATACATAGAGCAAACAGAAGCTGAATTTTTCAAGAAAAGAGCAGCATAAATCCCAAGTTCTCTAGCCACATCAAGGCCCCAAGTCAGCAACGAATCATAGACAATACAACTGACTGGAACACCAGAGGCATTGAACTTCAAGATAAGCTCAGTAAGAGTTCTTGAACCAACTTCTTTGAATGATGTTAAGTAAGCTTCAACACCTGCGGCTTGCTGGTAGCCACCTTCATCAAATCCGTCCGAGATTGGTTCAACACCTACTGTGGCGGAACCGATGGAGGTTAGAGTGTAAGGAGTGGTGGCAAGAGTTGCCTTCACTCCTTTGGAGGCCAATCGTTTAGCAAACTGAAGGAGGGGATCTATATGACCTTGACCAGGATAAGGAAGAACTATGACATGACATCTTGGATTAGCCATTTCGTTATTATTGGGTTTCACTGGGACATGTATTTAAATAGCCTTGTGTTTTTGGAATTTTAAGAATGGCAATGGAAAATGTTGGCTCAATGTTTGAAAATTAATTTAAGCATGCGAATCCAACGGTGCTCAAGAGGCTCAATGTTTGAAAATTCCTTTCTAAGTATGGTTTTGTCTTTTTCGACTCAAGTATGTCGGCTGTCCCTACCAGCCTAACAAATATACAAATGGACAGATGTACTTATCAGTGGGGACTGTTGTTCACAACAATAATTTCATGATGCTATCAGCCCCGAACACAGCTCAGAAAATGTCTAAAGATTTGAAAAGATTCAGTTGCCTTTATTGTACAAATTTTACACGTACAAAATGATAATCTAACCAGAAAGATACAGTTGCCCAGCAGGCCAGTTTTGCAGCTTTAACTCTAGCATTCAGGCTTCAACTCAAGCAAATCAGCACTCGGCTCAACTGAAATGCATCAAATCTGCTTATTTACATTTTAAGATGGAAAAGAAAAAAGATTTCCCTAATCTCCAGAACAAAGCCTAAGATTTATAGATCACATGTATCTACAACTATGAACGCCAACTTTTCTTTACAACTGCACACAAAATTTTACTCGGGCACTGCTGTATATAATACTGTAAATGCCACTTGATCCATTAGTATCTATGAATTTCTTGATCGAGATTCTTTTTTGTGGCCACATGTCTCCTAATTGAGAACCATTGTAACACGCTCCAAATCTTTGTCCATCTCCGCTGCGCCTTATCAACAGCAACAGCTGTAGAACGTGCCAAGAGGAAGCCATCTACTGCACTTTGTAGATCAGCTGGTGCTTCCAGACTAAGGTTCTGAGACTGAAGATCTGACTCAAAAAATCTCAGATGATCCTCATCACAGAAAGCCTGTGTCATGGCATCAGTGTCACAGATTAAAGTATTGGATACTTGGCCTGGGAAACTCAAAGATTGATCATATCTAAGACCCGTATTTTCAATGCTGTGCAAAGCATAATCATCCAAGCCACTCACAGACCCAGCAGAATACATAGATGAAATGATCTCTGGAGAAGAAGCATTTGGCTGTGGATAATCAAATCCACCCATCTTCTGAGAAGCCAAAAGCTTGTTTCCACTAGAATTTTCTGTCCCGGGTGAACCTGAGGGGTAAGCAAAATCAGACAAATTTGAAGACCCATCCACAAAAGAGACTCCATCTTCAAAAGAAATAACGTCCTCAGCATGCTCAAATGCAGCCATTACCAAGTTTTGAGCATCAGCCTGAAAGCACAATCAACCATAATAAGCAAGAAATCACAGAAAACAAGTACCAAAAAGCTAAGAAAGGGTTATATAAGAAGTATGCCTTCTCGGTTTCAGACAGTTTATCTGTAGGTGCATACTGGCCATCTGAAAGTAAGCCTATAACTTGCCCCACGACATTGAAGACCACACCACTTTTCTGTTGGGAACCAGGTGTATAATACAGGTACGTTGTCTTATCAAGTACACACGTCCGAGCATGCTCAACTGTAACGTCCCACATCTTAGCAGACATGCCTGTGCCAAGAACCTGCACATGACCCAAAAAGATGTTATACAATACTAGAATAACATTAAAACAATGATTTTTGAGCAATTGGAAATAGATAAACTCAACCATGAAAATAGATTAGCTGATCCATGAAAGCCATAAAACTTCAATGAGATATAAGCATAAAAGGATTCTTGCAGTCACAATTTCAGGTTCCCCTGACTAGTTGTACACGTACTTAATTGGGCAATGTGCAATATGATTTAAATAGTAATCAAAATAACTACTCTCAAATTAAGGCAATGACATAACAATCTGAAGTTTTTTGAATTTGAGTGTGCTCCAGTTTGTTCCAGTTGTTGATAGATAACGTATTTTTCCCAGATCTCTAGCCTTGAAATATAAACTATTACAATTCATGATGCGTCGTCCAAAAACATAATTAAATAAGTGATCAGAATTATACTGCACACTAAAAACCTTTAATGAGATATACAGCAAAAAGTATGTCTAAAAATTATTAATATAGTTACACAAGATAGAAGACATAAATACGTACATAGCGAAGCCTTTGTGGGTCTATGAAGAGTTGAGTCAGGAAATCCTTTACGGTATAGATATTTTCCTGACACAAGCGCTTATGGAAAGCCCCATCTTTGCCAATCTTTTCTAGTCTCCACACTTCATCAGAAAGAGATGGAGGGTGGTGCTTTTTGTACACTGCAACCAAAAACCAATGGTTAAAACAAAGTTCAGTTGTGTCTATTTCTCATGTTAGTTGCGTTTACCAGAATGTGCCTAAATCATATACTTTAAAGGACAGCCAACACTAGTGTCGAGAAGTTTCATTCATTTAGACAGTTTAGTATACAAAACAAATTTCTAATCACAAGCATGCATATCAAATAACTTTCATCGCGATATATTATTTAAATGTTATATCTGCTAAGACAGCCTCAAAGCCAAATTTATAGCTCTTAACTAGGCAAAAACATTCCTTGAGAGGCAGGCATCTAGACACTGAATTTGTTGCCCTAACAAATAATTCTATAACATGGTTGTTTATTTTATGTTTAAGTTGCATTTTCTTCGTCTGGAAGTTAAGAATGCCTTTTATCTTCTGTTTCAACACCCCTAATTCAATAATAACAAAACCTAGTTAGATGCTTTGGTATTATGTCCTGAGTGCTTTGTTAGTACAGCAAAAATCATAAAGTTACCTACAAAAACAGGCAGATGTCAACCAGTGTGAAAGGAATACCATTTCACAACCATTCCTCTACCAATTTACTTGGCCAAAGTTATAACGTGATTTTATAACCAAATATCCAGTATACCAGATGATTACATGTTACTGAAAGTAAAACAAGATTGGACTGTATTCAGGCTATCATAGTCCAATAGTTTTTATTGAAGACACCACTTAAATTTTAAAAATCCAAAACAGAAAGAAATGTCAGAAATAATTACTTATATCTTTACTCATCACTATGAAGGCATGAAATAAGTACTCACATTCCCCTCGGTGATCCCTGACAATGAAGGATTCAGTCTTTGCCTCCCTCACATTGATTCCGTCAAAATTATCCACAATCCTTGCCCCAAGCCTGAATCTACGGCTTCTTGTCCAGCTTGAATTATCTGTAAATGAAATCTCACCTACCAACCCAATCCCCTCATTTAGATTTAGAAAGACATCTCCCATAAGAAGGGATTTCTTTCCTTCTCTCTCTCTAACAATGTTATTCTTAAATTCTTCACACGTCCAATTGTCACTTTCATCACCATCAAAATCACCTTCCAGAACAACAATTTCCACCTTTGCAAAAGATTCTGGGCCAGAGTTAACAATTATCCCAGTAAGACTATCAATCAAAACTACTTTGATTGAAGAAAATTCTTCTCCTTCAATTCGGGCTCCAGTGAAAACAGGAAGACACAGATTGTTCGAGAATTGAAGTTTTAAGCTTCTTGACTCAGAATAATGTGCATCTTTCCCACTGTTTCTGCATAAAAATGCAAGAAAGGAAACATAAGCTAGCAGCATATCTGTAGTCACTGCCTTTGATTAACAGATATACCAAGAAAAGCCTCTAGAAGTACAAATTTCTCACTTCTTTTTACTGCTTTCATATGGATAAGTGAAAAAAGCACCTTTAGACTATCAATTCATACCGTTTTAGGTGAGCCAAATGTTTTTGCAGAGCCAATTCCACTTCCTCTTTGACCTGTAATTGAAAAATATGAAAGATTGCTCATAAATATATGCTGAAATGAAGTCTATGTATCATCATTGAACAACAAAATAACATAGAAGATCATCTGTAGTTTGAAATGGAAAAAAAGGATAAGCTTCATTTCAGACCCTTTTTCAATTTTTTCTACAAGCAAAAAAAAATCAGAAATAGCATCACATGCACAATTCTTGAACCGCAATAAAGTGTGGAGAATGTGCACTTGAAGTGAAAACCCAAAGAAAAGAAACCCTCAATTTGTTGGCATTTGTTCCATTCAAGAGAACAAGACAGTTGCTAAAGCAAGAAGAATCCAAGATTGAAAAATATAAAAAGAAGAAAGAAAAGCAAGAAAAAGAAAACTTGGTTGTATATGACTTTCCTTAAGACGAGTCACATATGATGGTGGAAGAAATGGTCCAGAAAGTCAAGTCTTTTCCTCAAAACATTTGTTACAAGCAAATACTTCTATATCCTTCCTATAAAAGTTCATTAATCATCTTTCATACTTGCCACTCGCTCAAAAAGGCTTAAAGCATATGCTCCAAATGTCAGCTTATTACCATGGCAACTTCATTTAAAGTAAGAGTCTTTCACACAAAGCAATCTTCTTCCTATATACTGAAATCCAATTTCAAAGTTTAACTCTATAGTGTACGAACATTACAGCAATCAATTGATCACAGTAACACACTTACCACCCTACGAATTAGTGGCTCCAGAAAATTGTGGACATCTTGCATCTTAATCACGTCCTGAACCACACTAGGGGAAAAAAAAGCGCCATTAGATGCCAAAAGAGGAAATTAGAGAATACCATAATAATCACAAAACTTAATCCTTCTCAAGAAAATCAAAACATGTCAATCATCAACAACTAACAAGCAGCATTTCAATGCTTCAGTTGATCTCACAAAAATTACTTCCCCTGCAATCTTAAGAATCCTTGTGTTTCAGTTAAACAGCCACCAACACCAATACTCAAACAACAATCTTAAGGAACTTTAGTGCCAAAGGATAGAGAAATTTCATTAAAATATTCTCAACTGAATAAATAAATAAATATTGTACTGTAATTCATCTTTTCCACGATTGCACCATTAAAAATTTCAATCATAATCATCACCGGTAGAGCATATATATAAGTAATTTCACCTAAGAACGCAAACCATGCAAAGTTCCTCACAGAACCACAAAGGCAGAGCCCACTAATAAACAGAAATTAATATCTCCAATTAGCTTCAACAACATCAATCAAGATTAAAAATTTTGAAATTCAGTCCCCTTTATCCAATAAAACGGTTAAACAGGAAATGATAAGTAAATTAGTTACCTCTTAAAAGTAAACCTCCTTCTCTTCTCCTCAGGACTATTCCCATCAGAACAAGGCTTCCCCTCCTCAGACTGCCTCTTCTGCGACATTATGAAAACCCAAAACAAAAAAAATTCCCAAAACCCAGCAGCAGGAAGGAAAACAAAATCCGCTGCTTGTCAAAGTAAGAAGACGAAGAAACTACCATTAACAACAACATGCGGCAAAAAGGAGGACGAAGAATAAGAAAAGGAAGATATAAGCAGGAAAAGCCTGGAGCTTTTGAATAGATAGATATATATAAATAAAAGCAATAATTAGTAATGAATGAGAAAAATCCAAAAACACAAACTCAAAGTGGAGCCTTTAGATTTGGTTGGGGATGTGGGTATGCTGGAGGATAGAATAGGAAGGAATATGTGTAATTGCTAACCATTATCAGGGTTTGGCGGTATGTGATGGTATTTTGGGAAATGGGTCATCAATATCATCTTCGTAGCTCGTCTTTTTCTCCGCAGTGAAATCGCGCACTATAAACTCCTACTACCGTTTCCCCGTTACAGCGGCGAAATACAGAGCGGAGAGCTTCCGGAGAGAAAGAAGCACTATTGGGGCCCACTTTAAAGCGCGTAACGTACTTCTCCAGTGGGGTCCGTACACGGTTTCAAAACGACTTTGCTCCGTGCTATTTTTCGAAGATTAAAAATTAACATTAATGTATTTTTTGGGGATAAGTACGGTTTGGAATTTTGTTGATCTTTGTTTTTTAATATATTCGAACTTAATTGAAATAATAGAAAATTAAAATTTAATAAAAATTTGAAATCCGTTTGTGCTCCTTCCTGTATTTTTTTAGATATATTTTTGAAAATTAATTTTTTTATTTATCATAATTAAAATAAAAAACAAAAAGTTTTAACTTATATTTAAGGTGTAAATATGGGAATTAAACCTTTAAATTCCCTGCTTAAAAGAAACAAAAAAAACTTTAAATTCCTAAATATAAGATAAATAAAATTTAGTTCTAACAATTGAAATATGGTTATTTTGATCATAATTTTGAATCACACCCTTTGGCCATCAAAGATAAAAGTATATTAAAAAAAAGTGACAAAAATATTAAAATAATGTGAAATTAGTATTTTATTTTTCATGTAATTTTATATCAAAAATCAAAATAAATAATTAAAAAAAATAAAATCGTGATCATACGAATACTAAACGAAAAGATGAAATGTTTATCCATATTAGTATATTCGAAATCAAAGATAAGTTGATTGCTCCATTTCATTGTGATAGATTATTGAATCAACGATTGACTGAGTCCCCAAAATCTTTTTAATTTCCTAAATTATCTTCCACTCTCTTCATTAGTTCATTACCTTTCAGTGATCAGGACTAAATTATATAAAAATATTTTTGACAAAATAATTTATTTAAAAATTATACTATTAATCAAATTTATTGATCTAAGTGAAAAAATCTTAAAGGATAAATCATAGAGAAATTGAGGCCAATAAAATATATAGGATATTCACACCCAAATGAAATCTCTCTTACAAAAACCTTGGAGATAAATACTCCCTCCGTTTGTTTATACGTTACTTTTATCATTTTTACTATAATTAAGAAATAATAAATAAATTTAAATTTAATATTAAATTGGATGATTAAAATTAAATTATCAAATTTAATTGATTTTAATTTTATTAAAAAAATTATATTAAAAATTTAAAAGTAACAAAAAAATATAATTTAAATTTTACTTAAAAGTAACATATAAAAAATAACGGAGTGAGTATAACACTTTATTACTCTTCTCGTCTTAAATTAAATTTCATTTTATTTTTACACACATTAAAATAATCATTAATCATTGATATTATTCAAGTTTATCATAAAATTGGTTTGAAAAAAATTAAAACGTCCTCTTTTAATGTTAGATAATCATATAAAAAAATAGTAATAATGATATTTATGACCATAAAAAGGAAAATAATTATAATAAATATTGTCTAGAAAACTCGATCAGCAGTTGCCTCCAATAGCCATTACATTGCACAGAACAGAATTGATTGCTCTCTTATACATATATAATATTGGATTAGAGTGGAAATAGATACGTATGTTTATATATAGTATTGTGGATAAACAAGAATTATTTAGAGTAAGAGACAAAATTTCTGAATTTGAAAGATTTTGGATGAAAGTGGAATGGAATGATAGAAATTAGAGTAGAAGGTTGCTTGGTTTTGTTAAATGCCTAATACCCATCATAAACGCAAATACCAACAAACGACAATTGTCAATATCACCATATCCTCACTTCCAGGAATCTTCCCTCTCTTTCTTTTCTTTAAATCTCATCGAAATCCAACACTGTATTTCAACATGTTTCACGACCAAAATTAAGCTTAGGGATCATACATAATTTTTTCAAATGCAGAAAACAGCAGCATTTTACTACTGCAAATCAAAGTACTTTCCAGGAACGTTCTTTGATTGAGATTTTAGATTTTGTTAACATCCCATATTACATTTACAGTCTTCTATTTTATAACATCATTCCTTTGAGACAGAAGAAGAGTGAATTTTATATTTTCATCAGTTGAAAAATTGTCATATTTTTAACCTTTCCAAATACGAAAAATTATTACTATTATTTGGCTTGAATAAATCGCTAATTTGGATTTACATTTGATAAGTTTATTAAAAGATAAAAACCTTTTTCAAAATATTTATGACTATTTTATATTAAAGATTTTTAATTAAGTAATAAATGATTCTTACCCTCTCGATTGGAATAGAATTTGGGGGGTGTATGTATACAGTGCATATTAATAAATCAGTATGTCTGGGTTATTTGAAATAGGGCAATTTTATTTTTGTCTTGTACGATAACCAATCATATAATATCATATCATCTATTTTTAATTAGGATAAAATATATCGATTTGATAAATTTAAAAGCAAAAATTACTTATTTTAAAAAGTACAAAAACAAAATCTCTCTATTTCAAATAGTTCAAGTTAAAAATAGAAAAAAAAAACAGAAATACAATCGTTTTATTTCAAATACTTGAGGAGTTCAAGTGAAAAATAGAAAAACAAAATTAGAGATAAAATCGCTTTATTTCAAATAGTTGAGGGGCAAAAAAAAAAGCTCTTATCTTATGTATCTCCACTAAAAATACATAATCAATGAAATATATATATATATATATATATATATATATATATATATATATATATATATATATATATATATATATATATATATAAACAAGTACTATTTTCAAATCGAACTTATAAGAAGTTCAGATTCTCTTAAATTAGATATCAAGTTTAATTATTATTTTAAACATAAAATATATTGTATTGAAAGTACAGCCTTCAATTATAATTTAAAAATATACAATTTAAATTAATCCATACAATAAATTTAAAAATGTCGAATTGGATACTAAGTGTGGTATACCAGTAAATAACATCTTCAAATTTAAATCTGAAAAATCAGATAGAAGAGAACATATATGCGCATCGAGCAAATGAGATGTGAAATTATGATAATTTAGGAGGAAGATTTTTTCTCTTGGTTGATGAACCTTCGTAATTAACGAGGAATTTCCCACCCATGATTGAACAGCAAGTAGGACACATTACAGTACGTTCGTGTGCATGTGGGGCTAACGATGGGTATGTGTCCGATACATCTTGTGGTTGTAAACGAGACCAGAGTGGGTCCAAGATAACTCACAGCCAGAAACATAAAGTGGGCCCAGCGGGAAGAAACTTTGACCCTGTAATTATCTAAGCCGTACAAATTCAGTTGAATTGTAACGATACGATTACAAAAGGCATTACTGGTGGAACACGTGGGCTGATCAGGATTATATATTATTATTTACGTTTAAGGGTGGTAAATTTACAGTTTAATTTTTATTATTGAAATAATTAGAATGCTGTGTTCTCATAATTAATCATAAATTTATTAGCTAAGGAAAGGATAAAGTAAGTAAATTTTAATAAATTTGGAAATAATAAAATTAATTATGATGTAAGCGTGCAGTTGGGCCTGTTAGAGGAAAATTACAAATAATTAAAGTTGATCTGATGGTGAGAGGGGGAATATGAAGAAATTGAGGTTGAGTAGAAAATCAGCAAAGCCCAAAAGCATCGCAGTCAATTACAATTAATTGAGTTGAATCTTTTGCCATTTTTCCTGTCCTTTTATTTATGATCTGTTTCTTGCCTTTTTGTTTTTTACTTACTAATTCAAAGCTTATGACCTAATTTTGCATAATCAAATCTGCGGAATTAGGTCATATATTTTATTATGGCATGCATGCATGCCTTTTGTTGCAAAAGTTTCCCCTCACAATTTTTATATAAAAGAAAGAACAAAATTTGATGTTAAATAGGAGCTTTTTGTATATATAAATAATGTGACTTTTTTTAGAAAAATTGCGAGAGTCCAAAAATGAAAAATATTTCAATAGAAAAATTGCGAGAGTTCAAAAATGAAAAATATTTCAAAATAATAGAATACAGTGTTATTTACGCTGAAATCGAATATAAAATTTCCATTTTCATGATAAATAGATAGAAACTACAACTGATAGCTGTATTTTAGTGACCACCATATAAGGAAACAGTGACGGCAATAATTTAATGGTGACCACTACAAATTTACTATAGATCTAATTAGAGATAAATTAAATAGGAATTTTTTTAAATTTGAGGCTGTTTAAATTTGTAATTGAAAAAATAAGGCTATTTTTTCAATATTTGAGAAATTGAAGTCGGTCATCCCATTTTCACAACCACCCATTGCAAAAATGTGGTAGGTGGGGCCTGCGAGGTGATGTAGCTGATGATGGTGGGCCCACTTGTTTATTTTCGCAATAAGAGACTACGAAAATGGACTTATATTAATTATCCACTCCATGCAATGAAAGAACATATTTACCATAATGATAAAAGTGCATAATAATAAATCCAAAGATCTTCGGTTCAATTTTCATGGAGAGCAATGTATTAAATTTTTTTCCTATTTTTTAAGATTAAAATTTACAATTAATTTTTATACATTAATTAATTAAAATCTATAATTAATTTTTTAAATTAAATAATTTTATAATCAATTTAAATAATTTTATATTATCTTTATTTTTTTTCAATTTTTTAAAAAAGTAATTATATATTATTATTAATTTGTTAAGATAAAATATAAATTAACACAATCGACAATAATAAGATCCATTATAAACTCTAAATGAGTGCGAAAATTAAAAATTTACACTACAAGATTCTATGAGAATTTGCTGTAGATTATATTTATTGGTTGCGCTTCTACGCTGATGTACGATTTCTTGCTCGTGAACTTTTTAAATTTATAATTTAGTTGACATATTAGACTATTAGTTAATTGGATGCAGTCCGATTATCAACATATAATTTCTTTAAAAATATGGAAAGCACATGCTGATGAATGAATGTTGGATTCATAAATATAACCAAATTATGCACTGTTAATTAAGTATTTAATTAAGTATTTTCTATTCTTGAAGACTTAAGTATTTAATTAAGCACTTTCTATTCTTAAAGACTTAATTAATAAAATGACCGAAATAAGCTGAATATATATTATTATTATTAATTTGTTTTACTTTTTCGTACACCTCCTTTGTAGGTATCAATACAAATTATAAGAGTAATGGTATGAGGATTGAATTTTCAATTAAAATTAATTTAAATTTTTTTCAGTGTAAATTAAAATTTATAATTGATTTTTTTAAAAATTGAAAAAAAAATAAAGATAATATAAAATTATTTAAATTGATTATAAAATTATTTAATTTAAAAAATTAATTATAGATTTTAATTAATTAATGTATAAAAATTAATTAATATATTGCTCTCCATGGGAATTGAATTCAAGACTTTTGGTTTATTATCGTGCACCTTTACCATTATGGTAAATGTGTTCTTTCATCATATGGAGTGGATAATTAATACAAGTCCATTTTCGCAGTTCTTTGTTGCGAAAATGAACAAGTGGGCCCCACCATCATCAGCTCTTAGTCTCTTGCTAGCCCCACATGTCCATTTTCGCAGTGAGTTGTTGCGAAAATGGGTTGGCAGACCCTATTTGTCTAAATAGTTAAAAAAACAGCCCAATTTTTTCAATTATATTTTTAAACAGCACCAAATTTAAAAAAGTCCCAATTAAATATGGACAGATTAACGGATTTATTAATGATTTTATTAAATCAATCCATTAATTTCGGTTATTTACTATATCGGTTTCAGTTTTTAACTTGATTTTTCATATCGATTTATCGGTTAACCATTAAAAAAATTTAATACATAAATTATACAACTTGTAATATTATTTTTAATAGTTAAAAATGCTTTAGAAATGAAAAAAATACAAATTAAATACAATATCCATTAAAAAAATTAAAATAAGAATAAAATTTTCATAATTAATTGTAAAAATTAAATATATTAAATATAAAACTAATAACAAAATGCTAATAATAATAATAATAATAATAATAATAATAAGATAATTTTAATGTTTATTTACTAAAAATATGTATGTTAATAATATTTTAGAAAGTTATATATCATAATATTTATAAATTACAGAAATATTCAAAAATATAAATGTAAAATTTAAAAATATAATTTATAAAATATATATAAAATATCGGTTAACTGTTTATTTTTTAAAAAGTAAAAATCATAAATCTAAAATTTTGGTTCAATTAATCTAAAAATTGATTTCGGATCGATTTTTCGGTTAATCAAAATTTTAATTTTTTTTCTCACCCCTAGTTCTAATCTAATGTTGCTAAAAATGAAGATGCTATTTTTTATTTCACATTCAACACCAAACTTCCAAATATTTGTCACTTACCACCATATCTATTTTTTTTTTAAATCACACCACATTATATGTATGGATATAAAAACCCACGTTTAATAATCCAACTAATTCCTAAACAGAAGCCTGAAGGAGGTTGTAACTAAACGAATTCCACATTCTTTCATAATTTAAAATCTATACACATTTTAATAAATAGAGATAATTACACCTATACTACCCTTTTAGAAAAGTTTTCACCCATACAACTTCATAAGTTTTTATTTTCAAAAATACAACTTTTAGAACAAAACAAAATTAAGAAAAGTAAAGGATAAATTTCAAATTAGTCCAAAATGGAAAAGTCTTTACTAGACAATCTAAACATAGAAGATATAGAATTAATTAAGCAATTAAAAAAAAATAGACAATACAAATACGAAAAATATAAAATTAATACAAGATGTTAAATTATAATTAAATCCAAATGCAGAAAAAGATAAAAAAAATTATTAAATAGAAAATTTAGAATTAATAAAATATCGAATATTAAGTGAATTAAAATTAGAAAATAGAATATTGAATAAATTAAAACAAATAGAATATTAGCTTGAATATATAGCTATATATTAAAATGGGTTATAATAGATAAATAGAAGAAATAAGAAATATAAATGAATATACATATGATGAACAATTTTATCAATTAAATAATAATTTAAAAATTATAAATCAAAATATAAGAAATATGAGTAATAAACCATATAGTTTTACAAGCACATTATATGGCGACAATAATTATAGTAGGGAAAGTTTAAGTTTACTGACTACAACATTTAAAAAGCCTAAACAAGAAAATACAGAAGATAGAATGGATAAAATATATGAAATTTTGAAAGAAATTAAAGAAGTAGAAGAATTAAGAACAAGAGTAGAAAAAATAGAAAAAGGAAAAGAAAAAATGAAAAAACTTACACATGAATGAGTAAGTACTAAAACACATATGTTAACCTTAGAAAAAGGATTAAAACTACACGAAGAAAAAGAAATAGATGAAAATGATATATTAGAATTAACTAATGAGATAGAAAATTTAAAAATGAACGTTAACCCAATATCCACACGAGCTAAAATAAAAACAGGAGAATATTCAGGAATAATAAATTAAACTGAAGAAGAAATAATGAAAGGAAATATAGGTATAAGGGAATATGAAGAATATAAGAGAAAAACTCCTAGATAGAGATCAATGAGTAATAACTCTAAATTTATAATAAAGTTTGATATAGAACCAATATATCCAAATGAAATATGATTAGATTTAGATTGTGTAGAAGACATACAAAGTGAAATAGAAAAATGGATAAAAATAAATAATTTAGCAATAATATTATATGGATATGATTTACAAAGAGCAAGTAATTTCTTAATAAGCACATTTAGGAAAAATGTAGAATCATGGTGGAATGCTATTAGATGACAAGATAGGCAAAATATAAAATATGGATCAAATAATGAAAATTTCACAGCAACATATACAATTAAAAATTTAATACAAAGATTTAAAATAGTAATAAAAGGAGAATTTTTTGGAGGTTATTGGCTAAATCCATTAGAAACCACTAGAAAACTAGGACAAGAATATTTATGAAAAATCCAAATTTTAACAATATGTAACATGTGTTATTTAAAATAATACACTTGTGAATTTAACAAATATTATTATAATATTGCTAGAACAGATATATTAAATACAACAAAAATAAGCACATTAAAACAAACTTATGTAACTAAATTGCCTAAATCATGGGGATTAAAATTGCTAAATGAAATTCAAAATAATAACGACATATTACAAGGAACCTTAGGTGTAACGCTCACTCTTCATACCTTTTTATTCACTTATTATTTATTGAATTTATGTCACAAATACACATCTATACATATAAATTTAACATACTTAAATATAATTATAAATTTATTAATTACATATGTCCCAAATCTTTTATATTAAGCAATATACAGAAATAACTCTACACTAAATCAATCTTCACTTGCTATTACCTCTAGTGGCTTGCGAATATTGACTAGATACGCAACACTTCACTCTATACCTGCATACCTACATGAAAAAAACATCTGTGCTAAGCAATGATTCAGTGAGAATGAAAAACAATGCAACTGACTTCTTATCGAAGTTTCAAATGCAAAAGTATAATAACATGCCTTTTCATGTTACAAAATACATACACTTATAACAATTGTACGTGTATTAAGAAACACTACAATATCATTTATTAAATACACTAATAATGTCACTAAGAGATATTGGTAATACACTGAATCATTAAGGCATTTACACTACTAATCACTTATTAACAATTATCAATTTTAATTACTTTCTACTAACTAGCATACCTTGTCATGTAACTACTCACATACATATACCATGGTAATTTCATGCATTATACAACACTTCAATACAATTTCTTAATGATGCACTCAGTAACCCTTCAATACAATTCTTTAATTACACTTCATTATTCAATAAGAAACACTAACACTACCATGAAGCACTAAAACACTTATACTATGTCACTATCGATCATGTATCAATATTCATTAATCGAATCACTTTCATCACTTGAATTTCATGAAGAGTGGATAACGGGACAAATACTGGATACTGATAAACAATATCAAACACTAGAGATATGTAAAGACCCAATCATGGCCCTAACAGGATTACAGTAAAGTGACGAGAATTATGGTTATTAAGGCAATATTGAATTATTTTGCATTATATTGAGGTTAAGTCCCATTAGGAGTATTTTGGTAATTTCAGCATGTATGTAAAGTGAGTACGTTAAAATTGAGATTAATGAGGAATATAGTTGAAGTAAATTAGAAGTGTGGGTGTTAAATGTTAATAAACATAAGTTGATGAGGTTAAGTTGAATAAGGACAAGTTTGGAAATTCACAATGAGATAATTTTTTACTCCACTAACTCCCTCAATAGCTTCTTGGAGAAGGAAAGCAAGGGGCATTGGAGAATGGGGGATCGGCTTTTGGAGAGGGGTAGCTCTCTCTCTCTGCTGGTTACGGGTTAGAGATGGAAGTTAGGGTTTGTGAGTGAAGACTAAAGGTAATGTTATCCCTTATAGATCTATCCTTTCTTCAATTCTTGGTTTATGATTTCTAGTTTTAAGGGATTAAGAACCCTATTGTTGTCTCTATGTGTAAGGAGATGCAGGAAATTAACAGTACTAAAGTGGGATCTAGATGATTGAAGGAAGATTTGAAGCTTCAATAGCAAGTATGGGAACCCTAGATCCATGGTTATTGATGATTTTCCTATGTTCTTGCATGTGTCCCCTTAGATGAATTGAAGGTTAAGATTTCAGTGTTTTAGATGAATAAAGAATGATTTAATCCAAGTACTTGAGGTGAGTTTGGGATTCAAAATCTTTGAGCTGGAAATCGAGTTTTTTTTATACAGGCTGTTGAAACTCTTTACGTGGTCGTGTATCCTTCTCCTTTCCTTCATACGTGGCCACACATACCCATGGTTCTGTCTTTGCTTCTTCTTTGCGTGGCCGTGCCTTCTTCCTTGTGTTACCTGGCGTGGCCACATGATGGGTTGGAGTCTTTTTCTGCGTGGTCGTGCATTGCTTTGGCTCGCTTCTTGCGTGACCACATGAATGGCTTTTCTCTTCTGCGTGGCCACGTGATTCTCCTTGGAATTCCATGCGTGGCCGTGGGATTTTCTTTGGTTCTCCCTGCGTGGCCACGTGATAGCTTGCTCTTTCTCTTTGCGTGGTCACGTGAATGGTTGCCTTTCTCTTTGCGTGGCCACGTGTATGGCTTACTTCTCCTTCTACTTGGCCACACGTTTGGCCTTTGTTCTTTACACCTCCTTCTTTGGCATGGCCACTCACATGTTTTTCTTTTAATGATTTTATTACACACTCTAAGCTATAAATTCCTTATGAATCATGAATTCCGTATGACAAAATATAATTGGAGAGAATTAAATGGACCATAAGTAATGTACATGAAGTTTAGGTTAATTAAAGTGGAGGTTAATAAGCCATAAGAGTTTCTAATGAAATAATTGAATGAGAAAGTCTTTCCAAGACATTATAAATGACATAGGTAAACGTTAACCTCACATTTGAATACTTTCACTATTGGTGAGACATATAATGCATGTATATAATGTATTGAATAAAATGAATGTGCGATGACTAAATCGAGTATATCGACGCAAAGAGAAAGGGGTATTAAAGAACCACACAGGTACATTCTTTTCAAATGAATATGTTTTAGGTGTTAGTCATACGTTCATGGTTTATGTCTATAAACATGGTTTCAAGAACTATCATGATCGGTATAAGCTTAATTAATGTGATATTTAAAGATCTTAATGCTACTTCATGATCTTATATTTAATGATGTGTATTGCATTAGGTTCTTAAAACATTGTTTTAAGCTAATATTGCATAATACTCAGTTACCATTATGCTAAAGCATCCTAGTGCATAATATAAGTTATTTGGTAGTTATGCCAGTATATGAACAGGTAATATATATATATCATTTAATTTTCAGGCTTTAAGCCAATATTGCTACGAAAATGAATAATATGTGTTCTATTGTGGAAAATGGCTTTAAGTAAATGTTATATTAAATAAGAAAGAATATGATGAATGAAATATGTTCTTAAAGTGATAAAGCCTGTGGGTCTTAGTTCGGTTGTAGATTAGATAGGCATGCCTAGAGGGATTCTGCAGCTGCCATAGTTGACCCCGTTTGGGTCTTGTTCTTTTATGGAACCATCGTTCGGCCTTTTTGGGTCTATTGTTTGTTCCTTGCTGGAACCATTGATGACCCCGTTTGGGTCTAGTTTTTTGTTCCTTTATGGACCCATAGTTCGGCCCTTTGGGTCCATCATTTGATACCTTCG